>VDFB02105785.1:579792822-580061541 GCA_007258455.2 Sequoia sempervirens
GGAGGGAGTGGAAGAGAGATAGAGGGAGGGGGGTTAATGGTAGAGGGTAGATGGTTTAAGGGTTTAAGGTTTAAGGGTTAAGAGTTTTTGGTTTTGGGTTAAGGGTAGAGGGAAGTGTTGGTTTTGTTTTACAATGTAACCAGTTTGGTCTTCTAATCTACCTATGGAATTGCCAATCCCAATCAAGGGCAACTTGAAGGACCTGGACCAACTAACGAGGAATTTAAAAAAGCCTCCTACACTTCGGGCTCATAAAGACCCAAGAGGGTGATCCCTTAATGTGTTTACAACCTCTACACCAATATCATAAACAACATTAACAATAACAGATAATATCATTTAATAGCTCAAAATAATAGTATAATATCGAATAGAATTGGTTATTCATCAATATTATCATCTATTTGGAGAATGAGATAACTATAACACATTCCCAAGATAAAATAGGTCATTGATTTGCAATTTTTAGCAAGCTCTAGGTAAAGACGAACAAATACTAAATCATACAACTTAGATCAGTGTCATATATCCATTGTGGGAGTCAAATTCATAAGTATTCAAGGGTTTATGAAAGATTTAACACATAACATATACGATCCCTGATAACATTGCATTGCAATCTCATCAATATGTATTCTAACCCAATATTACTTATCAAATCCTTATACAGAACATATCCGTCTATAATCCCATTTAATAATTTTAATTAATTTCCCTTGTCAACAAATGATAGCAAGAAGGGATTGGTTTTGATGCGAGGAAACACCCTAGGGGAGGGATTAGTGTATAATTGTTCCAACATAGCCTGATGGAACACTAGATCTTTGCTCATGTTGGGGAAACCTTTCACCAAAAGATGTTGTGAATGCACCTTACCCAAAGTATGCTTTAGGACCTCCATGCATACAAGCACAAGGATTGTGATTTATCATCTTGTAGCAGTGGTACCTAAGATGATGGTACTACCCCTCCCTTGGACATTTCTCTCTTCTTACAATTGGATACATCAGTCCTCCTTTTGATTTTGTCAAAAAGATATGAAATGATTTCTAAGCAATGCCTTATTGGGTCAATGAGATCACCAAAAGTCTAGGACTTGTCAAATGAAGGTATATTATTGACACCTATCCCTTTGCTATTCACTTGTTAGGACTTAGTAATGACTATCCAAAGATAAAATGAGATAGTGGAAACAACCATTTATATTATTTATCTCACTGCAATCCATTTCATGGCTATAGTCATGTTGTCACCTAGTGTAGATTTATTTTTTCAAATTCATAGATAACATGAAGACAAGCATGTAGCCTTTAATGGTACTGCTCTTATTCATGACTATGCTCTGTTCCCTTGAAGCACCATGATTTATGATGGTTTTTATGTTGAATATATTCATTAAAACACCCCTGTGCAACTATATGCCTTCACTATTATAGCCTATTTCTGGAATGGATGATCAATGGTATGAAAAGGTAAAAATAAAATTGTGCTTTTCTTCATTCACTACTTGTTGTTGATTGTTGATTGTTGTTCATATGCACTTGTACCATTGTAATGCTTGATGTCCTACATGAACTTGCATGGTTGTCTTGTAGCATAACCTCATAGTTGTTGTTCATATACACTTGTACTATGGCCTTGGCTTCCAAAATGAGACCTCTCTTGAATCATAACTACTTAATTGTCATTTGTAACGTTTTGTTTCTTGTATGATCCATGTTGGATCAATCATGATGACCAAAGCCCCTACATGAAAGGTTATGAGCATATAAATTGTATCTCGATCACATGATATGAGGGTTCCATTGCTGTCATAAACCTCTTGTAATGACATGTTTTCAATAGGCATATTATCTGTGTCAACTAGAGTTGATGTTTCTTGAATGTCTTTTCCTTAAAACATCATGCATTGAATGTTATCTGGCAACTTGTTCACCTAATGTTTGATTGTGAAGGCCTTGAATAGATCCTTGTGCAACTTTAGATTTTTTTTTTGTTGTTGTCCCTCATGAGATCATTGTAGCATTCATTGTTGGTTGTCCTTATCAATGACAATGACCTTTACCTATTGCATTCACTTTCACCAGTACACCCATGAATGAATAATATCAATCCCCTTTGCATCTTGTAGCTCTTGCAAAGGTGTTGTCCATGTACTTGTATCATGACCTTGATTAAACCATTGCTCTTATTTTGTTATGTGTAATAAATACACATAGTCTCATTTTATCTTTATTGGACAGCCACCTATCACATATGTGGGTGACCTAACAACTCACCTTCCTATGTGATGTGTGACTTTCCAATAGGGTTATGGTGAGAGGGGCTTGACAATAACTTGAAATGATTCCTCATTGTTTAAAAGATGCATAATTGAACTTGATGCATCTATGAAGTCACTTCCTTTATAAACAAATCATGGATCTTCTTAAGAAGATCAAAGGACATATCAACACATATGTTGCATCTTTTGAATTTGTCCTTTCTTGTCCTGTCTTATGTTATTATTCTTTTATGGTATTGGGAAAATCCTAAGGTTGAGGTTTTGTATTTGACTGAATCCCTCTATCTCTCTCCCCTCTACCCATAACCCTAAACCCTTAACCCTTAACCCTTAACCCTTAAACTCCAAACCCTTAAACCCTCTACCCTCGATTTGAAATTTTGATTTTGAGGATGATTTGATGATTTTGATGGAAGGACGATCCTGGATCCAACTGAATCCTGGATCCGGACTGAACGGATCTGGATTTTGAGATGGATCCTGATTTGAGGATTTTTCGATTTTTGAGGACGACGATCTGATTTCGGAAGCGCGATTTCGATCCTTAATCCCCACCTCCACCTCACCCCACCCCTCCCACCCTCCCCTGCCCTCCCTCCCACCCCCTCCCTCTCTTATCCTCTCTCCACCTCACCTCTATATTCCTCCCCTTCACCCTTAACCCTAAACCTTAAACCCTAACCCTAAAATCTAAACCCTAAACCCCAACCCTTAAACTCCTAAAAACCCCTTAATATTAGGTGTGTATTAAAACATTATAAAAGTATAAATTTTGATTTCTATTAGAATTGAATGATAAATGACAATGAATGGGACAATCTAAGGCACTTTAATATTTTCAACTAAAAAGCTAGAGTTCAACTAGATTAGTGTCCACTCCTTAGGGCCAGGCTTAGGTCTCACCAATGTCCACCTGGGGTTAGACTCGAGTGATGAGGTTGGGCTTCACCATGTCATGAACTAACAAGAGTTCAAATAGGCTCCAGGTTAAGCAAGCTAGGGCTGGGGGCCATGTCCACTAGGATAAGAATTAGTGTTAGGGTTGGGATTAGAGTTCAACTGTAGTTCAAAGCTAGGGTTATGGTACAATTAGGACTAGTGTTCAATAAATGTTCAATTAGGGTTAATACTTAATTAAGGTTAGTTTTAAAGTTCAATTAGGGTTTGGGTTAGGGTTGGGATTATGAATCAAGTAGGTTTGGGTTAGGGCTTGATTAGAGTTAGGTTTAGGGTTTAGTTAGAGTTAGGGTTAGGGTTAGGGGTAGAATTCAATTATGCTTAGTGGTCAATTACAATTAGATTTAGTGTTCAATTAGGGTAAGGGTTAGAGTCCAAATAGGGTTAGGGTTTAACTAGGGTTAGGATTAGAATAGAATAAAGTTTTGTGTTTAATTATGATATCTAGAATTTAGTATAATTTTAGAAAATGAAATGATTTGAACACAAAGAAAAAAATAGAAAAGTTGATTTTATATAGATCTTATTTCTTAATTTATTCTAAAATTCTAATTAATAATTGTTTAATTAATTTAAAATGAATATTTAATTTAATTGTATTAGATAATTAGTAAAACTAAATAGATAATAAATATTTTATGGATTTTAAAAATTAGAATTTAGTTTAATTTTATTTGTAATGTCAAATATTAAAATTTTAGATTGAAATACTTAATTTCTTTTAAAATATTTATAATTAGTGTTGAATTTATAAACTAATATTAAGAAATTAATAAATATAACCCTAATTGTAGACACCTAAAAATGCCCTCTTATGACATCTTGTCACAACACTACATCATTTAGACATCTTGTAGCATGTTTTTCCCTAGATACCCATGTCATCATCTAATTAGTTAAATAAATCTTATTTATTTGACTAATTTCATTTATTCCCTTCCTCTAATGTTAATTAAATAATTTATATTATTTAATTAATTAAATTATTCTATTCATTCTTCTAATGTTAATTAAATAAGTTATATTATTTAATTAATGAAATCATAAATTCAACATTAATTAAATAAATCCAAAATTTATTTAATTAATAAAATCCTAAAAAGATCTTCTTGCTTTCTTTCCAAAATTGAAACTCCTGTGTATCTAATTTATTTATTTAATTAGATAATTCATCGATTATCCTTCTTGTCTTTTTCAAGATTTATTTCCTTTAAAATAGGAAATGAAATATTTCTATCTTTTTTGACATCTTATCTCATCTCGTTGTATTTCCTCTTTTGTCAAAAATCAAATCCTTGTCGAATCTTGTCAAATCTTATCTTCATCAACATCATGGCTCTATAAATATGGCCTCTCACAATCCATTTAGGGGGTTGATTCATCTAGCATCCAGACTTTGTCGAAATTAGTCTTTTGTCTCTACCTATCATTCTCTCTATTTATCATTGTCATTGTCAAGTCGTTATGCTGCAGGAATGAGCACTCAACATTTCTCCATTGTCAACCCTTCAAAATATCGCATTCTCATGCAGGTGGAGAAGAGCAATGGAGATAAATCGAGTTAGCACAGAGATCGGTTTGCATTTGTGCTTCTTATTGTGATTTTTGTGTTGTTTCGTACTCTATTGTGTTTGATAGGATCTAATTAGATTATTATTTTCATTATACTAAATCTGCTGATTTTTCCCCTATCTACATTTGGTGAACCCGACGTTCTAACCCTTGTTCTTGTGAGTTTTTGTGTGTTTGATTTTGCAGGTCAAGGGGTTTTCACATCCTTCGTTTCCTTTGTTCTCATAAGCTTTTCCAAAACTATAACGATCATTTGAAATATTCCCGGTTAAGCCAAAAATTATTCGAGCCCAGGAATACACCTATTATAAACCTTTCTCTAGAGAGCAAGGCTCAACTTCATCCCTTTTGGCATCGGTCTGTATTTTGTTATTCATGCATTGACTCCTTCCATTCCTATGTTTTGTGTTTTCCTCCTCTGTCTGCGTTTTTCTTCTCTTTCTACCTTTTTTTTGCGTTGTCTAAAATGGTGTGATCATCCAACAATAAAATTTTGATTTCCATTTTCCTTCTACATTTTCATTTGAGTATTTGGACGCAATTTGTCATAGAAAATCTCAAATTCATAGCAAAGTTGGCAATCAAAGGTGTGCACTATTAGTACAAGCTTTGGAATCATTTGCCTGGTCAAGGTACGCATCAGGCTAGTGGTAAGCATATTGCAGGTGGTACAAGGGATGGCATAGACATCCATCAGCCACTCAAAGTTGCTCCACTGCTCATCAACATTTATTCCTTGCATTGGTGGTACGTAGCTTCCTTATCGACAGTATGAGGTGATTTACTCGCAGTTTATTAAACCCTTGTTTTTAAAGAGCTTGCATCGTCCAACTTGGCCCATTCGCCCATCATATTCCATATATTCAACATACATTTTCTGTAGTCCCGTCTACTCACATTGGCATCAACCAGTCCTTGTGCATCTCTTTCAGTATACTTGGTCTGAGCACATTTACTTTGGATTTTTATTTTATCCTTTGGCAATTATTTTGTCCATCCTCTGTACTTCCATCTGTGTAGGTGCAAAGTATTCCTTACGGTTTCCACTGTCATATTCCTCACATGCATCATAGCTTTCACCGTTGGCTCCCACATTATTCCCATCCTCTTTTCCTTGCACCCATTCCCTCGTCTCTAACGCTAAGCACATATGTCACATAGATATTTTGTTGTTTGATCTCCCTGTCAGTGGCACATTTAGAATCCCTTCGGCACCGTCCTATCAAAGCATCAATCGCTCGGTCCTTCCCTCATCGGCGTCGTATGATCTAATCCACATCACTGATTAGCTCATTGCTTGGTATGGAGATTTATTGATTCACTCAGGCAGCGTCACTTCAACATTTAATCAGAGATCAGTTCCATTTATCGGCGTACAAGGTCAAAAATTTGGGTGAAGATATCAGCATACCAAGATGATTTATTTTGACACCTCACCATCGGCATAACCCCTGTCTATTCGGCCTGGTTATCCGTTCCATCACAGCCCAAAATCTCCCATTTGCTTTTCATAGAGGAGAAGTAATCATATCGTGCAAATTTTATCATAAAGGATCACTTTTCATAAAGGTCATTTAATGGAAACAAATAAAGAATGTTTTTGATAGCTTAACATTAGATCTTACCTTAGTTTTAATTAGATCTTTCTTTTTTAGATTTTTATTCAATTTTTAGATTTTAGATTTTTGGTTAGAATTTTTAAATTAGTTTTATTTTTAGTTAGATTTTAGATTTTTGGTTAGAATTTTTAAATTAGTTTTATTTTTAATTAGATTTTAGATTTTTGGCAGAATTTTAAATTAGATTTTTAATTAGATTTTAGATTTTGGTTAGAATTTTTTAAATTAGTTTTATTTTTAATTAGATTTTAGATTTTTGGTTAGAATTTTTAAATTAGTTTTTTTTAATTAGATTTTTTCAATTAGGTTTTAGATTTTCGGTTAGAATTTTTAAATTAGTTTTTTTATTAGATTTTAGATCTTAGGTTAGAAGTTTTTAAATTAGATTTTAGATTTTAGATTAGATTGGTAACTTATATTTCTAATTTAACTTAGATATTTTAACTTCTTAATTTAGTTTAGCCTTCTAATTTTTAATTTAGTTAGATTTTTAATAGATTGCATGTTTTGGGATCTAATCTCACTTTGGCTTGCACATCTGTGTTTCTTCTTGTCTTGGTGACTTTTCGGAGATTGGAGTTGGAACAACGTTGACATCAATCCTACACGTCAAATTGGAAAGCGAATAATCAGGTGCATACATTCTAAGCTTTCATTTCTCATTAATCATTGCTTGTCAACACATTTCAATTTGGGACATAAAATCAATCTTGTTTGCTCACATATTTGAAATTGGGCTTAAAACGAATTTTGTCTTCAATCACACATCTTGATTTGGGGTTAAAAAGAACAAGTGCTTGAACTGTTTTACACACATTTCATTTCTAAGGGAAATTAATCTTTGTGAGTGTGAATTGAGTGTGTGTGTCCTCCAAAACACCTCACTTGGTTTTCTTTTGTCATACCCTTCGTAGGAGTCCTGCTTGGAGCACACACCCCTCCAAGGGATGACCTCAATAGAGTTTGAATCCAAAGACACGCTCGTTTGGGAGTTGAAATCTTGTCACTCTGAGCTAAGCCCCAAAGAACTTTATACCTTTGGGAAGTGAAGGTGAAGGGTGGGTTACCCCTTTCTCCCGGCTTATTGGCAAGATTTTTCTTTCAAATAATCCCTTAGTCAACCTAGTGCAAGCTAGCTTGAGACCTAATTGGCCATACCCCACTTTACTATTCATAGGGCTTGTTGTTGTGTATTCGAGTGCTTGCTTAATCATAACATTTAATCTTCAAAGACAAAATTTTTCATTGTGTTTGGTGTGTGTGTTCATGTATTTACATGTGAAACATTGTGTTTGATAGCGCCCAAGTCAAACTTCCAATAAACACTTGCCACATCATCCAAATCATACAATCTTGTCATTCCACATCATATCCTAAACATCATCATTTCTTTAATCCAATCAACATCATTTTACACCATGAAAACATTGGAAGACGTAGCACAAGAGCTTGTTCACATGCTTCACATGGCTAAAACAAGTCAAGCACCTTTACCCCAACAAATCACTCACAGATTCCATGACATGATCCAAAAAATTCAAACCAACCAATCACCTCAAATGCAACAACTCATAGCTCAAATCCAATACCTCATGGCCACTTGTCAAATCCAACAAGCACATCATCAAGTCCAATCACCACATCAACAAATTTCACATCAATCCTATGTGTCACCTATATCATCATATCAACCTCATTCCTCCACATATCATGTTACCCCTTCGTCAACCTATCACACATCTTTTAATGTCAACCCTTATCCATACCAATCCACCTCTCAACAATCATTATCCTATACAACCCCTCAATCATCATTACAACAAAAAATCATATCACAAGTCCAAACACCATTTCAACCTCAACACATTCAACCCCAATCCTATGTGTCACCTTCATCATCATGCCAACCTAACACATCTACCTATCATGACAATGCCACATCAACATGTCCACCCATATCACAACAAGAACATAGGATCCCAAGTCCACCTTGGCAACAAAATCAAGAGCCTTTAAGTCTTAATGCCACCTTTGACAAGGGGAACACCAATCCAGTTCATGCACCCTTACCACCATCTAATCAAATTCCTATCCATAAGCCACCATGTCTGAGTCCTAATTCATTTTCCTCTTTACCTTCTAACCAATCAAACTCTTCATTACCCCCATCATCATCTAATCCTCCATCAAATCAATGCCTTACATTTAGATATTTAAAAAATAAATTGATGGCATTACCTAAATCCACCCATCCACCTTTAAAGGATGTGACCCAAGGGCTACAAGCAAGGAATCAATTGTCTCCATTTCATTCAACACATATACTTGAACATACAAAATATTCCTCAAACATCATGCCAAGTCCTTCAAGTCAACCATGTCATCCACAATCCCTTGAGCCAATTCAAGAGTCTCCCTTCATAAGTCCAAGTCACCCTCTTTCATGCTCCTATGTCGTTGACCATCAAGAACATGTCAAGTCTCTCCATGAGAAGTCCCCTTCCTCTTCCATTCAAGCAACCCAAGAGTTATATCAGGAGCCTAATCCCAAGCATGTGGAAACATTAATCCCTAGTCCTAATCAAGATCAAATCATTTTCATCCAACCCATCCATAATCTATATCGTTTTTATGATCAAGATGATGTCCATAATGATGAAGAGCCTATCCATGAGCAACTTGATCCTATACCCATCCATGAGAAAGATATTCCAAATTCACCTCCACCTATTCCTATCCATGATCCATCAACATCCACTTCCCTTGATGATACAAGTGCCTCCCAAGCACACATAGAAGATCAAACAAATACCTTGGATCTAAGTGAACACAATGCTAATCAAGATCCTAATGATCCCTCGTCACCCACTATGGACCCCACTGCAAGTCATCCATCATATCCTATTGATCCTTCTATCCTCATTCATGAATGTTCTTCCTTAGAACAACAACAACCATTATCTTCTCCATCTAATAAGGAACTCAAGTCTAGTGTTTCACCTACACCTAGTCCCATTGTCTATTGCACACTCCAAAATGAACCACCAAGGTAAAGGTCTAGACCTTCATGAACAAGGAATTTTGGAGCCCATCCATGTCAAAGTCCCTCCACACTCATTTATCCTTGGACATACACCTCAAGGACACCAATCTCACAATGTTGGTATTTCCTCCATGTATCCTAAGTCCACTTTCCATCATAAAGCCTATCATATGCCTAAAACATATGTTTCCATTCCACCACCGTCATCCTACAAATGTCAAAAGCATGTGACCATACACTTCCCTCCATCCACTCTACCACCATTGCTTCCAACTCCTAATATCCCTCCATCCAGTTTACCACCATTACTCCCAACACCTAATATCCCTACCATTCAATCCTCTTATCCATTTATCCATAAATCCTCTAAACATCTTAATCATGACCAATCAATGCACACATTGTCTAAACATTAAGCTTCCACTCATTCCACCAAACCTAAGGGATTCCAAAATAAAATTTTGGATGCCTCTACACATAAAGTCAAAAATTATAATGGTCCTAATGCCTTAGCATACAATTGCAAAATATCAAAGCCAAGTACATATAAAAGGCTATATAAGCCCATACCTCGAAAAGTAAAGGCCAAAACTAAAATGGTTTGGGTACCTAAGCAAAAAGAAATCAAGTCAAACGAGACATCCACATCACAAAAATCCCAACCATCCCCTCCCATCCAAAATGCACATTCCATTCAAACATCTCATATTCCATCCCACAAGCCAAACAAAAATCATACAAATATCAAGTCTATGTGGGTACCTAAGGCACTTCATCCACCACCTCCTAAGCAAACATCTCCATTGCTTCCTACACCCCATCCACATCAAAAGCTTCAACATTTATCACAATGTGTGCAACGATTGGTCATGGTTCCTTTCCATTTCACACCAATTCCACATACCTCCATCTCCCCACCCTTCACTCATTATCCTACATATCTCCCCCATCATCTTCCTATGGTCCATGCTTTTGGCTAAGCCTCCCCATTCATCTTTTGCATAAGTCCCATATAATACCTATCATCTTCCCTAAATAATCTATATCATAATCCATTATTGTCCTCCATAATCCACATCATAATCCATCATCTACCTACTCCATCCCCCTTTCATGTCATCCCTTACCAACATCTATGAGCATAATTACATTTGACATGGTCCATGCAATGACATCCATCCCTCGTGGGACTATCACCTTTCATGCAACTAGACACTTGAGTCCCTCCTATCCAAAAGTCAAAAAGTCAAAAAATCAAAAAAAAAGTAAAGAGAAATCCCTTTGTCCAATGGTGAAAACCTGGTAAATAGGGGCCTTGGATAAGTACCATGATGAAAACCTGGCAAACAGGCATCATGTGTAGGCCGATCTTCTATGTCACTTACACTTGGGGGCACAATGTCTTATCTATCCAACCTATCCTTCATGTCATATCATTTCCATCCTACCTACCATCTTATCCATCATACATATCTATCATATTGAGTCCACTTATCCACCCTATTCCTTTTGATCTAAATCAAGATATAGGGGCAAATGGTTGAAACATGTTTTGGGTATCTCTTGACATACCTCTTCCTATCTAAACCAATCATGTCATTATCCTATTGTCATACATTTTTTCTAGAAAAATCCTAAGTCTTGTACCTAGAATGGGGCATGTTATTCCTATGTGACATAGTCTTTGGAGATCACATCCTTGCTACCTTATGATGCATACATCCATACCATCTATTTATATATCATGAGCCTTTTATCCCTTATCCCATCACCCACCCTTGCACCTAGACTTGGTTTTCCCCTTGTCATTGGTATCTAGCACCTAGACTTGGTTTTCCCCTTGTCATTGGTATCTAGCACAAAGGCTACTCAAATTTTCATCCTTTGACACCTCAAAACATTTCAAAATCCAAAAAAGTCAAAATTTACAAAAATCAAAAGTCAAAAACTTTTCAAAAGAAAGTCCAAAAGTAATAAAACATTTCAAAAGTCCAAAAAATCAAAAACATTTCAAAATTCCAAAAAATCAAACATTTCAAAATTCCAAAAAAAAATCAAAACATTTAAAAAAAATTAAAAAAAATAAAATAGCCAACAAAAATCCAAGAAATAATCCAAATGCAAGTCAATCCTTAATCCATACCAATCAAGTTGATCACTCTTGTCAAATTATCCAATCGAATCCTTTGGTCTTGATCCTAATCTTGTTGTAAACCCAATCAATCAAAGTCAATTAGTCAATTATTAATCATCCTTGTGTTGATCTAGGGATATGTCGTTCCCCGCATTGACAACACTATCATCATCAATCAATCAATTAATTACTCATCGGTTTACAGCTTGATAGGGGCAATACCTTGTTTGTTTTTGTATCATTTGTGCATGCTTACTTGATTGCTTGTGTGTGTTATCATTTTTTTCTTGCATTTGCATCACATCCAACTTATTCCAGCTAATATTCATACCTTGTATCTAGAAAAGGTTGTATTACGCTGGGGCATGAGAAAAATCATCACCTTGGTCCTTATATCATGGTGCCTAACGTCTGGTGCTAAATCAAAAATCATGGTTGCTCACTTTCATTGCAGCATAATGCATCTTTCACTTCTTCCATCCATTCCTTCCTCTTTAGTTCTTGACCCATCCCTTTCATTTTGAAAGCCTACCCATGTTTGTCCAACCCACCTATCCTCTCGAGGGGGCATCATCATTCCATCATCATATATTTCTATCATTATCCATTTTCCTCTATCCATACCTTAGTTTCTTTGAAATGATGTTACTCAACACAAATCTCATCATCTCAAACATCATCTCAAAGAGGGGCAAAATGTAGACACCTAAAAATGTCCTCTTACGACATCTTGTAGCATGTTTTGCCCTAGATACCCATGTCATCATCTAATTAGTTAAATAAATCTTATTTATTTGACTAATTTTATTTATTCCCTTCCTCTAATGTTAATTAAATAATTTATATTATTTAATTAATTAAATTGTTTATATTCATTCTTCTAATGTTAATTAAATAAGTTATATTATTTAATTAATGAAATCATAAATTCAACGTTAATTAAATAAATCCAAAATTTATTTAATTAATAAAATCTAAAGATCTTGCTTTTTCTTTTCCCAAGAGTGAAACTCATCCATTATTTATTTAATTAGATAGTGCATCGATTATCCTTCTTGTCTTTTTCAAGATTTATTTCCTTTAAAACAGGAAATGAAATCTTTCTATCTTTTTTGAAATCTTATCTCATCTGGTTGTATTTCCTCTTTTGTCAAAAATCAAATCATTGTCGAATCTTGTCAAATCTTATCTTTATCTTCGTCAACATCACGGCTCTATAAATAGGGCCTCTCACAATCCATTTAGGGGGTTGATTCGTCTAGCATCCAGACTCTGTCAAAATTAGTCTTTTGTCTCTACCTATCATTCTCTCTATTTATCATTGTCATTGTCAAGTCGTTATGCTGCAGGAATGAGCACTCAACATTTCTCCATTGTCAACCCTTCAAAATCTCGCATTCTCATGCAGGTGGAGAAGAGCAATGGAGATAAATCAAGTTAGCGCAGAGATCGGTTTGCATTTGTGCTTCTTATTGTGATTTCCGTGTTGTTTCGTACTCTATTGTGCTTGATAGGATCTAATTAGATTATTATTTTCATTATACTAAATCTGCTGATTTTTCCCCTATCTACACTAATAATATGTTATTAGGATTAGGGTTAGTGTTAGTATTAAATTACGGTTAGAATTATGGTTCAATTGTGTTAGGGTTTAATTAGGGTTAGTTCTCATTAAGGGTTAGGGTTTAAATATGATTCAATTGGGGTTAGGGTTCAATTAGGGCTAGGATTTAGATGGGCTTAGGGTTAGGGTTAGAAATAGTGTTTAATTAGTCTTAGAGTTAAAATAGGGTTTAATTAGGCTTAGGGTTAAAATTACACAGTTGTGATTAGGGTTGGGGTTCCAGATTGGGTGGGCTTCTAATGTTTCCCAATTTAGGGGTTGTATTGATTCAATTATGGTTAGGGTTTTGGTAAATTATAATTATCTCACATATATGAGTTTGGGGTTAGAGCTAGGCTCTTGATTTAATTAAGCTCAAGGCTAGGGTTAAGGTTAAGGTCAGGGTTTGATTAGGGTTATAATTAGAGTTAAGGTTGTCATGAGAACTATGGTTAGTGTTAAACTAAGGATTATGAATAGCATTAGAATTATGTTTAGGGTTAGAATTATAATTAAGATTATAATTAGGGTTAGAATGAGAAGGGTTAGGATTAGCATTAGGGTTAAGGTTAGGTTAGGTTTACCATTTAATTAGAGTTGCAGTTCTAGGATAAAGCTTGGGTTCAATGATAGGGTTAGGGTTGGGGTTAGAGTTAAAGTTCAATTACAAATAGGGTTCAAGTTCAATTAGGTTTAAGGTTAAGGTTAGATTAGGGTTATGATTCAATCTCAACAATAATTCTCACTCTAACTCTAACCCAAAACTTAATTGCAAAACTAACACTAACACTATTTTTAACCCCAAACCTAACTAAATATATATCTAACCCTAACCTTAATTCTTTAACTAAAAGTAATTCTAATCTTGTCTTTCATGTTGTGCTAAAAATGCTACTAGCATATATATATTATTTATTAATATATAAAAAATACCCCTTCTCCCTCTCTCTCACTCACTCACTCCCTATATCTCTCTCCCCTCCACCCTTACCCCTAAACCCTTAAACCATCTACCCTCTAACCTTAACCCTCCCTCCCTCTACCTCTCTCCCACTCCCTCCCTCTCTCTCTCTCAAGTATCTTCAATATCCTACCCTCTCTCCCTCTCTTAGGTCTCTCTCTCACTCCGCTCCTCCTCTATCTCTCGCCAACCTTGGCTTCAAGCTGAAGCCATGAAGCCATGAAGCCACCCTTAGCCCTTAAGCCCTCTACCCCTCCTACCCCTTAGCCCTTCATTGCTCTCTGTCTCTCCCACTCCCTCCCTCTCTCTCATTGAATCCCTCTATCTCTCTCCCTCTACCCATAACCCTGACCAGCAACCAGCAAGCCCTCTATCCTCTACCCTCTACCCTCTCTCTCTCCAAAGTCTCTCCTCCTGCCCCCTCTCCCTCTCCCGGGGTCTCTCTCTCTCACTCCTCTCTCTCTCTTTCCTCTGCCCATGGGTTAGGCCAGCCAGAGCCCTTAGCCCTTAGAGCTCCTAAACCCTTGGGAGCCTCTACCTCTATCTCTCCCAGTATTCCCTCTCTCTCTCTCCTCTCTCTCTCTCTCTCTCTCTCTCTCTCTCTCTCTCTCTCTCTCTCTCTCTCTTTCTCTCTCTCTCTCTCCCCTAAGTCTCTCCACTCTACCCTTAACCCTTAAATCCTTAAATCCTCTACCCTCTATCTCTCTCCCACTCCCTCCCTCTATCTCTCTCAAGACTCTCCCTCCTACCCCATATCCCTCTCTCAAGTCTCTCTCTCTCACTCACTCCCTCTATCTCTCTCCCCTCTGATGGAACTTTATATTTTTTTCTCCTTATGTTCCATTCCTACCCTGCCTGGTGTTACTGGTCTTTCATGGTGTCAAAATTTTCCTTAGGTTGGTGGTTTTAGCTTTGTTTTCATATAAAACCCTTGTGTTTATTTTACACATTGGTTGGGATCTATTTCGATGTTACTTTTTGAGGGGTTTTAAAATGACTTATGTCCTATCATTCCATCTAGGCTGAGTCCCTTTGTTTTAATATTTTATTTCCTCTGCAAGGTTTTATTTTCCTAAGTCTTGGTTGGCCCCGTGTTTCATCATTTAAAAACAAGTTATGTCGTTTACCATCCACCTAGTGATGTCCTCTTGTCCTTTTCATAAATGTTTTGTTTTGTAGAAGGATGAAATTCGCGCGACCGCTGATCAACTATCATTTGATCTTAGCTACTCCCCATCATCCCATGATGACCCCACCCCACTGCTTTGGTTGATCGCAATATCACGGGTGGGCTCCACATGTCCTATCTGGTGAGGCCGAAGGTGATAATTTTGGTTGATCGTCGATCAATTGTCATCAGATCATAACGGTTGCCTGCCATTGTGTGATTGAAAGTTGCAAGGTTTTTATTGATCGCGATATCATGGGAGGGCACCATGTGTCTCATCTGATGAAGCCGAAGGAATGAAGGAAATAGTGTGGTAAATTAATCTAGCCTTAATACATTAAAAGGCAGGTTACTAAAGTGTTCTTGAGGTGCACATGTTTTAAATCAGCGGATATGTTATAATCTTGATGAAAAAGCTGCTCAACAATTAATAATAATGCTAGCGACTGTGTTGAAGGAACAAGATCACGAATGCTCAAGATCTATGGTTTCCTGCCAACGTGTGATACAAAGTTGTAGGATCCTTACTGATTGCAATATCGTGAGCAACTGCCATGTGGACGGCTAAAATTTAAATCTGCATCAAATATGGTTGGAGTCATTCGTGCAATGCACAAGTGAGATTTAATGGCAGATAAGACATTTGCTAGCATGATTTCATCAAGATAAAATCAATTCTCCTATTTTATTTGTATCACAAAGCATTCAAGTATTTTGCGGAGCAGTTTCAGAACCGAAAGTGAAGTTGTGAATCTCTACTACCAGAATTTGGGACTTCTGCAAACAAAGTCGTGAGTTAATTTATGTGCTTCCCAATCATTTTGCACTTGAATTTGGGAAAAGATTTGTTGTGCTTGTCATTAAGCTTGTTGATAAACATGTTAGGGATATAGTTTAATTCTAGTTGTGAGAAATTGCAGTGTTTTGTTCTATAATTCCCTATCTCTGTTTAGTCCTAGCTATTCGAAGTGTGAAATTGTAAAAAAGACCCTAGTTTTTCCAAGAGGGCACTGCCAAAGCAACATTCTGGCCAAGTTGACTATTTAAGAAGAAAAATGTACTATGATTTCCTAGATCAATTGCCCTAGTCAACGAATGATAGGAAGAAGGGATTGGTTCTAATGTGAGGGAAAATCCTAGGGGAAGGGTTAGTATATAATTGCTCTAACATTGTCGATGCTAGGGTTCCTCTCACAGGCTTGCAAATGTTCAAATTATGGTATGGACAGAAGAATTTGCCTCACCCCTTTTCAAATGGCTGGATGTATGATTTGGGAAACCTGGCGGTCCCAAACGTGTTCCCTAACATAGACTTACTTAGGGCAATGGCTGCAAGATATGACCCTGTCACACTGGTAATCAGGAATAATGATGGAAAGGTTTTGTTGAGCGTTAATAGAGAAGAGGTCCAACAGATTTTTGACTTGAGTGAACCAAGTGAATACTTGGTTCCTATCAATCTTGAGGAAATGAAGTAGGAATATGCAAAGTTGAAGTCTCTTTTTAGAGCTAAGTTGCTTCCACCTCATCTGGCTAGGGCAGGAGGTTCATGATTTCATATCAGCCCCAATGACCAGGAACCTTTTAGATTAAATTTTTTTGCAAATCATTTCTTGGCCGTTTTATATTCATTGTGTCATATTTTGGGTTTCAGTCCTGGTGTGGTGATGCCTATTGCATACATGTTCATAGGGGTGCAAATACAACACCCTAACTTCTCTGTGACATGACTTTGCTTCTTTCTTGGTTGAGAGGATACATGAAGGGTTGTCAAAGTTGCAAAAAAATGATATTGACACTCAATTATTCTGGTATTCTATGCTGATGCATATGTTATTTTTCAAGAATGCTGACTTTTTCTCTGAAAAGATGGAATTAAGGCAATCGGTTGATGGAGAAAGATTGCCAGTACAATTATGGGCTGCAGATTTATCTTGCAATAAGGAAAGCACCAGTTATGTGCAATTTGATAATTTCTTTACTTCTAGATTGAGGGCTAGACTGATGGTGAATGTACCCAGGATCCCTGAGGAATTGCATGATTTCCTCAGGCCAAATGGGAGGAAGCCAAAATTAAAAGTTTGCCATAACTAGGGTGACATTATCCCATACCCAGTCAACACTGTTTTGAGAGTATATGGTTTTCAAGGAACCCCCCATATACTGCCATACAATATGCCACCAAGAGTGGGGTTTGCAGAAGTTATGTAGCAAATAGGTTGTATCCATGAAGACAACCTCACAGGGAGGGGTAAGGGAACATTTTTCCCTGATTATACAATGGTGTTTGATTTTTCCTTTTCAAAAGGAGGTTGGGTGCATTTTGAGAAATTATTTGATTATTACCATTTGAGGTGTGGTCCAAAGTGATAGCCTAATCCTGAGGGTTTCTTTTCCCTTTTCAAACAAAGAATAAAGGCTGACAAATTTGTGCATGAGTTCAACTTTCCTAAGGATTTGATTAGAAATGAATTTGATCTAAATAGGCAGGAGTTGAACAAGGAGAAATGGATAGCTTATGATAAGATATTAGATATTGTGCATAAGATGGATCCAAAGTATAATCCATTGTTGGAGTTCAATCCATACCATAAGAAGATTGACTTTCTAATTGAGAACTTCAAGGAAATTATGGGCACATTGAGGACCAAAAAGATAAATTTAGAATTGAGTCTCGGTGTATAGGAACAAGGTGCCAGGCCAATTGAAATAAGGCCAGCATACCATCCTACAGAAAGGTGGCCTATTTACTAAAGGAAAAAGGATGATAGTAGTGATGAAGAGGAAGTGGATAGAAAAGGAAAGCAAATAATGAAGTTGCCTTCACAACCAGGTCCAAAATTCAAAGTGCCTAGGGCAATTAAAATCATTGATTTAGAATCATAACCAAAAGACAGTCCCTCATCACCACCATCCGAGCCAAGCCCTAAAAGACAAAGAATTGATCAACCACAGGAGGATCTGATGGATGAAATTATTGTTATTGATTAGGACATGCAGGTTGGTATGCCTTCCCCACCTAGCCCAGCTAAATTGGTTCTATCTGATTTAGATATGAAAGGAAAAAGTGTACAAGATGCAAGAATGGAAGCATGTAAGGAGTTTCTAGATGACAATACATTTGTAAAAACTCGTGTATTCTTGCAATTGGTATGGAGGATGAAATTTGAAGAATATCAAGAGAAATGTAATAAGAGAAGAGAACTAAGGCCTGACAGGTTAGACCAGGATAATGATGAGGAGGTAAAAGCTAAATTAATGGAGGAATTTAAGAACATCACCCCTGAAGAGGGAAGAAGACTGGTGAGTCAGGCTAGTGTGTTGATTCTTCCTAAATGGTATATTGCAGATGTTGTAGCATTTAATGCTATTTTAAATTCCAAACATCCTTTGCAAGACTCTGAAGAAGAAGTCAAGGCAGCATTGCAAGATTCTGCCTTCAATGAGGAATATGAAACATTGGCAATTTGGGCATTGGCCCCTCAAGGAAGAAAGCCAAATGTTACAGATATTAATCCAAATTTTAGAGGAAGATTAATAATAAAGAGAGCTTTGGAGACCTCAACCACTGAAGCCACTAATTTGATTGTGAATGTGGCCAAATTGGCCCAAAAGATTGTTGAAAGGGAGGAGGCTGAAAAGAAGAGCCTAATGGAGAAGTATAACCTTTTGATTGAGGAATATAGCAAGATGCAACAGAGGAATGTTGAGTTGTAGACTGAGGTGGAAAGGTTTAGGTATAAACAGATTGGGGAGATATCAAGTGCTCCAGGGACCAATACATTACCTTCCACAGTAGGGTCAGTGCCTCCCGCTTCTCCAATTGTTTCCACACCAGGGTCTCCCAATTAGAATCTTTCTCTCACCCATCCTTTAAAACAAATTGATGAATAAATAGAGTGCTTTGTTGATCCTACAAAGAAGCAGCTCTTGCAAAGAATTGATGAATTGCAGACATCATTGAAGGTAAGTGAGGAGGGATCTCTTTCAAAGAAAAAGGAGATTGTTACTACTGTCTTGAGGAATTTAAATGAAAAGGTTGATAGTAAATTTCTATCTATACATTCTTTATATTCTTTGTTGTTAGATGCAATAAAGAATATTGATAGGGATAGGGAAGTAGTGATACCATTGATTGAAAATTGGATCCCTAGGGCCAGTGATTTGGTTGTCATGTATAAGGCTTCAAGGTTTGATACAAATAATAGGCCCCAATCATTAAAGCCTACTCAAGTGTTGGTTAAATCATTGCAAGGTTTTAGACCCTACCAGATGATTTGAGTAGGAAGATTAGGGAATTGGTGAAGAATTTTAATGATTGGGGTAACACATTGTTACCAGATATAATTGATGAGCAGGGGAAAATCAGGTCACTCCAGCAATGGCAGGATCAAGCAAGTGAAGTCATCAATGATCAAATTAAATTAATTTGCAATGACTCAGATTATAACTTGTTGGTGAGCTGTATGGATAAAATCATTAGTACCTGCTCATATTTGGAAGCTTTTGAAAGAGATGCAAATCAGGTAGCAATAAAACACACACCTTATAATGCCAAGGTGAATGAGGTGATTAATTTTGACTGGCCGACTAATGAAGAATACCAAAAATGGGTAACTAAATATTTGACTGAGGAAGAGTAAAAGGAATGGACTACTAACAAGTGGTAAATTGGATGTTGCGGTTACAACAATTTCCAATTTTTCTTTGATGGCATTCTCAGCATGGGTTTCTTGTGGTTTTTTGTTGTTGCGTCAAATTTTCTCAGCTAACATGATGAACAAGAATATTCTCCAAGGTGATGATTGTTGTAACAATTTTTGGAATATCACCAAGTGTGCCAACTGGTTGGTGACATGTGTGCTTTCTGGCCTGATGCTTGTTTGCTCCTTCATTTTCTATAAGAAAGATTTCAAGGCCAAAAGTACGGGTTAGAAAGTTAGATAATTTTTAGTCGATTCTAGGTGAAGTTGCAGAGCAAATTGTAAAGTTCGGTGGTTTTAGAGAGAAATACAATTTAGGTTCTGAGTTATTTTGTAATCAGTTTTGAATTCATGGGGCTTTAATGTTGTATAACAGTACTAGCATTTAAGTTGAAATGATAAATTCAAACTCATTTCTCTCCACTGTACATGCATATCCGAATTTTGAATAAGATGACTAAGGGTTGTTTCATTCATCTTACTATTGTGGTGTGTATAATCCTTATTTTAGCTTTAATTCAAGGAATTAATTAAAATGCTTGAATGGAATTATAGGCAGATATGTTTTGTATAAGGATTTGATAAGTAGTATTGGGTGAGAATGCATACTGATGAAATTGTAATGCAATATTGTTAGGGATCTTATATGTTATGTATTAAATCTATCATAAACCTTTAGATGCTTATGAATTTGACTCCTGCAATGGATATATGGCACTGATCTAAGTTGTACTTATTTTTGTAGTTCAATAATTGTTTGTCTTTTCCTAGAGCTTGCTACAAATTGCAAATTAATGACTATATTTTAATATGGATTATGTTGTAGTTATCTCATGCTCCACATAGTTGATATTACCAGTGAATAGCCAATTTTATTCAATATTATCCTATTGTTTTGAGCTATTCAATGGGATTATTTGTTATGTGTTAATGTTGTTTATGATATTGGTGCAGAGGTTGTAAACACATTAAGGGATCACCCTCACGGGTCTTGCAGAGCCCAAAGTGTAGGAGGCTTTTTAAAGTCCTCGTCAGTTAGTCCAGGTCCTTTGAGTTGCCCTTGATTGGAATTGGCAATCCCATAGGTAGATTAGAAGACCAACCTAGTTACAGTGTAAAAAACAAACCAACACCCTCTATCTTTAACCCTAAACCCTAAACCATTAACCCTTAAACTCTAAACCCTTAAACCCTCTACCATCTATCTCTCTCCCGCTCTAAACTATAAACCTTTCCTTGTATTCTTTTATAATTTTCATTATTCTTATTTATTTTACACTTACATTTACAAATACACATACATATGCATTTACTATTTTCATTTCTTTCTCATGTAGTTTAATAGTTTAGTCAATTTCATAATATATGTGTTGAAGACTTTAGAATTTCAATTACATTAATTTATGGATATGTTGTATCTATAAAACTACAAAACCATATGCTCTTTGCATTTACACTTGCATTTAGAAATACACATTTATATACATAGATATATATTTTTTTAATGATATGTTGCATTTATTGTTCTAGGAGAGTATCCAGTAATTGCATTTATATTTACATTTAAAAATACATATACATACATACATACATACATATATGTGTGTGTATGTATATCATTTATATTCAGTGTTTAGAAACAGCCCATTAGGTCTGCACATGGATAAAAATTCATAAAATCAAATCTCTCATACATGTTTTGTTGAAACCTAGGCTTGAACCTCTCATTTCACATGCTTTTCTTCACAAAACTCTTGAGGACAGAAGCTATACCTTCTTTATTTCTCATCCTACGCCCTATTCATGCATCCTACAATTACAACAGTATTCATGGGGCCTCTTACACAAGCTACAGCAATCACAAAAAGTGTAAGAGCCCCTTTATATCATGTTTGGACTACAAAACCCTCAAAAATTGGGTAACCAGATTGTATGCAAAGAAATGAAGCTTCCTAACTCAAATCAACGCCTTAAGCCCTCAAGTTAAATTTAAATCAAAGCTAACACATATCTTCACAACCTGGAATTGATTTCACATCAAAATATGGCTGCATGTGACCGTATAGTGCTACATACAAGAAAAATACAAAAAATTTGAAGAAAAACATAGATTTTTGAATGTCAAGAGCTTGTATTTTAAATCCTCAACCATCAACAACCATTATAATGATCACTTTGTGCCTTTTAAAGGCCTTTACACATCAACCACTGAACAATCACCTCTACAACTGACTTTTTAATCTTTTATGATCACATGAAACATAAAACACACTAATTTCAAGGTTGTTAACATCACTATTGAAATGTTTTAATTTTTTGACCTTTCAAACATTAAAAAGTGCATCATTAAATTAATTATGTAATGGCATAAAAATTAAAAACATCATGAATTAATTATGTAACCACATAATTCAAATATAATTCTATCAAGAAATTAATATCAAATAGATAATATAATCGCATAACTCATACATTTCAATGTCATTGATCTTCTTCATCATCCAACTCTTTGTTTGTATCATCCGATCTAGATTCGACATTGTAAGGATTGGTCATATCATCATCATCATCATCGATATCAAGTTTGATAATGTCATCATCCACACGGATATCATCTTCATGAACATTAACTCCTACATCATCATGATCTAGTTCCTCCTCTTCGACATCTTCGTCAGGGACATCATCAACTAACTGTTGATCCTGATCATCATCTACATCATCTTCTAGTTCTTCGGTATCTTCTTTTTCCACCACATTATAATTTACTATCCTTCCTCTTGGATCATGTCTAACAAAGAATGACCAACCTATTTTACTTGGAACCTCTGAGTAAAATACCTGCTCACATTGGCTTGGAAGAACATAGGGCTCATTTCCAGCTTGCTTAATCAACCTTATATTAACCATGGTAAATCCATTATCATGTTCAATAACAGTTCTCTCAGGATCATTTTCATTCAATCATAGCATGTACCATAGGACAATGAACAGAATTAATCTGAAGGACTTAAAGTCACACTCAAGTATATCATCCAAAATCCCATAGTATCAATTTTCTAAGACTTATGGATGTATGTCGCTTCTAGATGAGACATTAGTCACCTAAAAGACTGCAGTTATACCAAAATCACATGTTTTTTCATGTCATCTAACATTTTCATTCAAAATTTACGACCATTGCACCACATAGCCTTGTGGCGTTTCACCTGCAATATGTCAAACATGTAAAAATTATTGCAATATCGTTAGTTGATAAACATATTTATTCTTTTCTGAATGTATGCAAAGAAAACAATCTCAACATATATATACATCAATATAATTAAAAATAATTAAATATTATGGGTGATTAATATATTTATACGTACCTGTTTATCTCTTAAACCATATGCTAAATCAATTTCCCTTTGTGTAATATTGGAATCTCCATTACGATGAGCTTCTTTAACCAATGAAGCCACACCTTCCCATGTTAATGCATGACCAAATTGTTGACATCGTTCAATCCATATTGTCATTCAAACAAGATTGTTGGCGATGTACAAATGTAGTGCATCCCACTCTTGACCAACTATATCAAAAAAATTTGAAATTCACAAATGACGTATAATTAGTTAAATACCACAGTATACGACCTTAATTTATAATTGATATATATTGAAGATTAAAAATTAAATAAGTACAATATACATAAAAACCATATGTAAAATGTATTCCAATTAATCTCCCTGACCATCTTATAATTACCTCTCACTTTCTTGAATCTACCTTTCCCCATCAAGTACTCCCCTTCAAATTTGTTAATGGAGTTGGGATCCCAAATGTGATCTACATGGATCTTTGCTACAAACTTAGGAAGATATTCACTAATGTACACCATGGTCTAGTATACCATATATCCCTCCACCATAGAACCCTCAATATGTTCTCTTTGTCTAACCAAAGCCTTATAAAATTTCAAGTGTCTCTCAACCATCCACATTGACCTTGTGTGTACAAGTCCACACAATTCAATCTCCTCAACTTGGTGTATGAGGTAGTGTTCTTGTGCATTAAAAAATGTCGAAGGTAGACACTTTTTCATTTCACACATTAGACGAGAAATTTTTGTCTTCCAATAATTTATATCTTCTTTATGGATTTCTTTAGATGATAGCCATCTACAAGTGATTCAAGGTGCAAATATATTAACAAGATTCAACAAAAATATACAGTATATTACATAACAAGTAAAACAAATAGAAATTATAAGATGTATACAATGAATTGAACAAATATCGCTACTTAACTCATGTATTTTCCAAGATCATATATAACTTGCTTGACATTGTTGTCAAAGTTATCTGAGAGAGATAGAGGTAGAACGTACTACAATAATTATAAAATGATCTTTTCATTATTTTTCCAAAAGTAGTAAACACAATACACTTAAAAGTACATGCATTATACAAGTGTATTTAATATACCAGAATAATTACCTTAATGAAGGTATGTCAATCATGTGTTTTCATCCCTGACCCAAATTCACCTTTCTTTGTTATTATATTGTTTATGTTCGCAGCAAATCCTATGGGAAATCAAATTTTTCATATGACTTCTTTTATAGCATTGCTTTGCTGCTCTATTAATAACCAAGGAAGGGAACTTATATTAATTTCGTCTCCATCGCCATTTAATTGAATGACATTTTTCATTGCATGATTGGCTTCCTAAATGTCACTACAAATTTTGACAATTTTTTCTTTGTCATGCCTTCCATTCAATATTTTCCATAACGTTTATGTTATATTCTTTTCAATATGCATTGTATCAAACAAATGCACAATTTGTAGCTGCTCATAGTAGGGAAACCTACTAAATTGTTTGGGATAACTTTTCAGTCCCTGTGAAAGTTAGCCATTAATGCCTTGACGACCTTTATGAAGCATATAAGTTAAACAAATTAACAACGACAATCATTGTCAATTACAACATAAGTAAACACAACACAATATAAAAATATAAATTCAAAACATATCATATATGATAGATAAAAAATTTGATCCGATGTATAACCTTGATGATTAATTCTATTATATTCCAACTTCCATAGGCGAGCTGTCATTCTTCGTGGTTTTGATGTAGTCTCCTCTTTCCCATTGAAAAGATGTTTTTCAGTAGTTCGATACTTATGATTTCTATGGAGGAAGTTCCTATACTCATCAAACACGTGCTTTCCTAAACTTGTTGAATGACGAGATTTCATCTTTGGACTGCAAATTGGACATGCAAATTTTCCCTTTGTTTGAAGACCTGCAAGATCATATATTAATTGGATTAAATATGTCAATTTTTATAATTATATATAATGAATATATTATTTTAAAAACATGCATGATATCTACTTCATCAAATTAAATATTGTTAAAGTGCAGTCGAACGTTATAACATACCACAAAATGTGTTAGCCCTGGGGCATCATGAATTGTCCATACAAGCATTGCATGGAATTGAAATTGTCTTTGTCCTATTGGTCTAGAGGCGTCATACATAGTGACGCCATTCCATAACTTTACTAACTCGTCGATAAGAGGCTCGATATATACATTCATATCTTTAACTTAGTACTTACCTAGTTGAATGAACATAAACATTACATAATTATTATAACCATTTTACTGCAATATATATAAATTAATGTACATGACTATTGAATGAAAAAAATATAAGTCATTATGCAACAAATAAGACAAATGAGATGCTACTATGTTAAATAAAATTGATGTAAACAAATACCTGGAACAATCATTGACAACATTATGTGCTCCATCTTTATTGACATCCATGGAGGAAT
This sequence comes from Sequoia sempervirens, assembly GCA_007258455.2. Classification (NCBI taxonomy): domain Eukaryota; kingdom Viridiplantae; phylum Streptophyta; class Pinopsida; order Cupressales; family Cupressaceae; genus Sequoia; species Sequoia sempervirens. Next base: position 579,818,703 of record VDFB02105785.1, read on the forward strand.
GTTATTGTTGATAACAAAAATAGGCCACACTGAGTAAATAGATCTCAGCTCTCCAAATGGATTGACACCGTCCACTCCCAATGAAAGCCTGAGATTACTAGGTTCTTTAAAGTGTGGCCATTTTTCCTCCATGTCCCTAAATGCATAACCATCCGCAGGCATTCGAAGAATCTCATCTCCACTTCTATTCCGTGCATGGTAATCCATAAATTGCACTAAGCTTTCACACCTAAATAATCGTTGCATACGTGGAATAATGGGAATATAACGAAGAACCTTACGAGGAACCTTTTTTGTTAGTTGATCTGTTCGGTATCTACTGATATGAAATTTTTGGCATTCTGTTGCAAATTCCTATTTTTTATGATATATAATATGATCATTGGGACATGCATCTATTGCTTGATACTCCATTCTGATATCTTTCATAATGGCAGATAAATCTCGGTATGAGTGAGGTAAAATATTTGATGGTGGTAACAAAAATTCACCAATCAATCTACAACAAAAAAATTTTGTTAATATAAAGAATATTAATGATACATATTTCATCCTTTATTTACTAGTGATGAACTAACAACAATTAAAATAGATGAAAAAAGATGGCATATATGACATACCTTAACATCTATGAGATTGCTATGTTTGATAAACCATTCATAATGTTCAAGTTCAACAGCAACAATACAGTAGAGAGAATAGTTGTTTGGGAGCCTTCATAAATGGGCTCATATGCCTTCTCAAGTACAGGTAAATCATGAACATCATAAAATTCATCTTGATCATCATGATCAGCTCTGCCACTAAATGTGTCATGGATCAATGTATTCATACCATCATCTTCAACTATTTTTTCTGGCACATGATCATCTTCTTCCATAGGATCATTAACTTCATCTTCGATATTCACAAATCCATGTTCGTCCACTTACAAAACCACATTCTCCGGACCGTGATAATCCATATCATCTGCCCTAGGGTGCCCCACCTTTATAATAATGATAGACACAAATAAACCATGATCATGATCGAGTGATTATATATATATATATAATGTTAAAATGATCTAAACATTTACAAATTCAATAAATATAAATGTGTATAATGAAAAACTTACCAATGGACGATAATCATGCCCCCCTTCAACGTGACCATACTGCCTACAATTTTTCTCAGCTGTTGTGATTAAAAGTTGTCTCCTCTTTAATCCCTTGCAATTATTGCAAGGACAATAGCATTTCCCATCACCCTTTCTTTTCAATCTATCCCACAATCTATCAAGTGTCTCTTCATTTTGTTCTGGACTAATATTATCTGACATGATTTTTCTTTACCAAGCTTGACTATTTAGATCTTCAAAAAATATCAAACTCACACTCCAATAATTTTTATTCATAGACAAGTAAAAAATCTAATAATTTTGATATTTTACACTAAAAAAATTTGGCATACAACCACCCCTGTAAAAGCGAAGATAGTCTGAAGTTAATGACCCCAAAAAACACTTTAAAATGCTAATTCTAAAACTTATTAAATTCTAATTTTACTATGATTTCCAACCGTTAAGACTCCTAAAATTAGAATATTGAACTTGATCGCAAACTTCCTACAATGATGGAGGTAGCGAGCTAGTAAGAGCAAGTGACCCATTCCTAAGGAGCAACAAGTTAGAATCATCATTGCTAATTGCAATACAGATTTATCCTTTTAGTTAAAGATGCAATGTGTCACTTCTTAGGACGAGCTTATCTCTAGGGCCCTCAACATTGAGAGAGCCCTAATCGCACAAGGAAGCACACACAATTAGAATTTGGAAAATAAATTACTAGGTGACCAAAAATTTTAGTCACAACAACTAAAAATGACTAAATTCTGTTTATTTTTTGCAACTCAGCTATTAATGAGTAAATAAATTACTAGTTTGGCCGTTGATTAAAAATTATTTAGTCACACAAATAAAAATGACTAAATAGTTAGTCAGTTATTTAGTCACAATCCATTTGAATAGATCATTTAAGGAATCAAGAATATAGCCCACCAAAATACTCTAAAACTTTAATAAACATACCCTCAAACTTTTGTCAAAATATTATTTTCAGGCATAGCCCACTAGAATGGAGTTTTCATTTTAATAAACATACTCTAAAACCTTCGTCAAAACATTATTTTCAAGCATAGACCACCAAAATGGAGAAGTGTTTCCATAAAGAATGACAAAGAATGGTGAGGAGATGTGTGTGAAAGGAGGCATAGGATTCATTGTTGCTTATCTCATTCCTGCTCTGCTCAACAAATCTTACATTGTTCCCGCTACTATTTGTAATCTAGGTATTTACTTGACATATATTTGCATAATCTCAAATTCTTTCAGAGGCTTTTGAAGTATCAATGTATCCTATATAGGGTTTAGAATGATTTCTTTTAATTAAATAAATTAAATAAATCTGTAATTAGATAATGTGGAGATCTCCTAAATCTGCCCCAACACATTATCCTCTTTGGCACTATATTCATTACTCCAACTACTAGGGTTTTGCATGTGGCATCTTTAATATCTTCATGACCGTGGCTTTTAAATAGATCTTAGTCTTTGCTTTAATCATTTTCATGGTAACCCTTGAGTTCCATAATCCACCTTCAATCTCTTCTAAGAACGGTGTCTTAAGCTAGACTACATAGTATGCATATAAAGCAAGTCCTTCATACCTGCCATTGTTCCAAACCACCACTCACTACCTTGCTTAAAATGTTGCCTCCATAAGCACAATAGCATGTTTTAAAATCATAGTTTCTAGTGATTGACCATTAAGGTCACCACTTTCATCATGAAGATACAGTGAGATTTTTGTCTTCAAACTCAAGGCATTATGCAAGATAACATTGTGAATTGTTTGTTGTGTACGATTTGATTTTTTTGCACATTTACTACTTTGCTAACTCCTTTTAAGACTAGGTATTGCACCCTCAGTTGCAATCTCAAATAGCTCACTCACTATCACTTGAAGATTCCTTTCATCAGCTCATCCTTCTATAAAATCAAACTATGCCCTATAGACTGCCTACTTACTACAGGGGACTCATTATTTCATGGTATTATAGTTCTTAAGATCCTTCAACCTTATTGACACTACTTCACAGTCCACAAGGTATTATTCACTATTCTCCCATCTTTGATGAGTCTCAAAACATTGCTCAAACATGCAATCCACTACCTCCATTATACATTAATGGCTAAGAAGAAACATTGAACCTATGTTTACCACTATTACTTAATTTGGACAATCCTTCCATGATTGAATTTTCCTTGTCTAACACTACCAAAAGAATTTGAAAAACCATTAAGGTCAGCAAGGGGGTAAGGAAACTCATTGTTAAAATCTCCACTTTACTATGCAAGGTTTGAGCTTTATTGTCTTGTCACTGGTCAGCCTCTTTTTAACTATCACATCTCAAGTGATTGTCATTCTTCTTACCGTAGATTGCATTTACAAATGTCACTAAGCTACATAGTGTGCTTGTTATTGGCTAGAATCTTTAGATTGCAAGATTTTGTTATTAGCTACAATGTCTCAATCTTTCTTGTATTGCAACCTCACTAATCCGCTATAGTTATTTTTTATGTTTCTACGGATGCCTAGGGTTTGTACCCTAATCATGCTCTTACCAAAGCTTCTGTTGGTATTAAAAAACAACCTTAAATCTTGGCTCAAAAAATTAGTTGTCTTGACAAAGTTGTGGTATGATCTTGGATTGTATCCTAGAGTGTGTGGGAAGCTTGTGTTTGATCATTAAGGTATGTAAACCTGATCAAAGAAATGTATCTTATATATCATGGGTCTTGCTTTAATACTTTCCATAATGGTTATTAGTATATCACATTATTATAGTTTACAGTAACCCAAGATTGCATTCAAGTATGTAACAAACTTGGTTTGTAGTTTAAGCTATACACTTTTAAGTAACATTCATAAGGTTTAGAAAATCTTGATCACTCTAGAATAGCTCATTAAACATGGGTTGCGCTTGAATGCACTACATAATTGATATAACACAACCACTCTGCATATCAACTAGAGTTATAGGCTCGTTATTACAGCAAGAGGTAATCACTCTTCGATCATGCTATAATTACATCCTATCTTTTAAACTTGAGACAACCTGAATGCACCCAATGATGATTGACACCTACATTATACAACCTGAATTAACTACATTATATGAGTGCCTCCATTTCTATCACAACATAGCCACATTAAACTTGGGTCACACATGAATGCATCTTTTATTTTTTATAGCACAACTGTGCCACATGACCAATAGATTTATGGATCACATAATTACAATCACAAGAATTTGTTCCTTAGTTGTGATCTTATGGTGATTCCACACAACAAAATCTGGACATGAAATTCTCAAAACCATAAACCTCTAAAAGTGAAATCTGATGAGATGTTGCTTTAAAATATGATTTTCAAACCTGGAACTACAAATCTGATTTCACAACTGAATTCTGCAAAAAGAAAATGACTTCCCTCAACCTAGCGATATCTTCTTGAATATTTTCTGATTTTTCCCAAGAAAATTGTCCTTAGTTCTCCAAAAACTGTCTCAAGTAGAGCAAAACACTGTCGCAATAAATCAACGAACTCACTTTTCTTTATGTTGGCCACAATTTTATTTTTTTCTATTTTTCATGTTTGTCGAAATGTCAACGAAACTGATAGTCGAAATTTTGACGAAACCCAGGTTCATCAAAATTTCGACGAACGTCAGGGATAAACTTTCAAAAAATTGAAAATTACACATCAAATTTTACAAGCACCCAACGATACATCAAATTATACATAATTCATCAAATTTTGCAATCAAATGAGTTAGTGACATTTTTTTGTATATATTGTTCTCTTAGTGCATTATTATGTAATAACAATTTCACTTCTGAGATATATAGTAAAAATAAATGAAAGCATATGTTTGCTTTGTCAAGGGAAATGTATGGTGAATACCCTATGTCTTAAAAATAAGTGTGCAATTGAAATAAGACATAACTGATTGAATTTGATTTTCTACTGTATAATTTTTTTCTGCGGAGATTGCAGTAGCTTATCATGGATTAGTTTTGGCTAAGAAACAACGCTTTTTTAAACTATAGCTAGAGGGGGACTCTCTTAATGTGATTAATTGTCTTGTGATGAAATTTCCTCCTTCATGGTCAATTTCCAATTTTATTAATGACTCGATATCTATTATTAACTCTTTTGAGGAGATCAAAATCACACATGTTTTTCACAAAGTGAACATGATGGTTGTTGGGGTTGCCAACATGGTTGTGGCTGAGAGATCTAAGTGGGATTCTTTTGAATCGCTACCTCTTAATCTAAAGTGTATTTCTAATGATGACCAGATGGCTTGTTTCTAGGCGAGATGTTGTCAGGGAAAGTTTTTTCATTATGATTTTAAGTTGGGTTTTGCACGTCGACCCTTTGCTCTTTCAGTTTCATTAGTCTTTCCTTGGTTTTCGTAGAAAGATGGACTAGCAGTTTTGGTAGGGTTACTTGGAATGATAAGCCCACACGTATTGTAGGTGTTTGTTGTATTGTTTTGAGTAGCTCCTAGTTCATTTTACTTTTTCATTTCTTCTAGGTGTTCTTTGGTTTTTATTTGTTGCCTATCACTATGGGTGGTGACCATTGTAGAATTGAGTTGAGTTCCTATGAAGAGTTTCAAAAAAATTCTACTATGTGGGAGCACTTGGAATTGGGGAGGTTACTCAATTTACGTAGAGAATTCAAGGCCCAGACCTTGATGTAATAGATTTCTTTATGAAAGGATAGAATGGGAGGTCTTTGTGTTACCAGGGTGTTGAGTTTTGAATTGAAGAGGATTTTATTGTGGAGGTAACTGGTCTTTTAGATGTTGGGAGAAAGTTTTTCAGAGAAAGGGGAGTAACTAAGAAGGCTTTTGTGAATTTCTTTAAAAATAATGAGAGGAAGAAGGTTAAGGAAGTTGGAAGTGGAGGTTATGCTAGGAAGTCCCTGAAACCACTTTGGAGGGACATCGTGTTGGCCATTATGCACTACTACACCCTTGAAGGTAGATTCTCTATGGTTTACACTCACCATTTTATTCTCTTAAATCATTCTAGGAATAATGTTTCGGTCTTGTTTCCTTTTTATCTGTTACATTCTATGGAGAAGAGTATTAAAGACCACAAAAAGAACCCTAAGAAGGTGGTTCTTCATCAAGGGCTTATGTGTTTTATTTTTTCTCATATCAAGATAAAGTTGATCTCGATATCCCCTAAAACTCATGGTAAGAAGGAAGTTGAAAATGATGGGTATGAAACAGGGGACTCTACAAGAGAATGGGTTAGTAGTTTGGAGGAGGAAGAGTCATAATATGAGGATATGTCTATTGATGAAGGAGGCTCTAAGGAAAGGGATGAGCAATTATAAGAATGGGGTAAGGGCTATGAGACTAATGTGGAGTTGCAGGAGACTATGGCTAATTCTATTAGAAAATATTCAAAGGGGATAACCAAAGGTATGAAGAAAGTTAAACCTTCGACCAAAGGGAAAATTGAGGTGGTTTCCCCTAGTGCAAATGTGAATCATGCGTTGTCTTCTGGAAAAGAGGGTTTGAAAGGTTTTCATCATGTGGGTGATGAGGGTTTGAAGGGTTGTCATCCTATGGGTGATGTGGATCCTTCAAATTTTGATTGTGTTTAGAATGCTTCATTGGGGAACCCTATTCCTGGTAAGGATATCTCTAGAGAGCTCCCCAGTGCAAGGGCTTAAGGTGCTGGTTAATTTGGGTGGTCAGTTGAGTGGCCCTATTAATATGGGAAACTCTAAGATGGAGGTGAAGCCTAATGAGATTGGCCCCATGGATATGTAGGGGATTGATGCGGTTAATTGTTCTTAGGATTTTTCTACTATGGAGAAGGAAGTGAAGAAGGAACAACTAGAGGCATTAGCTGATTTGGTGAATCTGCCAAATAAGGAGAGGATAAAGCTAGATGTTGAGGATTCCCCAACTGAAGAAGAGGATGAATAGAATAGGGATTGTTCTGATGCCCTTGTTGACTTGGAGCAGAAGGGTCAACCTCTGGTTACCTAGGATGAAATTGACATGAATATGTTTTGTAGAATGGTTGAAGATGGGACGAGAAACCTGCTTTCCCTAGTTAAGTGGTTATTTTTTGAGGTTAAGGAGATCAATCTTCAGGTAAAAAATTGGTAGGATGTTTTTGTTGCTATGCTAAGAGGTAACCGAAAGGAGTGGGAAATAAAGGGAAAAGTGAAATCAATGAATATTAAGCTTGATAAGCTACTAGCCGATGTTGATCATTTGGGGGTTTCTCATGAGGAAAGAATTTCCTCATTGGAAGTTATTGTTAATAAAATTTTAGAGGACATAGTGGAAAGTTTGGAGGATAAAATGGGAAAGATATAAGAGGACTTGAAAATGGTGGTCAATATCAACAATAACTCTTTGAAGACCACTGCTATGGGTCTTTCTATTCTGAATGAGAAAGCATTGAATTGGACCAGAAAGCCACTTGACTTGGGTAATATGGAGGAAAGTATTGAAGAGATTAGTGGCTCTTACCTGGTGGAGAAAGTGGAAGCTTCTACTCCTGTGTTGGAGAAGGACATGCAGGCGAGTTTGTGCCTTAGGATGAGGAGAAAGATGAAAAAGAGGGTTGTTGTTGTTGTTGTTGTTGAGGAGCTAAAGGATGTTATTAGTATCCATGAGGAGGGAGTTCATCAAGGAGAACATAGCCTCGACTAATGTTTAAGATAATTTTGTATAGTTGGAGCTTCCTCTTTTGGTTTAGCAGGTTTGTTGATATTTTTTGCTTTTGGGTTTGTTGATGGGTTGGTAATGTTCCATCTTATGTCAGCTTTTTGGTTTTTTGGGTTGTTGGGACTAGCGGTTTAATTTCCATTGTAGCTTGGCATCATTGTAAAGGGTTTTGGGACCCCTTCAAAGCCTATTTTTCCTTATCAAAAACTGCTTGAATTTGATTATCTATAGTACAATTGTTTTTTATGTGCTTTTTACTTTTTGCATGTGGATTACCCTTAGAAAGAGACTACTTATCTTTTCTTAAATGAAGCCTTTACATTTCCTGTCTATGAAAGGAATTTACTGCTTGACAATAGCTTTGTGAACTTCATACAAATTAAGATTGGTGTAAAAGGTCATCCCCGCAAATGTTGTTTGGTCTAGAATTATAATGGAAAATAAAAAAGCTTGCTAGGAGAATAAAGTAGGTTTTCAATTGTCCAAGTACAACATAATATTACTAAAGCATTTCAAAGTTGAGGCATTTGAGATTCATGGATCTCCTTGGAGGTCACCCACCTAATATAATAAGAGTAAATTAGTATGAACCTTTAGTCATAAATTAAAATACAATATAATATCTCCATTTCTCTCACACATGAACATTTCATATAACCACATATCGTGTAAATGTTGAAAATTAATAACATTTTATTTTCATAGTCCATCATAGTTATGTAAAAATTTGCACACAGTTTATCCAGAAATCTTACTCACATAACATTTATGAAAAGGTCATTAGTAATTTTTTCTCACACAAAAAAAATATCAAAATAAATTTAGTGCTCAATCAATATTGTCTCATCTATTTCCACCCACTTTCCTCTTAGTGATTTAGTATTTCTACGCCATCCATGTCCTCTCTCCATGGCCTCTGTGAATAAAAATCCTACCACATAAGCTTTCACCACACTACCATCAAGAAGGAAGAAGAAACTTGTGGGACCACAGTAAAAACCGCTCTATCGCACCGAGCTGATGAAGGATCTGTGGGATAGAAGTGGTGACCGTACTATCGCATGCTAATGGTAGAAGAATTTTGGGAGTCACCGCAACACTGCCAGGAATAGAAGGAAGACTCATGTGCCACCATAGAAGCTTTCACTACACTAACGTCGAGAAGGATGAAGCACCTTGTGGGACCGCGGTAAAAAACACTTTACCGCACCGAGCTGATGAAGGAGCCATGAGATAGCAATGATAGGAATTCAATTAGGCGGACTTGGTGCCACCTTCGGTGCCCCAAACTAATTACATTAGCCATGTGAAGGAAGAAATCAAAATAAAAAATTTAAAAATTTCCCGCATGAAGGAAGAAATCAGATGACAAAAAAGGGAAAAACGTCATGCGAAGGAAGAGAGCAGGGCACTACCAGCAACTGCAGAGAGCAAGGCGACACCATAGGGCATGAAGCCAAGATGCACAGAGCAAGTCTAGTGAGGAAAGTATGCAGGTATTTGAATTTTCTCATAAGATTATATCAAATTTATTAAATGATATTTAAATTTTTCTTCTTCGATTAGTGATAATATTTTTATTTTATTCAAGATAAATCAAAATATACAAAGCTCTAAATGAAAATTCAGCACTATCACATCATGTCAGTTAAAATAAAATAAAAACCTATGGATCAAAAAGCCCTACCACAACCGCCTGAAAACTATCCAACTAACTACTACCCAAACACCAGCTATTTACAATATTGAAACAAAAAATAGGGCTTAACCCCTTAAGCTTATACATCAACATCTAGCTTAAACACAGTAAAGTAGTTTACATGGAAGTTCCAGAAGCACCGCCTAGATGCAATATTAGGTGCCCAAGACTTCCTGTAGCTTTTACCTTTCATTGCCACCTTTATGCCTCTTGGCAGGCATTCCTCTTGAATCTCTAATATCAGGTGCCTGAGACTTCCCTGTAGCTTTTACCTTTCATTGTTGCCTTTCCTCTTCACTATCAGACTCATCTCCTTTTTCCTTATCTACATTTTTGGCTTCGGCTTCTAATTCATCCCATGTTTTACCTTCCTCCTCTTCTGGATCTTCTTCTTCTTCTTTATCCACCTCTGACTCCACAAGAGATTCATCTTCTAAACCTTCCTCATTTGATTTTTATTCCTCTTCTACATCAGAGGGTTCATCTCCTTGATCTGGCTCTTCTGAATTATCAGAATCAGAATCACTAGCTTCCATATTCAAAACTTCCCAACCACCATCTTCAATAAATTTATCTAGATCATCAGTAATACTCTTCAAAATTGGTCGCCAATTCAAGTTCATTTTTCTTTCATAATACTTTATATCCATGGAGTTCATCCATTCCTTGATGTCATCAAGTGAAGATTGAGGAATGGTGTACATGTGGAGTACATCCCACTTGAAGTCTTTGAAAACAATAGCTATATCAAATTCCTTTTTCCCAAGTCCTACTCTCTCAAGGTTAACAATTCTGAATCTCACTAATAGCAATTACTAAGAAAGGTAATTCCACTAACTCTACCAAATAGTTTACCATAGGAACAATAAAAGCAGAGGCTTTGAAAGGAACTCCATGAAAACCAAGCTCTCTAAATGGTATATCAAACTCTAGTTCAAAATCTTTTAGATGAGGCTGCTCCTATAGCTCTCTTACTCGCTTGACATATCCTTGAAACTCTCACTTCTTAACATTCAAAAGATAAATGGAATGTCCTCAACACCTAGTAGAGCTATCCAAAAAAGCTAACTAAAAGCTAACCCAGATTTTTAGTTTAATAATTTAATTATAAAGTTTAAACTTTGAATGTTAATTTTTGTATGTGTTATTGGCTTATTGCAGGTTGCCACATTGTTTAATATTTATATCTATAAATTGTCTCTATCTCATTAATAGTGTGTCAAAATGGAAAGGAACTTGTTGGAAGTAGTATGCTCTAAATTTCCAATACTTAGTGAATCTAGATCCATAGTTAGTAATGTCCAAACAAAACTTGTCCCAGCAGCCATAGGGAAAAGGGAAAAGTTAATGGGTAATAATCAATGGGCTATGTAGGAGGCTATCATATTGTCAGTTGATTACCTAAGCCTTCCCCCGTGCACTCTTAAACTAGCGATGGGGAGTCTAAAATAGCTTACATTGCTTCTTACCATTGAACTTAATGCAAAAAATATTCCACATCTTAAACCACCAAATGGTCATGTGCTCATATTTCCTTTCGTAATTGGGAAAGAGGAAGCCATCCTCCTTCTAAGTTGGATTCAGCATTTACTACACACATCTAGTAGGTCTCTTCCTACAAAATTCAAGACAAGTATCATGGAAAAAAAATGGTTGAAAACCTCTAGAGGATATCAATCTCACAACATGTGTTTCTTTTTAGATTATGAGTGGTCACAAGCTGATTTGCAATCGACTATGGATCTAGATTCACTAAGTACTGGCAATTTAGAGCATACTACTTCCAACAAGTTCCTTTCTATTGTGAATGTGGTAGAGACAATTTATAGTTATAGATATACTAAGTATTGGAAATTTGGAGCTTAACACTTCCACATTTCTTTAATCATTTTGGAGCATAAGACTAAGACTACTCAAATGGAATTGTAGCTAGGTAATAATTTATTAAGGGCATAATAGTAGTATACTTGAGTATGTGTATCTCCTTTAGCTAAAATTTGCATTTATACTTAAGTGATCGATGTATACTTGTGTATGTGATCAAATTTTCTTCTATTTAATGATATTATTGTGTATTTAAGGTGGGTGCATGAAAAAAGTTTTAAATCCTTAAAAATCTTTAAATTTCTAGGGTTTTTCATTTTGTTGAGTTTGTGCTGAGTCTAAGCATTGAGTCCCCAAGTCCCTAAGTCGATTCACCCTAGCCAAGTTTGAGGCGAGTCTGAGTCTCATTACTATGGTTGTGATACAAACAAAAGGTGGTTGCACATTGGCTAAATATATCCTCATCAAAATGACCAAAAAGAAATTTCAAATTTGTAAGTAAACTCTGACAGTCAAGAAAAACAATCATAAAAATTGGAAGTAAACTTTGGCAAACATGTAGGTGAACTTAATTCATCTAAATTTATGCCTCTTGGCAGACATAAAGATCTCCCCTCCTAAAGTTTGGACCACATCCATTACCTCCACATAAAATTGGACATGCTTGGTCTTCTCAGTTCCCATGCCATGACATGGTTATACAAATGAAAATGAAGCAAAGTAATCATCTCCTTCTCTGTTGGCTGGAAGAATGCATGCTTAATGTTTTGATACATGATATCATCTCTCTCTTCTACTCTCATGGTTGAATACTGAAATCCATTATGGTGGGTCTCCAGAGTTCTAGTCATCTTTCATCCTCTTCCACCAAATGTTGGCCTAATCCACACATCTGCTAGCCTATTTGGCTTTGTTTTTGAAAGCTAAATTTTCTTCTAAGTCACTAGTGTAGCTCTCTCTTCCTTTTCAGACTCTTTCATTGCTACAAATCATCTCTATGATTTAATCATTTGTACCACATGGTTGATGTGCTTTGAATGCTTGCATCTAAAGTAAATTTCCTTAAGATAAATACTGCTAGAGAATTTCAATGTTTCCATTGTAGTTGGTATTAAAGCTAGTACCAGCAACATTGAAAATTATCCTTATATAATAATTCCCTCCATCTTGTTGGCTTGTAACACTCTTGATGGTGGCTACATGAAATCTGATTTTGATTCCTCCTCTACATCAGAGGGTTCATATCCTTGATCTGACTCTTCTGAATTATTAGAATCAGAATCACTAGCTTCCATATTCAAAAATTCCCAACCACCATCTTCAATAAATTTATCTGGATCATCAGTAATACTCTTCAAAATTGGCTGCTAGTTCAAGTTCATTCTGCTTTCATAATACTTTATATCCATGGAGTTTAGCCATTCCTTGATGCCATCAAGTGAAGACTGAGGAATGGCATTAGTGTGAAGTACATCTTGCTTGAAGTCTTTGAAAAAAATAGCCATATCAAATTCCTTTTTCCCAAATCCTACTCTCTCAAGGTTAACAATCTCAATCTCACTAATAGGGATTACTAAGAAAGGTAATTCCACCAACTCTACCAAACAGTTTACCATAGGAACAATAAAAGCAAAGGCTTTGAAAGGAACTCCATGAAAACCAAGCTCTAGTTCAAAATGGTATATCAAACTCTAGTTCAAAATATTTTAAATAAGGCTACTCCCATAGCTCTCTTACTCGCTTAGCAAATCCTTGAAACTTTGTATTGATTTTATTTTTCTTGTCCCTGTCTTGTTGTTCTTCCTCAATTTCATCAGGATCATACATTGACCTTCTTTCCCCTCCTAAAGTTTGGACCACATCCATAACCTCCACATAAAACTATACATCCTTGGTCTTCTTGGTTCTCATGTCATGGTATGGTTATGCAAATGAAAATGAAGCAAAGTAATTATCTCCTTCTCCGCTGGCTAGAAGAATGCATGCTTAATGTTTTGATACATGATATCAGCTCTCTTCTGCTCTCATGGTTGAATATTACTGAAATCCATTACGGTGGGCCTCTAGAGTTCCAATCATCTTTCTTCCTCTTCCACCAAATGTTGGCCTAATCCACAAGTCTACCAGCCTAATTGGCTTTGTTTTTGAAAGCTGAAGTTTCTCCTGACTCACCAGTATTAGTTGTAACTTTTTTGAAATTTTATTATGGTATGTGCACTTTGATATGATGTAATATGATTATGGTTTCATCTCATATGTTGTAATATTAGATATATAACAAAAAAATAAATTATTGCAAGAAATAAATAATAAATTTTCATTTTAAATGTTTTTTTTGCAGAACACGGGTCTTCCAGAAGATCAAGATGATCCTCAACATGATATAGATCCACAAAATACTAGTTCTACCAATACAAATCACATGGCAAAGGATGACGATGACATAAATATGGAAGACATTGAGGCCAATGACAATGATGATGATGACGACGATGACGATGATGATGATGATGATGATGATGATCATGATGATAATGATGATGATCATGATCATGATGGTGATGATGATGATGAGACAGTTGATGATAGTAACTAGTGACATTCATGATCATATAGACTACATCATAGATCATTGTTGATATATCATTATGATGAGTATTTTCATGGTTACTATCATATATATCATTTTCATGGTCTACAGCACTATATTGTTGAGTTGTATCATACTAACATGTGTCATTTTCACTATATCATTTGGACATGTATCATCTTGACTTGTATTAATTTGAGTTACATAATTTATCAATTTTATTTATATCATTTGTACATGTATCATTTTCACTTATGTTGATTGTTGGACATGTATCATTTTGACATGTTTTTGATGTACTGGCATATTTGACTTTCACTTGTTTTAGTTATAAATTGACAATTCAATACTGATACGATCATCATCATATATAACTAAAATGAGTGAAAGTCAATTAAAAGTGGTCGATGATTTTTTGGATCAATATTTATTAAAAATAATGATTTTAATTTACTGCTCACGATTGATTATGGTGGTTTGTCGGTGATGGACGTACGTTTAGAATTTATGAAGTTGGCTAGAAAAATAGGGTGTTTTAATATTTCATTTCATTTCAATCACCTCACCACCTTTGATGCTTCTAGGGGTGTGGGTGTAAGGAGTGTTTGGTGTTGGCAGCATGTTGTAGGTTGGAAGTCAGTGAAGCTAAGCAGTAATGGAGTCCAGTTTCACATTGCCTTCATGGAGGAAGTTGGACCCTTTCATGGGGAAGGCATCAATGAAGTTGCTGCAAGGCTTATTCCTCTTTAAGGATGAACAGGCGGCACAAGCAATTAAAATAATGTTGAGTGATGGGTTCAAAAAACTGACTCACAGACTCAGAACGAATATGGATATATATTCATTGGTGATGGCATGGGGGTTAGATCTTGGGGAACCAATGAATGAGGTGAGTTGAGTTATGCATACTTTGGTGTCGAAATATTTCCTACTAGATATGGAGGGCATCCTGGAGTGGGCGATACCAGGACTAGGGTTGGTGAAGATTGAAGGAATGGATGGTGGTGGCCTAGAAATGGTGGATTCGAACCATCTTTTTATTAGATGGCTAGAAGGACACACTAAGTACCAGTGGCTCCACGAAGCGGAGCGTGGCTGGAAGGCACTAAAAATTTATGTGGAATTAGCAGAATTAGAAATGACAATTGAAAATCTAAAGGAAATAGCCAGAGAGGAGATGTGAGAAAATAAAGGATTACGTCCATGCAAGGAAGTGAAGACGTTAATGGAAATCTTGTCGTTGGAGCTAGGTGAGCCTTCGATGAAAAATGAGTAGTACTGGTTTTTGTGTAGTTTAGTTTTTTTGTTTTAAATCTGTATATGAGTCAAGTTTTTGGTATTATTCCTGGATATGCAATGTAATGAAAATCTTTGTAAATCATATGTGGCTCAGGAATAGTATGACAGGGTAGTTGTTAGGTAATGATATTCAGGTGCAGGTAGCTCTTTTGGTTTTTTTTCTGGTTAATTAGCTTTCTGAAAATTTTGGAGATTGTTTGAAGTAATTTATGTAACTTTTTTATTTTTATTTTCAACTACATTATGGATGTTGTCAAATTCAATTAAATTATAGATATTTTACTCACTTGTTTTAATTATAGATGAAGATCATGTTACAATAATTATATTGTTATTTAATCATATGAGTTATTTAAGAGGCACAATATATTTAACTAATTAAATTGAAATAAAACATATTAAATTAATAAATGGAAGTAAAACAAGAAGCATTTTTAGAAGAAAATATGGAAGCCAAACTAGAAGCAAACTAGAAGCAATCTTGGAAGCACTCTTGGAAACAAAATTGAGAGCAAAACCAGAAGCAAACCTAGAAGTAAAACTAGAAGCAAACCTGGAAGCAAAACTAGAAGCAAACCTAGAAGCAAAACTAGAAGCAAACCTAGAAGTAAAACTGGGAGAAAAAATAGAAGCAAACCTGGAAGAAAAATCGGACATCAAACCAAAATCAAAACTATAAGCAAAATCGGAAGAAAAAGTGGAAGCATAACTAGAAGCAAACTTGGAAGAAAAACTAGAAGTAAAACCGGAAGCAAAACTGGAAGCAAAACTAGAAGCAAAACAAGAAGCAAAACAAGAAGCAAAGTTGGAAGTAAAACTAGAAGCAAAACTAGAAATAAAACTAGAAGAAAAACTAAAAACAAAACTAGAAGCAAAACTAGAAGCAAAACTGGAGGGAAAACTAGAAGCAAAATTGGAAGCAAAACTAGACATCAAATTGGAAGCAAAACCAGAAGCAAAAATGGGAGTAAAATTGGAAGCAAAATTGGACATCAAATTGGAAGCAAAACTAGAAGCAAAAATGGGAGTAGACATGGAAGCAAAATCGAAAGCCAAATTGGGCACCAATTTTGGTGCAATTTCTTATGTTACTTCTCGATGCTATTTTAGGTGCTTTCAGAGGGGCTATGATTTTCTAGCGTTAAATCCATTGCTAAATCTGGTGGTAAAACCAGCACAAAAACTAACACCGAGTTGACCATGCCTATTTTTGTTGAGTTTAGTGCCAACCAAATTGTTCAATTCATGGCTCAAAATACACTAAAATCTGGCACCAAAGTTGGTGCTAATTACTTGTTGTGTTGTTGTGAGACATCTAGATTCAAAATCTAATCAAGAGTGTGTTTGTGGTAAAACAAAGTCACTAAGCAAAGATAAAACAAATTGGACCTCACACATGTGTCTTCTCAAATTATTTCCCAGAAGATCAAGATACGGAAACCAAAATCAAAGGTTCTTAGCCCAAAGTATCACCAAAAGCGTCTCTCAATGCTATACAAATTCAGACAAAGATTGCTTTTTAACTTTTACAGACGTCCATCAACAAAGAATCCCAATTTGTATGAATTATATTATCAGCAAAATCCAAGTCTCTTTTGGGATTTTGAACATCTTGTCTAGAGTGAAGTGTGTTCTTCAATATTTTGGTCTTGTAAAATGGGAGTCTTTCTAGGTACATATAGATCAAAATTCAAAACTTCATCCATCTTTCAAACATCAACCAAAATCACCTCACCAACAATTCTTGGAAATCTTGAAAACATCCTTCATGTTAGACTTTGGGAAAATCATTTGAAACAAATCAAAATCATCTTGTTTGATTAGATGTGTGTAGATGAATCCTTCTCCACATATTTAGTCAAATTATCAATCCTTGTGAACAAATCTATCCCTTGATATACATCCAACATCTTGGGGTTTAGGAGTTCAATATCCAAAATCAAATCAAATCAAAATAATCTTCTTTGGCTAGGTGTGTATAGATCAATCCTTCTTTACACATTTAGTCAAATTAAGTATCTTATGGACAAATATACTCCAGGACAACATCCAACCTCCTAGAGTTCATGAGTTCACTATCCAAATCCAAATCAAATTGAACCAATCAAATCAAACATCAATCCAAGTCCTAAAGTTTGACATATCCTTCAAGATTTCTCAAAGAATTCAATCATCCATATCACCCATTTTTCATCCACCTTTCATCATCACACCTTTGATCTTTAAACATCCTAGATTCTCTCCTTTGAGCCTCATTTTATGGTTCAAACAAGATCACAACTCAAGCAGAACATGGAGAATAACTAAGAAACATCGACTACAAGTGACCTAAGTCAAAATGCACTTCAATTCAATCATGTGGGAACAAGCAACCCACTACCTGATCTTTCACTCATAACACAAAATACTCAAGAGGAGGAACTAGTGGAAGATATCACAAATACGGGGATGACCCAAGATGAAATCACTGAAATGCTCCAAAACCCTGATAACCACAAACTTGTTAGAGCTATGATAATATTAAACCTTTCCCCATACATGCTTGAATTGGTAAAGGAAGAAGCTAAACTACCTTCCAATTTTGATATAAGCACTATTGTGGATAGGCCTTTCATCACGCTTGTACCAATCACATCACCCACTCAAAACCTCATCCAACTCATTCCACAATCCACAACATCCATTGCCACCATGTAGCCTATTACTAACAAGGGGAGTGTGTTACTTGGTGCCCTTCAAAAACACCCTCTTGTCAATACCCAAAATCTAGATGCCAATACTATCATAGGTACATCAAGTACCATCACTCAAAATCCACTCCACCAATATGGCCCACTTGCATTCCATGATACCAATGACACATCCTTTCACGCAACTCCATCAAGTTCCCTTAATGCGGAAGTCTCCCTTCCTTTGGTACAAGTGAGCCTGTTTGAATCAGGTGGACTTTTCAGAGCCTCATCTTAATCCGCTCCAAAAAAAATTCCCACCAATTCCATCACTACCTCCCCCAATTCTTCCACTATTACCAACTTTGACATCATTCCTTGGTTTAGGGCTTCCCCCTTTACCCAACACCAATCAGTCAATCTAGGTCAATTCGTTGACCACCAATCAAATCATCACATCAAATCCTTTGAGCGTACCATCAATATCATAGCAACAAATGGTATCCAATCAAGCAACAACCTCAATCCCCACAAATCAAAACATGGTCTCTCAAGAACCCAACACCTCAATCCCATCAACCACCATAATCACTCCCATCACATCACAACCACTCACTACCACAATCATTCCAAATACATCTCAACCACTCATCACTGCATCTAGCACAATTCCAAATCCACCACCACCACCAAAACCAAACATGGCAAGCCAATATAGCATTTCCCTACAAGCTCACCAAGCTAACCAAAGGGCACTTCAATAGTACCAAGCCACTCAAGCCACCCAAGTCTCTCAATCCACACAGCAAGTGTAGGCTCAACAAGCACAAGAAGTTGTCCAAGTGCAAGCTCGAGGATTGCTACAACAACAACAATCCTAGACGGCAGCACAGGCTGAACAAGCACAACAAGCCACCCAAGCATTGTTGCAACAACAAGTAGCACAAGCCACCCAAGCATTGTTGCAACAACAAGTAGCACAAGCCACCCAAGCTTTCCAACAAGCACAAGTGCAAGCATAGGTACAAGCACAGTACCTCGCTCAACAAAAAGCTACCCAACAATAAGCACAGTACCTCGATCAACAACTAGCTACCTAGCAACAAGCATATCAACAAGTGTAGAAGCAATACCAAAAACAACAGGAAGCATCCTAATTGCGAGCCCAACAACAAGCATCGGTAGCTCAACAACAACAAGCCTAGCAACAAGACCAATAGCAAGCATTGTTGGTGCAGCAGTAGCTGCAGGCATACTTGGCACAAAAAAATGCATAAATACCATCTACCACCACACCCATCCCTCCAAAAGTCAAACCAATTCATAACACCTTCATCCCACCCCCTGATCCGCAAAATGATGTATCAGCACAAATCAATTTCCTTTCACAATAGGTGTTGGACCTCCAATCAAGGAAGACCACCAAGCCATAAAAGAATCTATTCCCCTACCCATTTGATAGAAGCATCATCATGAAGCCATTCCCCAAGGGATTCAAGATCCCTAAATTCGATAAATATCTTGGGAAGGGAAACCCTAAAGATCATATTAGGGAATTTCAAGTGCACTGCATGGAAGTCACCTACAATGAAACATACTTGATTCTACTTTTCCCTCGAAGCTTGGTAGGCCCTTCCATCGACTGGTTCTCTAGCCTCTCAGGGATCAAAAAATTCTAGGAGATCATAGATGCATTCATCCAGAACTATGCCTTCAACACTCCCATGGATGTAAACTTCAAAGAACTATCAACCATGAAACAATCCAAGGGAGATACATTTGCTTCATTCTTGCAAAGGTGGTGATCCAAGGCCAATAGAAGCAAATGGTCCATGCCCAAAGAATAGAAAGTGGGCACTATCATTGGAAACCTCAATGGACTCTTGGCCTTCCATCTTAAGATACAATGCCTCACAACCTATGATCAATTAATCCCCAAGGTGCTCAACATTGAACTAGCCCATATCTCACAAGGAGGAACTCCATCTTATCAAGAAATCTTCCCATCCACCAGCTACAATGATAAACCTCATACATGGGTGAAGAACTGAAATGTAACCAACAATGGTGTTATTGATGCCAAATTTTCCATCACCACACCTTAGAAAAACACACAACCACCCCAACAACCCCAACAACAACAATTAAAATAATCGACAAGCTAACACGGTGAATCAATAGTTGAACAATCAAATGGTCAATAACATGAATGATCAAAGGGGACCACCCTAGCGAAACAAAAAATCCCCCAAGCAGAAGTACACAACCCTTGGGGAATCGGCTGAATCCATCATGAAGAGACTGGTGGAGGAGAAACTCATCATGGTTCCCACTTGCGAAAAAACTATCAAGAACCCTTAGTGAAACCATCATGGTATAATGAAAATCACCTTTGTGATTTCCACAAAATCAGGGGACACACCACTACCAGCTACATGAGGCTCAAAAAATTGATCCAGGATCTCATAGATGATAAGATCATAGACGTGGAAAAACCAGTTGGAAACCAAAATCTCAAGATCTACACAAATTTGATGCCCAATCATAACAACAAGGGGAATAATAACAATGATAAGGGAAAGGAACCATTCAAAAGTGTTAATCATGTGTATGATCATGTCATCACATCCCTGGATGATTACTGCATTGTTATCACAATCAAAGGAGCCCAAGCTGATTGTGGAGTCACCACAAGAGGTGAAAAGATCACCATCACAGGACCATCTCAACCAAATAGAGCATCCACATCCAACCCCAGTTTTGTTCCCAATGGCTACAATGTCCTTGACCAATTAAAGAGAACCCCAACTTAGATATCCATCATGGAGTTGCTAAAAATATCACCAGTGCACAAGAAAATCCTTGAGGAATCCCTAACCTCATCTTTTATTCCCACTAATCTTGATGTGGATCATTTCCATTCTATGGTCTCACACCTCACTATGCCTCATCTCTTAATGTTTTTAGAACAAGATCTTCCAACATAATCATCTCACAATCATGCACTTCATATTGAGGCGTACGTCTACAAAAACAAAATCAAGAGAGTCCTAGTGGATGGGGGTACAAGGTTGAACATATGCACCCTTAAGTTGATTAAAAGCTTGGGCATCTTTGAAGACACTGTTGAGAAAGGAAAGGGAATAACCATTAGAGCCTATGATGATCAAGAAAGGGTGTCTCGAGGCACCATCCAACTTCCTATTCAAGTAGGGAATCCATCATGGAAACAACTTGTCATGTCCTCGACCTGGAATTGCCTTATAAAATTCTTTTGGGATGTCCTTGGATTCACGAGATGCAAGTTGTCGCTTCCACCTTCCACCAATGTGTCAAATTCTCGTATCAAGGCCAATAGGTCACCGTCCATGGTGATCCTAAACCATTCTATTACTGCAAAAAATATAGAAGCAAAATATTACAAAATCCCCCTGTGCCCAAAAATGATGAAGGCCCTTCAACACCGTATATAGACCCAACTACTCTTGCATCCACTTCTTTGATAGAGACACCCAAAATTCTTGCCATATCTGACATCAAAGGCATAATCCAAGACAATAGGTGTGGGGATTATACCATTCTAAAGAATGATTTCCTGGTAGGAGAGTTTCCACAATCTCCTAGATCGCGTGGCCAACCACAACCCACTAGCACTCCACCCCAAATATTCACAGCAAGCACCTCCAGCTTCAAGAGTTAGAGAGACATGGATCGGGAAGTAGTGGAAGAATATCCATCTAGAATGTTGTAGCAAGACAATAGACCTGCAACCGATCTTCTGATGGATGACAATAGCAAAGGGTTACAAATGATGCTCACCATGGGCTATAATAGAAATAACAAGATCAGGAAAAATGATAATGATCTTCTAGAACCTCTCATCATTGAAAGATGCATGAGGAATCTTGGCCTTGGTTGTACTCCTAGGGTGACCATACTTGGAAGACTTAACTAGATTAGAACGGTCAGAACACCTCCTCAAGTATAAAGATCTCCTCCTCTAGCATCAGTATTATCCCCTAGGTTATTAGTTCCTTCCCAACAATTACCAGTGTCCACAGGATGAGTCATAGACAATTTCACCTTTGACATCACTGATGTGTGTAGTAGTGAGGATGATGAACCCAAGAGAGGTATACCCACATCATTTGAAGACTCTAGCTTCTTTATGATTAGCACTCTATCCTATGAGTCTAAAAACCAAGCCAACGAGATAAGACTAGTTTACCCCAAGCTCATCAATTACGACCAACGAGGACCACCAATTCTAGACACATTCAAAAATGATGAGGTGCTCTCATAATTCATGGGACGGTGGGATAGCATTCCATGTGGGGATCATAAAGTAGGATTTTTCATTGAACTAGACACACATGCATATTATGGGGAAACGATTGAATCCCTCAGTTGCAAAAACAAAAAACTGAAAAATAATCTCTACGTCCTTAAGTGAAAACAACACTGTGGTACTCTATAACCTAAAAATAGTAAAAATAAAGGATGCATCCAATGGTGAAAACCTCTCTGAGGCACTCAAGAATGGGGGATTCAATCTTCCTCTCAATGCTTTGCACCAGGAAAAGTTAGCAGTTCTAGTCAAGAAATGCAACCCCATCAACTTGGGAACGGAGGAAACTCTGCACATCACATTCTATGCAGAGTCATTGTTATCAGAGGAACAAGAGCTCCTAGCTACCTTCTTGAGAGAATGGAAAGTCAACTTTGCATGGACTTATGCCAACATTCCTAGACTTGATCCATAGATTGCGGTCCATCATCTAGCAGTCTACTCTGAAGTGAAGCCTATGAAACAAAAGTTAAGAAAAATGCATCCTCAGATTGCCTTGTTGGTCAAAATGGAATTGAAGAAACTACTTGATGTAGGATTCATATGGCCAATCACCTACCCAGAGTGGGTATCTAATCTAGTACCTATCTCTAAGCCCACTAGGGGCATCCGTATATGCACAGATTTCAAGGACGTAAACAATGCATGTCCCAAAGATGACTTCCCATTTCCTAACATTGATATGATTGTAGACATGACTACGGGACATGATATGCTCTCACTGATGGATAGTTTCTCTAGATACAACCAAATCATGATTGTCAAAGAGGATCAGCACAAAACGGCTTTCACTTGTCCATGGGGGACATACTGCTAGAATATGATGTCATTCGGCTTAAAGAATTCTAAAGCAACATATCAGAGGGCCATGGCATTGATCTTTCATGACATGATCCATAAAACTGTGGAAGATTACATTGATGACATATTAGAAAAATCCAAGAAAAGGAAAGACCACATAGTAGCATTAAGTGCCATCTTCAACAAGCTTGAGGAGTACAAGGTCAGCCTTAATCCAAAAAAGTGTGTCTTCGGCATACAATTAGGAAAGCTATTAGGATACATCGTATCTATGAGGGGTATTGAGATAGATCCCACCAAGGTAAAGGAAATTCTTGAGATGGAGGCACCTAAGACATTGAAATAGCTAAGAGGCCTCCAAGGTAGACTCCAGTCCATCTGTAGATTCATAGCTCAATTGGCAGACAAGGAAATACCATATTCTCACCTACTTCACAAGGGGGTAGCATACAAATGGGTTGAGAAGTGCAACTAATCCTTCAACAAAATCAAAGAATATCTACTTACACCTCCAATTCTCATGTCGCCAATCCCAGGAAAGCTCCTAATCCTCTGCATATCAGCAATGGCATCAACTCTTGATGCTCTCCTAGCACAACGTGATGAGAATGGAATGGAGAGATCCATATACTAATCAGTCACACAATGGTAGGGTATGAGTTAAATTACTCATTCATTGAAAATTTATGTCTAAAAATCATGTTTTCTTCACAAAATTTTAGATACTACATGTTGGCACATAAAATCAAACTCATCACCAAGATCAACCCCCTCAAGTACCTACTATCTAAGGTGATGCTCATAGGCAGAATGGCTAAGTGGGTCATGATCCTATCTGAACATGACATTGAATACATGGAGCAGAAGGCAATCAAAGGCCAAGTGATCACTGATCAGCTTGCAGAAGCACCCATGTATTCAAAGAATCTACTTATATCAGAGTTTCTCAATGAATCCATCTTCAACCTCAGCATAGCTGACCATTCGAAACTAAACTTTGATGGTTCCTACATGCAACATGGATTAGGAGTCAGGGTCTTCTTCATCACCCCATAGGGGGACTACATCCTTAGATTGTACAAATTGGCATTTCCCTACACTAACAACATTGTAGAATATGAGGCTTAAACCATAGGTCTTAGAATAGCAGTGTAGTGGCACATCATGGCTCTTAAGGTATATGGAAACTCTTAGCTAATAATCAATCAAGTAAATGGTGAGTACCAAACAAAGGATGATAAGCTAACTCCATACAAAAATTTGGTGGAGAGTCTCAAGGATTCCATCGATATCATATTTGAGTAGATTCCTGGAGCAAACAACAGAGCAGTGGACGCCATGGCAATGATTACATCCTTACTAGACATCCCTCGCAATGTCTCTAAACATGAATTCTTAGTAGAGTAGCTTCTCATACCCACATTCAAGGTACCAAAGTTAGAATTTGTGTGTGAAATTGTTGGTCTGGTGATCCCTAGTACCATGAAATTTACACCTACTTAAGGATAGGAGTCCTCCCCACTAACCTACCTTCGAGCCTAAAGAGGACTTTCATCAAAAATGCATTCTGCTTTGTGATCCTAGGAGATACCCTGTACCTTAGGAGCATAGAAGGAACCCTATTACTGCGTCTGAATCTTGAGGAGGCCTTGACCGCTTTAACCAAGGTGTATAACAGCATTTTTGGTTCCCATTTGAGCAGTATGATCTTGTCCAAGAAGTTGCTAAGAATAGGGTACTACTGGCCCACCATGGAAAGAGAAGCACATGACTATGTCAAGAAATGCTTACAATGTCAATAGTATGGAAATATTATCCATGCTCCAGCTCACGAGCCTCATCCTATTGTCACACTATGACCCTTTTCATAGTGGGGGCTTGATCTCGTCAAAAAATCACCCCAACCTCATCCAGTAGCCACAAATTCATCATTTCCACAACTGAGTATTTCACCAAGTGGGTAGAAGCCATACCTATGACCTACATAACTAGAAAGAAGATATCAAAGTTCATCTTGAACTACCTCATATGTCGCTATGGTATCCCACAAGCCATTATCTCAGATAATGGGACACCATTCAAAAATTAGGATGTCTGTGACTATGCTATAAATTCAAAATCCAACATTGCTTTTCCATGCCATACTATCCCCAATGGAACAGCCAAGTTGAGGCTACAGACAATACCATTCTTAAAATCCTGAAAGAGACAATCAATGAAGTTGGTAGCAACTAGAATTTGCAATTAAATCCTGCTCTCTAGGCCTATCAAACTAGCATCCACACACCCACAGGATCCACCCCACTTTCCCTGGTCTATGGATCAAAAGCCATATTACCCATCGAGATCGTGCTCCCTTCCTTGAGAATCTCACTGCAAAACCACATCATAGATGAAGAGTACCAAGTCTCACGATTGAATGAGCTGGAGTTGTTGGGTGAGCGGCATCTGAATACCTTGAACCATCTGTAGGTGTATCAAAATAGACTCAAGTAGAGCTATAACAAGAAAACTAGAAGTAAGACCTTCCAAGTCAGAGAACTAGTGATGAAGGAAAATCAGAAAAATTTGCCAAATCTAGATAGCAAGGGAAAGTTTGAGCCTAATTGCTTGGGCCCATTCATCATCACAACAAGCTATAATTTAGGGGCATATCAGTTATCAACGGCTAAAGGGGGACCTTTGTAGGATCCTATGAATAGCTCCCATCTTAAAAAAAATTATGCCAATCTTGCAAGGTATGGAACCAAAAATACAAAAACATGGGAAATTTCTTGAAAAAATGGTCACCTTGATGAAAATTTGGCAAATAGGCATCTTGGTGACAAAAAAAACAAAAAAATCAAAAATCCAAAAAAATTAGAAAAAGGATTAAAAACAGTAAAGAGAAAAATAATCGTCATCTAGTGAAAACCACTTCAATAGCACTTTGTCCAAGTACCTTGGTAAAAACCTAGCAAACAAGCATTATGTGTAAATAAGCACTCTACATCCACCTTGGTCTTCGCAACTTGCTCTGCATCATTCATCCATTTGTTGCATTCCATTGCATCCATCCACATCCTCACCATAGCTTGGCTCTGTTTTCATGTCATGATCCCTCCTAGAGCTACTTGGCCCATTCCAAAGGTTAGTTTGTCCTACCTATATCAAAGTAGTCTATTGCATCATGTTGGGGGCATGTCCTACATTGGATTGGATTTTTGTACATTTTTGAAACCTTAAAACGAAAAAATCCTAAAAACACCAAAACATCAAAAAATCCAAAACATCCAAATCATATCAAAATCCAAAACAGGTCAAAAAGCTAGTCAAAAAGTCAAAAAATTGGGTCATCAATCAAACTACATGGTTTCTACGTGTATAACGTAAGCAAGTCTAATCTATTGATCAGCCCCCAAGGCCCCTAGGATAGGTCTTTAATCATATGGCCAATCACCTAAAAATCAAATAACTGGAAAATCAAAACATTTGCAAAATCTCAAAAAATACCAAAAATAGGCTCAAAACATTTCAAAAAAAGATCAAAAACATTCAAAAAACCCAAAAAATCCATCCATCCATCTCATCTCATCTTCACCCACAATAAATATCACTCATAATAATTCAATCATCACCCTCAACCATTGGCGAAACAGTCGGAAACAAGTCTAGTAATCAAAAGTGGAAACTTAAATGTCAAAGTCTCAAGTTGAGGTCAGTAAGTAAACAAGTTGGTCAACTCTTTGTGTCAATAGCTTATCATCCAATCAGTCCCAAATCAATCATCTGATATCATCATGTCCTAGGATGCATCCTTCCTAAAATGGACATCAACATCAGGCATCATCGTAGTTTAGTCTTGGCTAGCGGTATGAAGAACATTAGCTTGGTTAGTTACTTGGTTTTATCTTGTTGAATTTATCTTATTGTGCTCATTCCAAGGACCTCTCGATGATGTCCAAATGAAGGATTTAGAGAGAGAGGAATGGGGCAGCTATCATTATCTTTTTTCTATTCTGCTTGTTGGATATTCTTGTAAAATAACTTTAGTCATGCATGCTTTGTTTGGTTGTAGGGAGGGTGTTTTGAATATCTTGTTGACCACATAGGAAGGCTTGCCTTTCTATGTTTTGGTCTGAGATGTTTAAGATATCTGAACTACACTCTGAACAGGGTTTCTATATGTCAGGTGTGAATAGGAGTACTCCTATCTGATTATTGAGTCAAAGTCCATCACACTAGGTGCAACACCATCCTGGTTCTTTATACCTTGATGCATTGTACCACATGTGTAATAAATCATAAGGTAATTGGCCCTTTCAAAATCCCAACTCTTGGAAAGCAAACATCATCTATATCACCATTATCTCCAATAAGGTCTTCTCATATAATAGACTTGTTGGATCCTCTCTACTTCATCTCTTTTCTTCTATCTTATTTCGCGCTAACATGGTACCATGGCAGTTAATCAAAATCATCATATATGCATCCATCCCGCAAACCATCAACATATTGCATGATGCATATCATATCATATAGGAAATATAAATCATATCACATTGCATTGCATTTCCATCATTTGCATAATATAGATTGGTTATTCTAAGCATTTCATTAATTACACATGTGCATCCATTTGAATCATCATAAATCATATAAAACATCATTTGCATTTATCACATGATCACATAAACATTGTCATATCATCCATAGAACATATATAAGCATCATCCATTTACATAAGATCATCATATAACATGTACATCACTAGATCATGCATGAAAAAAAGAGAAAAAGATTGCATTGCATCATCATCCATTAGGGGCATAATATAGATCTGTTAGTCACATAATCGTCGCATTTAACATCATCATGCCATAATAGAAAAGATATTGAAAAATAATGCATCTCATTGCATAATCATGATACGTCATAGATCATCACATTTGCATCATCACATAGAACATATTGTAGATCATTTACATTGCATCCATACATCATCATAAAAAGTGCATAGAAAAGACACTAAAAAGAAAGGCATCCACATATAACATTGCATAACATCATTGCATTGCATTGCATCACATATAGGAAATAAAACCATCCATAATGCATAAATAAGATAGAACACATCATATCATATATATCATCACAATATATACTGTCATGGTAAAAAATCAAGATCACAATATACGTACATGTGTATGTCAATTTAGTACAATCACCCACTAGGCTATCAAAAATGAGCTCCTGAAGCATAAAAGAATAGAAGATTTTTTCTCTGATAAAAAATGAGGGCTAACCCTACTGGTTGCTACCCTCGCCACCTACTCTCTCCCCGCGATCCTTTGCAAGTCTGTGGCCTGTCCTCTATGAAAAATCTTGGACTCGGGTTGGTCTCAATAAGGCTTGATGATAGTGCAGCCTATAATAATCTACCTCTTGTATGGCCTCTTTGTATGCTCGTAGTGAAACTATGTTCCTCGATGAGGAGGCAGCCATACTCTCTAGTTTTTTCCTCCTACCCATCTCTATGGCTGCCTATAGCTATGCAACCTACCTCTACTGGACTGCCTGGTCCCACTCCACCCGTAACTGATCTCTCTCTACAGTAAGGGTCACAATCTATCCCTATAATGCTTGTATATGTCCCTGTAGCTGAAGTATTTTCCCGTATCTAGGGTCTAGATATAGGGGTGGCTACATGGGTGGTTGATCCTGGTCCTGATGACCATCTCTAGGTAGTGACTATTGTCTATCCTAATCCTGGTGCCCTGGGTCCTGGTCCTAATAGACCTGATCCTGATCCTATCGGGGGGGCCATCTCCCTACTCTTTGTCTCAGGGAGGTGGTCCATGGTCTAGGTTTGGACCCCCGCCTCCCCCACCTCCACCGTCACCACCATCCCCTTGGCCTCCTTGGGCCTATCTGCCTGCCCTTCCCCATCGTCTCTGTTGTGCCACTACTGCACTTGGTAATGTCAATATGAGTGGTGGATGGAACCAATCCCTGTATTTCTGCATAGTTCCTACATCGGTCGGCCCTTGTGCATATTCCCATGGTCTAGCCACAAGCTGTCTGAAGCTCTAAACCACCTCATCTATTGGGATATTTTGGCCCCATGATGTCTCCCTTGTTGTACAGTCAAATATGGCCACGTATTGGTCATCGGGCTGATCTTGAATCGCCAAATTGTCGAGCTACTCTATCTGGCAAGTATCTCTCTATCATGGTATGCTCCTGCCCTACATAAGTTGGTCTTGGCGGGCAAAGAAAATCTATTGATCATCATCATACCATGTCAGCCATCCAAGAGATGGCCACCATGTGAAAACCTGCATGTCATCTATCACACTCCTCTGGTGGGCAACCCCGTGCTCACCAATGTGTGTGAATGAAACTCCACCTCTGTATTGCCACATGACTGGATCATTTGGCTCCATTGCTACGAATACAACTCTAACAAGACGAAGCACAGAGATGTGCTCCCATGCCCAAATATGAAAAAGAATAACACCAGCACCAATGGATTTGTCATCTAGGTATGCAACCTCATGTAAATCTCTATATAGGGAGGCTAATAGCACAAGCCCCCAAGAAAAGTAGGTCCTAAACCTAATCATCCTCTCCCAAGCGAGCCCCCATCTGACACTAAAATATTAGCTACTACCAATAACTGAAATGGTGAAATAGTGAGCCTATAGTGCTCCAACTCAATCTGACCCTCTAAGAAGATAATCTGCTCCAAGCGCATAACGTCATAGCAGGCATCCCTCCTAGCCTCCACGTCATAGATGATGCGCTCTCCATGGATCGATAGTCTCAAAATCTGCCAAACATCCTCCAAAGTAATTATCTACTCACCAGTGGAAAAATGGAAAGACGATGTTTCGCTATGCCATCACTCAGCTAGCGTTGTCATCATACCTAGGTGAGTCTGAACTAGGTGTGTGCAAGCAATGTACCATAATCCCAGTGCTCCTAGGTGCTCCTGTAACTGCTTGTGCATCCCCTCTAGAATGTCAAACAGTTGTCATGAGTGCAATATCTCGGCCTCCACCTACATCAGTAAAGTCAGAATGTCAAGTTTTGTGAAAAAATCTTGAGCCCGGTCAAGCTTTTCGCCTTTGAAACAATATATGCGTCGCTATTTGCAAAAGCGACATAGTTTGAAATTTTCAAATTGTGTTGCTCGAGGAGTTTGAACCCTCAAACTCTATCACCGTAGTGCAGTTTTTCTATGATCCAATTTGACCCCTAAACCTAAAATCCAAATAGGACCACCATGGATTTGTACGCACACGCGGTGCACTTTGACCTAAAACCCTAATTTGCAAACTCTGTCACTATGTTGTTGTATAGATATGCAGTGCAGTTTGAGGCTGTGTAGTGAAAAGAAGTTTGAAGTGGCACTATATTGCACCACTAGACCTAAACAAACTTCCTAAGCCTAATACATGCACCTAAACTCAAAAAATGAGATCAACTTAGGATCACTCACCGGAGGTCCTGTGCCTAGATGTCACCAGTACACTTGCACTCGATCTGAAACATGTCGCAGAAGCACATATTGCGCCATCTCAATCAATGCTTAGAGCTCAAAGTGGTAGAATCTCTATAGGATGTGTGCAAATGAATTGAAAATGGCCCCCCGAGGCCTATTTAAGCCTAAGAGTTAGGGTTTTTTGACCCCGTTTAGCTATCCAGCCAGGGTTTTGAACCCCCAAGCCTATTTTTATCCAACCAAAGGCCGTTTTGCATCGTTTTGTTTCATTTAGACATTTTTTTGGCCTCTCGGAGCCTTTTTGGACCTATCAAGCACCTCCTCTTTTTTCATGAGATCACCCAAAAAAACAAAAATTTTGTTCAATAGCTCGAGGAGACAGTATACCAACGTAATTCATCCGTTGGGAAACATTAGGGCATTTTGGAAATAATTTTTTTTGGCTTTTGATCAAGACTTGTTTATTCTTTGAACCAATGCAACAAGTGCATCACTTCAAAGAGGGGAAAAATGTAGACATGTAAAATGTACCGATTGACACTATGCACTTGATCCTTATAACTAACATCGCTTCATCTTGAATCACCCTCTTCTCTAAATCATTTAATCGAATAACCCTATTTGATTAAATTCATCAAAATTCCTCTCTTAATTAAATAAATCAAAGTTATCTGATTAAGTCATTCTTTCTCGTTAATTAAATAAATTATTTTATTTGATTAATTCTATAGTCTCTATTTAATTAAATAATTCATTTTATTTAATTAAATCTCTAAAGTCAATCTATTAAATTAAATAAATTAAACATTTATCTAATTTAATCTAACATCATCCCCTTTAGTTAAATAAATCAAAACCTTTATTTAATTAAATCTAAATCTTTATTTGATTTAAATCAACCCAAAAACCTAAGTCAAATGGTCACATCAACTAATATCCTCTTGTTTTAATCAAATCCTAATTAAAACTAATGCTAATCGATATCACATCTTCTAGATAATGCAACTTGCACAATAAATCATTTATTTTGATTTATTAAATCATCATTTTCCCTCAGCAAGGCATCAAAAGGGAATATTCTTCCAAATTTAAAAATCCCTCCAAGTGGGATAAGTCCTTTCAATGAGGCATCTATTTCATCTTACATGTCCTTTTTCCTTGAGCCAAGTGGATATAACTCCACCTTCTCTTCCCTCCAACATGTCATTTCACTAATTTGAAATTACACCTAATTGCATTTATGGGAACATTCATCAAAATGTGCACATCCTTTTCCCATTCACATCTTGACAAGTGGTGCTTTCCCATTAGATGTTGAATGATCCCACATTCATCCCTTTTGCCTCTTCTCTCATCATTTTCTTCTATAAATAAAGAGGTTATCCTTTGTTTTGATCATCCACAATTTGAGAAAACTTATTATACTCAATTTCATCTTCAAGCATATTCATTTTCATCCATTTTATCAAGTTTATAGTTAGGTTATTGTAGGTTTTCTTCATGGAACTCAATTGAATCAATCACCAAGTGGATCAATCTTCATCAAATCATCATAAGCTTGCATAAGAGTTGGGAAAGGTTCAATTTCCACACCAAATTGGCACCAAATCCCCCATGGGATTGATAGTTTGCATGTTTTAAATAGGATTTGATCTATTTTTTGTTGTGTTCTTCATTTTCTCCTATTTTGAGCATTGTTAATGAATTTCATGGTGAATCTTACTTCTAACTTGCATATGGATCTAATAGTGTGTTTGTTTGCTATGTTTGTGCAGGTCTAGGATTGGGGTCCATAGACACAACTCTGATTATCACAATAAATGACTGTAGGATCTAGCTCCTGATCAAAGAGCCCAACTAAAAATTTCTAAAACCAGATAGCCTCATATGTAGCCATATTGGCTGCCATATACTCGACCTCTACAAAAATCAACACAACTGACTTATGTTTCCTATTGTACCAAGATATTACTCATGATCCCAAACTGAAACTACACCCTAAAGTGCTCTTTTGATTAGTTGTACTACCTGCCCAATCTGCATTGGTAAACCCCTTGAGCTTCACTCCATCCTGTTGAACATACTTCAGCCCATAATCAACTGTGCCTTGAAGATATCTCAAAACATGTTTTGCAGCTATCTAGTGCACACATTTAGGCTCCACCATAAACTGACTGAGTGAGTTCACTATAAAAAAAATGTCTATCTTGGTGTTGACAAGATACATAAGAGATCATATCAACTTTCTGTATAAAGTCTAGTCCATTGCCTTTGATCTAGAAGCATCAATCTTCTTCCAATTGGTCACAAGTGGAGTTGACATGGGCTTACAGTTCTCCATCCTGAATTGCTTCAAGATATCAATTATGTACTTCCCTTGTCCAAGGAAGATCTCTCCCTCTTTCTTCCACAACTCCAATCCCAGAAAGTAATGCATCAACCCCAAGTCCTTCATCTCAAACTCCCCTACAAGATCTTGCTTATAGTGTTCTATGAGCTCCTTTGGCCCTTTGAGAAATAGGTCAACATATAACACTAATATGAGAAGGTCTCCCTTCACCTAAACATAGTATAGGTTTGAATCTGCCTCACTCTTGATGAATTCCACGCTCTACAAATATCTGTTAATATGTGAATACCATGCCCTAGGAGCTTGCTTGAGTCCATAAAATGCTCTTTTCGACCTGCATACATGAGAATCCCTCCCATGTGCTTCAAATCCTTCTAGTTGCTCTATGTAAATTCCTTCCTCAATTACTCCAATTAGGA
Source organism: Sequoia sempervirens (assembly GCA_007258455.2). NCBI lineage: Eukaryota > Viridiplantae > Streptophyta > Pinopsida > Cupressales > Cupressaceae > Sequoia > Sequoia sempervirens. Next base: position 579,851,997 of record VDFB02105785.1, read on the forward strand.
AGGTTGTCTTTACATCCATCTGGTGAATCCTCCAACCCATCTATGCTACTATAGAAATGATAGCTCTTATGGATGAGTACTTGGCTACTAGAGTGAAAGTCTCATCATAGTTGACTCCTTCCTTCTGAGAAAACCCCTTAGCCACAAACCAAGCTTTGAACTTTTCGACACTACCATCTGCAACATGCTTAATCTTATACAAGCATCTCAAGCCCACCACAGACTTATCTTAAGGTCATGGTACTACCTCCCACACATTGTTCTTCATGATGGAAGAATACTCTTCCACCATGGCATCACTCCATATTTGGTGCTTGGATGCCTCTTGAAAGATGGAAGGCTCTACTTCAATTAATTCACTCATAAGTGCCACATACTTTGAATAATGTCTAGGAGCCCTTATGTGTCTGACTGAATCTTGAGGATCACCTACATATTCTTAAGCCTCTCTCAATGTTTGCTTAGTTGCCATGTTTCTTCTCATCTCGGTAATAGGAATTTGAGGCTGAGGAATTATTTGTTCCTCCTTCTGATCAACTTGCTCGGCCTACTTGCTTTTCTCTCCAGCTTGTGTGACTAAAGTTTGAGGAATTTGTGGTGCCTCAACCATAGGTGACTAATCCTCCTCATTCATCAAGTTGCTAGACTTTTGAAGAGCCCTCTCTTCCTTGAACTTCACATCTCTGTGAACCACTATTTCCTTTAGACCAGGAATGTAAACCCAATAAGCCTTAGAAGTTTCACTGTACCCAACAAGGATACCCTTCTCTACAGTAGGTTCCAACTTGGTTCTCTTCTCAATAGGAATGTGACAATACACAAGGCATCCAAAGATGCAAATGTGCCCCAAATTTGGTTTCTTACCAGTGAACATGTCTTCTGGAGTCAACTTTCCCAACACCTTGTGAGGGATCCTATTCTACAAATACATAGTTGTATTGCAAGCTTCTTCCCATAATAACCAAGGCAAATTCTAATCATGAAGCATGGCCTTGGCTACTCCAACTATAGCCCCATTTTTTTCATTCAGCAACCCCATTTTGTTGATGGTTGTATGGAACTGTCAACTCTTTCTTGATACCTTCCTAAGCACAAAAAATTTTGAAGGCATTCAAGGTATACTCGCCTCCATTATCAGACCTCGGTATCTTGATCTTCCTCCCTATTTGGTTCTCCATGAGGGCCTTAAACTCTTTGAACCTACTGAAGACTTCATCTTTATTCTTCATGAAATATATCCACATCTTCCTAGAGAAATCATCATTTAAGGTAACATAATACTCATATCCACTCAAGGATTTTGTTGACATGGGCCCACACACATCTGAGTGTACAAGATCTAAAATCCCTTTAGATCTAGTGTCACTGCTTGGAAAATGGATCCTGGCATATTTCCCAACTGCACAACATTTGCACACCTCATGCATTTTTGTCTTCATCTTAGGTATCCCTATCACTATTTCCTTGAGAATATTAAGTGATCCATGGTGAAGGTGAGCCATCCTCTTGTGCCACAATTCTCCTAGCCCTTTGCAGCTACTAACCAATGCATGTGATGGCTCAAACTGTAACTAAAACAAGTTGTCATTCTTGACTCCAATCACTTTTGCAACCTTGGAATCCCTCAAATGAATATAGACTTTTCCACTCTCAAAGATCACAATGTAACCCTTGTCTTCCAAGGTAGAAACTAAGATTAAATTCTTTGTCATGCCAAGGACATACAACACATTCTCCACCAACAAGGGTTTTCCAGACACCCTCTGAAACTTGACGGTGCCAATAATAGTTGCATGGTACTTGTCATTGTCTCCAAGCTCAATATATAAATCCATCTTCTTCTCCTCCAACTTGGTGAAACATTCTTTGACTCTCATCATGTGGCAAGAATCCCCACTTTCAATATACCATACCTTGTTGGCATTTGAACTTGAGAGACAGGAAATGAGTGAAAACTCATTCTCAAATCATGATGCAAACTCATCCACCTCTGTTGTAGCAACAACTTGCTTCTTCTTCTTCTTGTCCTTATTTTTCTTATTCATACATTTACTAGCATATTGACCCATCTGATGGTAGCAAAAACATTTTATCTTTCTTAGATCTTTCTTCTTCCCACTCTTGGAAGAAGAACCTTTCATTCACTCTTTATTGGACTTCTTCTTACCCTTGCTTGCAAGAGTAATATTTTCTTCATCTTGACCCTTCTACGTCTGGTCTCGTTGATGAGCACCTTCATGGATCTCCTCCTAAACAAAATCATCCCAAATTCTTTCCCAATCAGGTAGCCGTTCTCTACTGACAACACACTTGACAAACACTTCTCAATGCTTTGAAAAACCATTCAAGGCTATACGCACCAACTCATCTTTATCAATCATCTCTCCAACAAAAGAAAGCTCATCCCTAACCTATGTCGGCTTGGAAAAGTAAGAGGTCACACTCTCACGTTTGTACATCTTGGTGTTATGCAATTTGTCCTTGAGCAACATCTTACGACTCTGATAGTCACTCTGATAAAGTCTTGTGAGTGTATCCTACATCTCCTTGGTGGTGTCTTTCCCTAATAAATGGGGAATTAAATGATCTCTTACTCCATCCAAGATAATCCTTTGAGCCTTTACCTCTTTGACTTCATGCAAATCTAAGGCAACAAGATCATTTGTTGGTGGTGTCACTTTTGTACTACCATAGGTTCACATCCTGTTCTCCTTGAGAATAGATGTAATCTGAACCTTCCACTACAAGAAGTTAGACACACCCTCAATCCTATCCTCATATTGAACACTAGTTTCCATTGCCACAAAAAAAATGAATTGGAGACGAAAATGTAAAAAATATTTCTTGAAATTTGTGTCACAAATCCTGGCTTCATATTCAGAGTTTAGTGCTCTGATACCATGTTAATTTCTATAACCCAGCAATATATTAATTGCAAAATAAATTCAAAAAAAGAAATTTGATTTATAACAATTAACACAACTAGGTTAATTAACAACTAATAATAGTGGAAGCAAAAATAATAGAAGCCAATCACAAATAGACAATAACACAGATATACCCAGGAAACCCCAATGTAGGGAAAAACCTACAAATGTTGGGTCTTCTATTCAACCTAACAACAAACTTTTCTTTCAAAAAAACAATATGAGATTGCTACAGCAATCTTACATATATAGATCCCAGTTTCTTTACTTAGCGTGCAAGAAAAGAATCTTTCCTTGCATTCTTTGGATTTAAATCATACATAAAATCACTCTTGGATTTATCCTATCCTCACAAACTCAGAAACATTCTATTAAAGAATTAAAAAAATGTTGTTGAAAATTCAACTCAAGTTGCTTTAAAGCAACTCCACATCCCACCTTTCAAGATAGAAAATCAACAATAAAGAAAAAACTAAAAGTTATATCATATCACTTGGATTTCCAACCCACTAGTGAGTATCCATGCATGCAACTACTTTGTCTATGTTTAGGGGGCATGGTATCTACCACTCTTTTCATCTCCCCATGCTCATAGATGTTTGGTCTCTTAGGTGTAGTAGGGTGTGCCCATGATATGTGAAGGAAAGACCTAGGTCTCTCCTCAGAGGCATCACTAACCTCCCCCTATTCCTTTGGATCTCCTCTTACTACAATGGTTGGATGCTCCTCCTCATATCTGCCTACATCCTAATCATCCTCCTCCTCCTCCTTGTATTCCTCCCAATGTTGTGGCCATGGCTCAGGATCTCTAAAAAAATGATCTATAGGAAATATAGGACTTGGACGTGTGATATCCCACCACCTAGTATATGCAATTTGTTGGCCTCCAACAATGATTTAACAACTAAGCCTTTACAGCTATGATTTGGAGATTGGACATCTAACCTAAATAGCTATTTCAATCATCATGAAGGCACATTTAACTTGTCAACCTAGGGACGTGAACTTGAAATGGGTCAACATAGTATGTGCACTAGGAACTCAAAGTAGCCATTTTCATTCTACAACTAAGAAAGACACAATGTTGAAAGTAAATTGCTTGGAAAGGAATAACATAAATGTTGAACATCAACCAACAACTATACTAAATTGAAATGCATGACAGAAATGAAAATCTAAGCAAAAAAATAGGAAACTACTCTATCTGCTTTAGCTATAGGAACAGTCACAGAATGGAATTGTAGTGGCTACAGGAACAGTCAGTGCTAGATTCTTAACTAATTACTAAAAAGAAAGTAATACTAAACTAAACTAAACTAAACTAAAGGATGGATTGCTCACCAACTGGGCCCCCTTGGATGAGTATCCCGCTCTAAACTAATGTAAACTCAGATGTACAAACTTAGAACTTCATTTTATTCAGTGGAAATCATGAGTACAATAGAGTAGCAAACTGTATTACTAAAAAATAAGAATCAAAGTACATCATTAGATCGTGCAACCTCTCAAGAGGGAGTATCTAACTCTTATTTATACTACCAACTAGGTAAGGGGATCAACTCCACAAACTGGGAGGACACCATTTAGGGAAAGCAAGAAAATTGGAACGACAGTTACACCTGCATGGAATTTGGTCAAACATATTTTTCTTAATGCAGATTTAGCACTATAGTAATGCCTGCATTTGCTCAATGGCAATAAAGACCATTACAAGGTGGTTACATTTTATTTGCATGATGAATCTCTTATTGTCGAACTCCATTGACCTTTGAATGATTCATTTGTTGAATATTATGGAGAATGACCAGCTGATGGAATCTTCTCAATTTAGTGGCCTCTAATTATATATGCATGGCAATGTTATTATGCACAATAATTGCATATCTATAACCATCTTATAGAAGATTCATTAATCTACATGTACAACTAACATAGATAGTCCATATAACATTTCAATGTCATTAAAGATTTGTAGAAATAATATTAGGTCCAATGTCTATGGTTTTGAGGAAATATCATGAAAATTTTAAACATTCAAACATCAAGGTCCATGAAAAATTCAACAAGTAGATCATAAATCCTACCCAAAATTAAACCATAAACTAGACTCATCACAATGCTTGATCCAATATCATCTGCATCAAACACTAGATGTTTGTCTCACTCCTCATCGTCGAAATAACTCAAAGGGATGTTTGTGATGGTAGGACAAGCTATTTCATATGGCTTGGTGCCACTACGAGTCAACCTGAGATAGGTCGATTAAGGGATGGGAATCCCCTAAATATGACTGAACTGTTTGGTCACTCAATTGTAGTAAAAAATCATAACAATTTACTCATAGTGACCAACAAATAAATGATCATGTTGCATCCTTGCAAACTATTGCAACAGTCTTTTCTAGGGTTGTAGAGTCCTATAGGGTCTCCAAAGCACATTCCCAACATCTTATCAATCAAAAATGATGTTCCAATATACCAAGTCATCATACTGCCATGGCCTCTTTAAAGGGTAACAAAAGGCTAGAGGATAATTCCACGCTACCTCTATGGGATATGATCTTGTAGGTTGCATGAAAGTGATGTGCTCAAATGCTCACACCTAGAAAATGGTGCATTTCATAAGGCTTTATGACTCATAATGGACATACTACCTAAGATTGTAGTATAGGTGTGCCAGCATGCCTCGCCCTAGCTGAACATGGTCTATCACTCCTACATTGCTTGTATAGTATGTATGAGGCCCCCATACAGGTGTGTGCCTCATTTGTTTGGTGTAACAACCAATTCTATAGCCATGATCATAATCCAAAGAATGACAAGAATCTCCATATCTCCATTTAGTAGCCATCGTAACTAAATTCGGCCCTTGTCATCCTGTGGCATATGATGGTTGATGCAATAGTACTAGTTAGTTAGGATCATATTTGAGGTCCTCCCCTCCTCGTGGCTCATGATCCTACCTTGGATAGGTAGCTAAATAATATGATATACATCCTTCAATGTCACTATCATCTTCATTGTCGACAAACAAAAGGCAGATGTGTTTGCATCCCATTGCTCCATGAGTACCATCATCATAGCATTATGGTTACTCATCATGTACATGGTGTAAACCCAAAATAAACCATCACATAGATTGCATTGCTCTATGATAGAGAGAAAAGGTTTTTGGTCATGAAGAAGACTATATAAGTGACCCTCGAGTGCTCCCACATGTGTGGTGGTACCTATCATCCAACAAAAAAATCTCTTATTAAGTTAGGCATACAATGATAAATCAAAATAAAGTAACAAATTGTAAATACTAAGACATCATACCTAGTTAGGGGCATCATAATTGGACTAGGGTGCATAAGTTGTTCTAGGGATTCACTACTAGTCAAGAGTGCCCTCATGGGTCTAAGGCACCAAACTTAGTCAGGGGTGCCCCATCTTTGCAAAAAAATCATTAAAAAATAGCCTAAATTGAGCTCTTAACTACAAGGAAAGTGAAAACGCTACTCATCTCGCATGTCATCACCCCTCATGTGGCACGCCCCTTAGGGCCTCAAGCCTCAGTGTGTGATATGGTCATCATTGAGGAATCCTCACTCCTAGGAATGCTTGGATTAGCTCACAAGGTTCTCAAACTATGAAAGTCAAAATGAATGGAAAAAAGGTAAAAAAGTTATATCTTATTGTAAAAAGTGGTAATATCATATTATCTTCAAATCAACATAACTTGAGATTACAAACTCTAATTTTTGTGTCATCTATTGTGTTGGAATCATGGTTCTACTCTTGTTCAAGTCATATAATTTTTGGTCCTTGGTTTTATGTTCCCATGACCCTACTAGAAGAGTTTTCATCAAAACCCTAATTAGTTCAATGTGGTGAGATGACTATCCTATTTCCACCTCCATAAAGTAAGTGGAAATAGGGGGCATACATCTACCCTCAAATTTTAGTCTCCTTAGAAGCTTTTGGACTAGCACATATTTTTGTATGTACAAGATGGTTATGGAATTATAATGAATTGGTTTTGTAGGATGTGATTCCCAATGTTGTGGTCTACAAGTAACTACATTGGGGCCTTCATTTATTTTTGATTGAATGATCTATATCCTCTATAGTATCCTTTTGGGTATCCTTTTATGAAATGATTTACTTTTCAATACTTTAACTTGCATATGTACTTAGTGTCATATGGCAGCTAAAGTGGGAGCTAAATATAGCATAAAAAATTATACTCCCTTAAGGTAAAAGTATAATTTCATGTTGTATTTGGAACTCACTTTAGTATTATCTCCATTAATTCATTTCAAGGACATTCCCTAGCCTTGAACTTTCCTTTCAATCTAAGAGAATGTGTCAGTTCTACCCTAAAAAGTAACTTATCAATCATATTTCATCAAATTAACCCTAACAAATGCTCATTTTTTGAATAAGTCTTGATTAAGTGGACCCTAAAATTGTAAATCAGATTTGAATGTGTGCAAAAATTTTGGATAGGCGCACTAGCACCCTATTCCAAGTTATTTTTTCTCAAAAAAACTGAATTCACATTTTTGTCAGTCTCTAATTTTAGGGATGTGAATTCAAATTTGGGTCTCAGCAGAAATTTAATCCTAAAAACTAAAATTAAATGATTCAACCTACACTTTAATTTATTCCTATGTTCCACTATAAATACATGAATTATTATTTCAAATTAAAATAAGAAGCAATTACAATACAATAAAGCTCTGCCAAAATACATCCATTTTTACATATTTACAAGGAAAATTTCAGAATTAATCAAGCTAACACAAAGATTGGAGTTCGATGCCAATGGAAGGACTTGATGGAATTTATGTTTTAGAGATAGATTTGTCTTCCTTCAAGCACCCAATGAATTTATTTTAGAGTGTTCTCATCTTCAGACTTTGATCTCCTCGTTGCCCAAAGTAAGGTATTTGCGTATTTGGATTTTCCTTAGGGTATTTGACATTCTCTTGGGTTGATCTTTCTTGGTTCATTTAGGAATCATTCTCTAACACATTTGAGTAGGATTTTTGTCATTTTTTCTCATTACAGCCTTAGACAGACTTAAGGTTAGGAACACACACATTTTATTAGTCAATCAATTAGCTATTCATGGAGGTAGAAATACCAAAATGGGGGTTTGACCAAGGAAAACTCATGTATAGCCACCCCTTTTCCCCTCTTTTTTATGATTTTACGGGTTCATATTTGAAGATGAAAATTTGTAGAGCAAAAGAGTAGTGTAGACTTGTAGGTTTTAGGCCAAAAAGTTACATATCAAAATCTACACTTCTTAGTCAAGGGCACTAGTTCCCTTGACCTCCCAATTCAACTTCAACTTTGTAGAATAGGTGCACAAAAATATTCCCTTCTCATATTTTTTTTTAGTCTATGACTTTTTTGTTTTGTTCGTGCAAATAAATTACATTTTATAATTTGGTTGTATAGTTTTTTAAATTAATTAAATCCATATTAAATTCAATCAATTTCCAAGACAACAAAAAAACTAGGTCCAAGGCATATTGGCTCTCCATTTAGGTTGCTATCCAATCTTATTACCTTGTTAGCTTAGCTTCTAATATTGATGCATAGAAAGAGTGGTCTTAGTAATCTATACACTAGGTCTAGGATCTCCTTTTCCACATCACCCACCCAAAGTGATAGTAGACATGTTAAAAGGCTCTTAGGAAGAAAATTTGACCTATGAAGAACCCAAGTGGTGCAAGATACCTAAGTCAATGATCCAAGATAAATAAAATCAAATTCTAACGCAAATAGATAGTTTTTAAAATCTCAATAATGATTACTGAACTAGAAAATAGAATACCATATTGGTTGTGATACCATATAGGAGTATTCCAAGATCTTTTGGATTAAATGTGTGTACCAATTTGAGCCACGTGAGTCAAGCTAAATTAAAAAACATAAAATTAAACTATATGATTGACCTAAAAAGAATCCAATAACATGAATGAACTAGCCCACGATATGGAGATGTACATGTAGGATAAGGAAGAGTAATTTCCATCTAAAACTCATGGTGAAGGAGCCTAAAAATAGGCATGTAACCTAGTTAATTAATATTGGCTAAAAGTAAGCATGTAACTCCCACTCAACTAGTACACCTAAGCAAGCTTAACTCCTACACTACCAACCCCAACCTATTCAATCTTTGTGTTTTTGTAAATTTCCTTCTATTCATGTCTCTAAATGAGTCACCAATCATGTATCCTCCACTTTACATGGTTCAGGGTCCCACAAGGTGTACATTCCAATTTCTTACTCCTCAAGGTTAGTACTAAAATATGGGAAAATTCAGCCCTAAGTCAAAGAATAAGTGAGTGATTTATCTACAAATATTATTATTTACCCTATGTGTAATAACAACCCTTGGTTACTACCAATTTTTAGTCAGATTCATTACACTTTCAATAACCTCTTAATCGACTAAGCAATGCCTTTCCAATTAGAAGAGCTAGTTTCATAACCTTTACAACCCAAACTACCAATAGCTCTATACCATGTAAATGTACAATCTCGAACTAAATTGGATAAGAACACATAACAATACAAATCCCTAGATCTAGACCTAATCCTTTAGGGTCCATTTGATATAATCCTACCTATGTATCCCTTCTAGGAATCAAATACTAGATTTTGCACACTACTAATAGAGATACCTCATCCTCACATTTGGGATGATATTTCTATAATATTTTAAATCATGACCATAAATTGAGCTTATACTTTCAATTCAATCCATAAAAAATAGAATGGTAATAAATGTATTATATTGAAATGGTAATTCAATGCCAATATCAATGAATAAACACACACAAAACCACATACACACAACCTCACATATATATAGCATTAATAACTCATATTATGACTAGCTCATGCATATGAAACTTATACACAACATGAATAAATCAACATCACAAGAATACAAAGTGGCTAGCTAGTGAAAATAAAGTAGTTATAACTTTAATACAAGTGTCTTCCACTTTACCTAGTTCACTAACACATAATCCCTTAAGTACATCTGAACTATAAAGAAGAATGCCAGTGCATCACATACTACTGTAGTGTAGGAAATTATATACCTTTACAAGTTCACACTATTTTTTGGCCCCCCTAAATTATTGAGCTTAATTAACTCCATAAATACCTAAAATTATGCATTCTATAGCCCATTTGTCCCATTTTTCAACAAGCATCAAGCATTGAACAAATGCTTACAACTCATTTATTGTCCCTGAAACTGTGTGTCCTAGAAATATGGGACTAAACCCATTCACTCAAGGGTGAATGGATCCCCTTTATGAGTCAGGCCCCATTTTTAAATATGTTTTTGGAGGAATTTAACATTCAAAATTAATCTTGCAAATATCGACTATCGGGATCTAATTTTTGAGAAATTAAATAAATTCCTATAAATACCTAGTCATTTCATCATTTGACATCTAAGTGAAAGAATCTAGCAAGAGGTGAACTTCAAGATCATTCAATAGTAGGTCAAGAGCAGCATTTTAGAGATTTATTGTAGCACTTCAAGATCCAAGCATCATGCCAAAGTGTTTTTGATTTGATGTTATCATGTTCATTATTTTTTGAAGGCTAACATGTTTTTGAAGGTCTCCAAAGCATTCAAGCATTTAAGAAAAGAAAGATCTGATTCCTTGAGGTGATGTGTATGTCTCCAGTCCTTCAAGGCATCCATTAAAGGGTGGTGATTTGTAGCACATTGTGATTTAATCATCCCTTCCTTCTAATTATCATTTATCCATTAGCATTTTCTATTGTGGAAGTAGAAACACTTACACAGGGTTTGAATGAGTCAAGCCCCTAAAATGGCCCAACATTTTCTCCTCCTTTCAATGTGCAGACTACAAGTTGCAGAAGGATTGAGGAGATTTTGACAAGAAATTTTTTATTGTTGCATTTTTTGTCATCAAAGTTGTCAAGACATGGAAACTCGATTACAAAATTATCAAATAGCATTCTAAAAACTTTACAAGAAGAAACTGAAGTCTCAGATCTACCACTAGAGAACCCAGAAAGTTGATTACGGCCCCCTTTCAAAGACCCATTCGCCATTGGGTGAATCATTCCCTGTAGGCACATCAAAACCAATTTTTTTAAGTAGGTTTGTTGTCATTTGCGCTTCCCAAATCCACTTGCAAACTATTATTTTTGTCTTTTAGTTGTCAAAATCTTGCATTTCTAATATTAGGGCATATAGGATCATTAAGTTAATCATTCCAAAATATTTCCAATCCATTCTAATCCCTCATTAGATGTAGATTCAGGTTTGATTGGCTCACCATTAGAGTTGAAAGTTAATCTTTTCACCAAGCTGTGATCTACATCTCTAATGAAACTTTAGAAAAAGGCCACCATTGAATCCTAGGTTCCTCACATTAAGGGCCTAGGATACCTATTTCTATGTTTCAACAATACACCAAGGTCCCATCCCTTTTCAAGGCTTATTGCTAACAATGATGACAAGATAAGCATCAAAGGCTAGTCGTGGCATCAATAGAAAACACACTACATATGTCTACATTCATAAATAAGATTTCCATAACCCACCAAGCATTCAATTCATCTTACAACCTATAGTGTAGAAAAATGTGTCCATTTACATTTTCACACTTGTTTGGGCCCTTCCTGCTAAAATTGAGCTTCTTTATGCCTCATTTGGTCCTATTTTGCATCCACAAGCCTTATTTAATGCATTTCTCTTAGGATAATCCTGACACTTAACTAATGAACAATCATAATTCATGTTCTTGGGTTTTGTGTCCCAAATTTAGTGATTTGGGACTCATACACCACCTTGGGCATATAGGTCTCACCTAAGGATTGGGGCCTGATCTTGAATATGGCATAGTGTAGACAATGAAAAATGTCTTAAATCGTATCATACACTCGAATCAAGTATACTAACATCATTTCCTCTTAAAACCCATCCTCTTTTTTCTTAATTAATTGAATTAGTCTGGCTAATTAATTAATGGAATCATTTGCATCTATTAACCTAATTCATTTAATCGGGTTAATTCTTCCCTTTCACACTAACATTTATCTCATTAAATTGAATAAATCAAACTATTTAATTTAATTCCCTTAGTCTTCTTATTTAATTAAATAATCATAAGTTATTTAATTAAATGTCATCTCACCTTTCTCCCTTTTATTAAATAACTTAATTTAATAAATATCACTTTATTCCTTTAAATCCCCTAATTGGATGATTAAACCTTTGTTTAATTAGCAATTATATAACTAATCTAATTCCCCCCCCACTTGTAAGGGAATATTCCTCCTTTGTGCATTCCTCTAAAAGGGGAATATCCCCTCCCCTTTTGCATAATTAAACTTTGTTTTAATTTGAAAAATATCCTTTTTCATCACCCATGAGAATATTCTTTGGAATATTCTCTCTTCTCCAATCATTTCAAAAAGGGAATATTCTCACTTGGCTTCATATCCAAGTTAGATTGTGACTTCTTGTGCAAGTTAACTTTTGATCTCTTGTACAGGTCAAAAGTGTGCTTGTTTGGAAGGAATAAGAACCCTTGATTAAATCTCATCTTGCATTATCACCAATTGATGAGCCAATAAAAATACATTTTACAGCCTTGTTCTCCAATTTAGATCTTTTCTCATACGGCACATGTGCATATGCCTCACAGCCAAAAACATGAATATGTCTTAAAGAGGGCTTCTTACCAGACCATGCTTCCAAAGGTGTTTTCTCAACAAGAGCAGAATTTAAAGTACGGTTTATCAAGTAACATGTTGTAGCAACTGCCTCAGCCCAGAACTTCTCCTCCAAGCCAGCACTACTCAGCATACTTTGTGCTCTCTCCATCACTGTCCTGTTGAACCTTTCTGCAACTCCATTTTGTTGCGGAGTATAAGGTGTAGTTTTATGTCTTTTAATTCCATGATCTTTACAGTACCTCTTGAAATCGTCAAAACAAAATTCACTGCCATTATCCATCCTTAAACATTTTATTTTTCTTCCAGTCTAATTTTCTACAAGGTTTTTAAATTCCTTAAACCGACTAAACACTTTTGATTTACTTTTCAAAAAATAGACAAATGCTCTTCTTGAATAATCATCAATAAACAATACATAGTACCTTGACTTAGGCAAAGAAGGAACATTCACTGGACCAAAAACATCATAATGAATATAATCAAGCAAACCAGAAGATTTGTGAGGAATGGAATAAAATGAAACACGGTGTTTTTTCCATATATACAATGTTCACATAATTCAAATTCGAGGTTACAATCTTCAAGCCCCTCAACCAAGTTTTTATTCTTCAAGGTTTTTAAACCTTTCTCACCAATGTGGCCTAGCTATGATGCCAGATCATAGTCTTTTCTATTGGAAGTTTAACTTCCATAGAGTTTACACCATCAAGAACATTTTCCTTCTTTCCTCCATGAGTAGCTTTCTGTGACTTCACAGAGACACTATTACATTGAACAGCATGTGCATCCAGCTTATACAAGGTACCAATCCGAGCACCACTTGCTAGCACCACTGAGCCTCTAGTCATCTTGCAGCCATTTCCAGAGAACATGACTTGCACTCCAATATCATTTAGCTTACTCATAGAAAGTAAATTTCGAGCCAGACCTAGTATATGCATTACATCATTGATTCCCTTCACTCTTCAATCTGATAATTGAATTCTAACTCTTCCACAGCCAAAAATTTCCAAAGATGAATCACTTCCCAAATACACCTTCCCACCATCGTATTCTTCATACTTAGTGAATCAGTCTCTATGAGATGTCATGTGGAAAGATGCTCCAAAATCAATCAACTAGACATCATCTGATGCTTGTGTAGCCAAGGCTACAATGAAGGCATCTGCATCACTCTGAGAAGAATCACAGTCGGAAGAATTCTTCTTCTTCTTCTTTTTCTCCTCTTTGCAATCCTTTTAGACATGACCAGGTTGCCCACAATTCCAACACTTTACGAACTTCTTGCTAGGAGACTTTGATCTCCCCTCTAATTTAGATTTGGATTTCTTGTCCTTCTTCTTGCCTTTTTCTTTCGATCTTCCTCTAACAGCAAGGGCCTCCTTCACCATCTCAGAAGATTTCCTTCTCATCTCTTCTAATAACAAATAATCAACAACATCTTCCATCTTGAAACTATATGTTGTACTCCCGATAGCCACATCCAGGTGATCCCAAGAATCTGGCAAAGAACACAATAGAAGCATACAACGATCCTCTTCATCAATCTTCACACCAACAAATGTTAACTGTGCAATCAACATGTTGAAAGCATTCAAATGATCAACAACATATCCTCCCTCCTGCATTCTCAAAGCATACAACTTCTTCCTCAAGAACAGTTTATTCACCAAGGACTTGCCCTGATAAATACATGCCAGTCTTTTCCACAAGGAAGATCCAGTCTTTTCTTCATGAACATTCAGAAGGACAGAGTCTACTAAACAAAGCCTTATCATCCTCTTTGACTTTCTATCTGCAAGGTCCTAATCCTCTTGCTTCATGTCTATAGGTTTCGCTCTAGACACAGCAATCCAAAGATCACGATCAACCAACAGATCTTCCATTTTAAGTTTCCACAACTCAAAATTGCTGCCATTGAATTTCTCTATTTCAATCTTTCCTAACGTGCTTGCCATCTTAATCTATAACTTGAATTACCAAACTTCTACATGACTCCCACTGAATATAAATTGACTCAAAAAAATCCAATGTACCCACAAGGATAACACAACTGGCTAGGCTTTGATACCACTTGTAAGGAAAGCTAAGGTGCGGAAACAACTTTCCTAACATCAAAACCTTGGGGAAGAATGTAGAGATACTTTTAATTTTCAATTACATTCCAATTAAGATACACTTGTAAGCAATAATAGAAATAAAGAATATAACATACACACATGAACACTAGATTTACATGGGAAAACCCTTACGGGAGAAAAACCCACCACACCAAGAGAAGTCACTTTGTATTATAGTAATGGAGATTACATATAGAAATCAGACTTATCTTTCTAATGTCAAAGTATAGTAGCATTCACAATGATCAACCTTGTTATAGAACACTTAGATTACAATCTTTCAGAATCAAATTCACACTGACCATACATCAAACTATTCATCCAACTATTTATCAATCATCCATCCGTCGAACAAATCAACCAACCAAACATCATCTGAAATTCTAGAATATATCCATGTCATTTCCAGTCTGTTGAACTTCCTCACAGAACGGCCACAACAGACCAACTTCCAACGGTTCCCATTCGGCTTCTCTGATTGGTCGAAGACACACCACGCAGGATGGTCTCCCGATTGGTCAAAGGAATTCACAATGTATTCGCATGTCGGTGAGACACTAATCGTATCTCCCCGATGCCACAAGACTCAACCATCGATGTCGCCAAGAGTCATTGCTATCAACAAGAGGTTCCACCTAGTTCACAAGATCACATGATCTTCACATTCCCATCAGTGAAACAATCGCCATTCGATGAGACATCATACTGATGTTCAAAGGTCACATAAACAAGAGTATTCTGATTGGCAAGACTATCATCCTTCACCAAGAGATCATATTGAACCTTCAAGTCATACCGAAGAGAACTATTGTCGGCAAGACTTACTGCTATCATTAAGAGTTCTTACTGAGGTCACAATTCATACCGAGAACAAATAGTCGCCAGGAGTCATACCAATAACCAACTATAACATCAATGAGACAAACACCCATTGCCAAGAGTTCTCATCAAGTGTTCAAGTCTCTCCCCGATGACCCCGAGTGTAACACTGTCGGCGAGACTTCTATATCGATAAGACTTCATCTTGAAACATATGAGTTACTCTGATGACCACAAGTGTATAACCATTGGGAAGACTTCGGCTATCGCTGAGACTTCATACCGAAGCAAGCCTTTCAGCCAAGGTTCTCCCCAACACCGCTTGTCACCCAGAGTCTCTCTGATATCCAATAAGAATGGCATGTCGGCCAGAAATCTCCCCTAGTAGAGTGAGGTATAAATTGTCACCCCAACCATCATGTCACAGTGATAGGCTCATTCAGCAAGACTGAAACAAGGTCTTAGTGACCAGAACTTTTCACAAGGTTTCACAGCTGCTAGTCAGCCAGACACAATGAATGTCATACTAGCTTTGATCTTCCAGAGGTTTCAGCCTGTGAGATTGAGACACATATTTCCAACAATCTCCCACTTGACGAAGATCACACAGGCACCTCCAGAGCACAACAAAACTACTAAAATTCATGGGCACTGAGGCCCATCGAATTGGCACACCACTTGAACTTTTATGTGCTCACTGGCTTTGTCAATGCATCTGCAACATTCTCCAGAGTATCCACTTTTTCTAACGAAACCTTTCCATCCTCCACCATATCTCGTACAAAGTGATACTATACATCTATATGTTTCGTCCTGGCATGGAAAGTAGGATTCTTTGCCAAACAGATAGCACTCTAACTATCACAATAAATTGTTATTTGCCCTGCATCAAAACCAATGTTAGAATATAAACGTTTTAACCAGATTGCTTCTTTACAAGCGTGTGTAGCTGCCATGTATTCTACCTTTGTAGTGGACAAAGCAACTACAGCCTACCGCTTACTCATCCAACTCACTGCACCACCATTCATCATAAAGATATATCCACTGGTGGATCTTCTGCTTTCCATTTCCCCTGCCCAATCAGAATCCACATAACCTCGAATGCTAAGAGTCCTCTGTGATTCAACCAAGTTACCATGGTAACACAAAGCATATTCTAAAGTGCCCTTCAAATATCTAAATACTCTTTTCACAGCATCCCAATGTGTCCTTTTAGGATTAGCCATAAACCGACTAAGTACTCCCACTACTTGGGAAATGTCTGGCCTTGTACAGACCATTGCATACATAAGACTGCCAACCACACTAGCATAAGGTACACTAGTCATGTCCTCCATCTCAGTAGGAGATTTTGGACAATCTTCAATAGATAGCTTCGTTCCCTACAAAACTAGAACTAGCTGCTTGCAATCAATCATGCAAAATCTCTCTAGAACAGTCTTGACATACTTACTCTGACTGAGCCAAAGTTTTCTATTCTTCCTATCATTGGTTATTTCCATTCGCAGAATGTACCTTGTTGCACCAAGATCTTTCATTTTGAACTTTGCAGACAACTAAGACTTAAGATTAGAAATCATTAACTTACTATTGCCTATGAATAGCATATCATCAACATAGAGAGAAATAATAAGGACTCGATCACTTTCAGCTTTGTAATATACACAATGATCAGATTTTGATCTTACAAATCCCAATGACAAAACAAATGTGTCAAACTTTTGGTACCACATTCTAGGAGACTGCTTTAACCATACAAAGAATTTTTCAACTTGCATACTAGTTTATCTTTACCTTTCTCCACAAAGTGCTCAGGCTGGGACATATAAATCTCTTCTTCAAGATCACCATGAAGAAATGTTGTCTTCACATCCATCTGTTCAACCTCTAAGTTATACGCTACTGCAAGTGACAAAAGAAATCTGATAGATGTCAGCTTAGCTACAGGAGAAAAAATTTCCCCATAATCAATTCACTCTACCTGGGAATATTCTTTCGCAACCAACCTTGCCTTGTATTTTTCCACATTTCCATCCAGACCTATTTTCTTTTTAAATACCCATTTGCAGCCAACAGCTTTTCTGCCTTCAAGCAAGGGCACCAAACTCCAAGTATCATTCTTTTCTAATGATGCCATTTCTTCATTTATGGCTTCCAACCAAGAGTCTGAGTCAAACATTCTAAATGCCTCTTTCATAGTCCTAGGCTCATCAGTGCTAGAAATTAAAGCATAGGCACAAGTAGTATCTATCAAAGAAAACCCATACCTATCAGGTTGCTTTCTTTCACGAGTTGACCTCTTCACTTGTTGAGGCTGAGGTTGTTCTTCTTCTTCAGAACTTTTAGAACTACTTGAGCTCTCCTCAGTTTCAGGTAAATTTTGAATTTTGAATTCCTCTTTATCTGGTGTAGGAGGAATTTCAAAAACATCCTTTTTATTTTCTGATTTTGTCTCTGACTACAGATCTAAGGTAGAAGGCTTCAACTCATGAAAGATAACACTTCTACTGTATAGAACCTTCTTCGTATCAGGATTCCAAAGCTTGTATCCTTTTATGCCGGCACTATAGCCAATAAAAATACATTTTACAGCCTTGTTCTCCAATTTAGATCTTTTCTCATACGGCACATGTGCATATGCCTCATAGCCAAAAACACGAATATGTCTTAAAGAGGGCTTCTTACCAGACCATGCTTCCAAAGGTGTTTTCTCAACAAGAGTGGAATTTAGAGAACGGTTTATCAAGTAACATGTTGTAGCAACTGCCTCAGCCCAGAACTTCTCCTCCAAGCTAGCAATACTCAGCATACTTCGTGCTCTCTCCATCACTGTCCTATTGAACCTTTCTGCAACTCCATTTTGTTGCGGAGTATAAGGTGTAGTTTTATGTCTTTTAATTCCATGATCTTTACAGTACCTCTCGAAATCGTTAGAAAAAAATTCACCACCATTATTCATCCTTAAACATTTTATTTTTCTTCTAGTCTAATTTTCTACAAGGTTTTTAAATTACTAAAACCGACTGAACACTTCTGATTTACTTTTCAAAAAATAGACAAATGCTCTTCTTGAATAATCATCAATAAACGATACATAGTACCTTGACTTAGACAAAGAAGGAATATTCACTAGACCAAAAACATCAGATTGAATATAATCAAGAAAAACCAGAAGATTTGTGAGGACTGGAATAAAATGAAAGACGGTGTTGTTTTCCATATATACAATGTTCACAGAATTCAAATTCGAGGTTACAATCTTCAAGCCCCTCAACCAGGTTTTTATTCTTCAAGGTTTTTAAACCTTTCTCACCAATGTGGCCTAGCCTATGATGCCAGAGCATAGTCTTTTCTACTGGAGGTTTAACTTCCATAGAGTTTACACCATCAGGAACATTTTCCTTCTTTCCTCCATGAGTAGCTTTCTATGACTTCACAGAGACACTACTACATTGAACAGCATGTGCATCCAGATTATACAAGGTACCTATTAGAGCACCCCTTGCTAGCACCATTTAGCCTCTAGTCATCTTGTAGCCATTTCTAGAGAACATGACTTGCACTCCACTATCATTCAGCTTACTAACAGAAAGTAAATTTGAGCCAAACCTGGTATATGCATTACATCATTGATTCCCTTCACTCTTCCATCGGGGAATTGAATTTTAACTCTTCCATGACCAAAAATTTCCAAAGATGAATCACTTCCCAAATACACCTTCCCACCATCATATTCTTCATACTTAGTGAACCAGTCTTTATGAGATGTCATGTGGAAAGATGCTCCAGAATCAATCAACTAGACATCATCTGATGCTTGTGTAGCCAAGGCTGCAATGAAGGTGTCTGCATCACTCTGAGAAGAATCACAGTCAGAAGAATTCTTCTTCTTCTTCTTTTTCTCCTCTTTGCAATCCTTTTAGACATGACTAGGTTGCCCACAATTCCAACACTTCACCTTGGACTTCTTGCCAAGAAACTTTTATCTCCCCTCTAATTTGAATTTGGATTTCTTGTCCTTCTTCTTGCCTTTTTCTTTCGATCTTCCTCTAACAGCAAGGGCCTCCTTTTCCATCTCAGAATATTTCCTTCTCATCTCTTCTGATAACAAATAATCAACAACATCTTCCATCTTGAAACTAGATGTTGTACTCCTGATAGCCATCACCAGGTGATCCCAAGAATCTGGAAAAGAGCACAATAGAAGCATGCAGTGATCCTCTTCATCAATCTTCACACCAACAAATGTTAACTATGCAATCAGCATGTTGAAAGCGTTCAAATGATTAGCAACAGATCCTCCCTCCTGTATTATCAAAGCATACAACTTCTTCCTCAAGAACAGTTTATTCACCAAGGACTTTCCTTGATAATTAGATGCCAGTCTTTTCCACAAGGAAGATGTATTCTTTTCTTCATGAACATTCAGAAGGACAAAGTCTACTAAACAGAGCCTTATCAGCCCCTTTGACTTTCTATCTCCAAGGTCCCAATCCTCTTGCTTCATGCCTATAGGTTTCGCTCCAGACATAGCAATCCAAAGATCATGATCAACCAACAGATCTTCCATTTTAAGTTTCCACAACTCAAAATTGCTGCCATTAAATTTCTCTATTTCAATCTTTCCTGACGTGCTTTCCATCTTAATCTGTAACTCAAATTACCAAACTTCTACAAGACTCCCACTGAATATAAATTGACTCAAAAAAACCCAACGTACCCACAAGGATAACACAACTGGCCAAGCTCTGATACCACTTGTAAGGAAAGCTAAGGTGTGGAAACAACTCTCCTAATGTCAAAACCTCGAGGAAGAATGCAAAGATACTTTTAATTTTCAATTACATTCCAATTAAGATACACTTGTAAGCAATAATAGAAACAGAGAATATAAGATACACACATGAACACCAGATTTACATGGGAAAACCATTACGGGAGAAAAATCCACCACACCAAGAGAAGTCACTTTGTATTACAGTAATGGAGATTACATACAGAAATCAGACTTATCTTTCTGATGTCAAAGTACAACATTCACAATGATCAACCTTGTTAGAGAACACTCAGATTACAATCTTTCATAATCAAATTCACACTTACCATACATCAAACTGTTCATCCAACTAGTTATCAATCATCCATCCGTCAAACAAATCAACCAACCAAACATCATCTGCAATTCCAGAATATATCCATGTCATTTCTAGTTTGTTGAACTTCCTCACAGAACGGCCACAATATACCAACTTCCAACAGTTCCCATTCGGCTTCTCTGATTGGTCAAAGACACACCACGCAGGATGGTCTCCCAATCGGTCAAAGGCGTTCACAATGTATTCGCATGTCGGTGAGAGACTAACCGTGTCTCCCCGATGCCACAAGACTCAACCATCGATGTCGCCAAGAGTCATCGCTATCAGCAAGAGGTTCCACTTAGTTCACAAGATCACATAGATCTCCACATTCCCATCGACGAGATAATTTCCATTCGATGAGACATCATATCGATGTTCAAAGGTCACATAGACAAGAGTATTCCAATCGGAAAGACTATCGTCCTTCGCCAAGAGATCACACCAAACCTTCAAGTCATACTAAAAAGAACTACTATTGGCAAGACTTACCTCTATCGCTGAGAGTTCTTACCAAGATCACAAGTCATACCAAGAACAAACAGTTCCCAGGAGTCATATTGATAACCAACTATAACATTGATGAGACAAACACCCATCACCAAGAGTTCTCACTGAGTGTTCAAGTCTCTCCCCGATGACCCTGAGTGTAACGCTATTGGCGAGACTTCCATATCAATAAGACTTCATCCTAAAACATATGAGTTACTCTGACGACCACAAGTGTATAATCATCGGCAAGACTTTGGCTATCGTTGAGACTTCATACCGAAGCAAGCCTTTTGGCCAAGGGTCTCCCCGACACCGCTTGTCACCCAGAGTCTCCCTGATATCCGATAAGAATGGCCTGTCAGCTAGAGATCTCCCCTAGCAAAGTGAGGTATAAATTGTCACAGCAACCATCATGTCACAGCAATATGCTCATTCGGCAAGACTAAAACAAGGTCTCAATGACCAGAACTTTTCATAAGGTTTCACAGCTGCTAGTCGGCCAAACACAATGAATGTCATACCGACTTTTCTCTTCCAGAGGTTTTAGCCTGTGATATTGAGACACATATTTCCAACACATGACACCAATTCCAAAATAGGGTAAGTTTTAAATGGGTTAGAGTAGACTTTTAAATGCCTTCATAGTTCATAATGTTTAGTTAAAGTAAATGTTTAACTTAACCTTCATTTGAATGATCTTGTTTAAGATTGAGTATTAGTGGCTACGTTATGCTTCGATTCATCATAGATTGATTGTAATCGGCCCATACTAGTATCCTTGTTTGAGATTTTGGTGCTAGAAGGAGGGAAAAACCATCAATTTAATCAATTTCTATCTTGAATTCTATTTTTTTTACTTTTTCAGGATAGAGCAAAGCCCAACTCAATTTCAGCAATGCCTTTGTAGGACTTCGCCATATAGTGACACTATTGTCATTTCAAATAGTGACGCCTATTAAATGCACTCACGCTGATTAAACAAATGGTGACACTAATACTTTTTAGTGGTATTAAATATTTCCAATTGGTGAGGCTCAACCAAATCGTGATGCTATCATGCTCACTATTCTTTCTTTAGAGCTATTCCCTAGTTCACCAGAGCGTGACTCGACCAAATCTTGACACTATCATGCTCACTGTTCTTTTTATAGAGTGACGCCCTAATTCACCAGAGCAACGCTATTGTAAATAGTGATGTCCAACTCTAGTAAGAAATTTACCGATCATTTTTTAGCATGTGCTTTAATTTTTTTAATTCGTCAGATTACTAACACACTCCTAACATTGTTTTGGTCGTTAGACTAATAGGGTTTTGCAGGTTGGATGATATGAAGCTAAAGTGAAGAAAGCATTCTCTTCTTAATATTTTATGATTGTAACAAGCGTTTGATGCTTTGGGGCAATTATAACCCAATTTATTATGCTTTTCACTTTATGCTCTAGGACCTCACTAAATTTCATTTGGGTTTAAAACGAATGATCAACTCAGACTAAAATTGAACCCTCATTTTATCATTATCTTTTGGGTTTTAAAATTGAACAAGGCAACTTAACAATTTGTTTGGTGCATAAAATGAACTCATCTTAGCTTTAGTTGATAATGTAGACACGTAAAATATACCAATTTACATTATGCATCTGATCCTAACCTAATAACATCACTTCATCTTGAATCATCCCTCGGTCTAACCATTTAATCAAATCTCCTTATCTGATTAAATTCATCAATAGTCCTCCCTTAATTAAATAAACCAGTTATTTAATTAAGTCTCTCTGTTGTTGTTAATTAAATCAATCAATCCGATCTAATTATGCCTATTTAATTAAAGTCAATTTTATTTAATTAAATCTCTAAAGCCTTTTAAATTAAATAAATTAAAACCTTATTTGATTTAATCTAACACCATATCTTTTAATTAAATAAATCAAAATCCTTATTTAATTATTCTCTTATCATATTCCTCTCTTATTTGATTTAAATAAATCCATAAATTTGAGTCAAATAGGTCACATCATCTAATCTCTCATTAAATTAATTAACCCTTTATTAATTTAATCTCTCATTATGTCCCATTCTCTAGATTTTGCAAGTTGCACATGAAAATAGATTTAATTCATTTATTAAATCTCTATTTTCCTCACAAGGAATCTTTTGAAATATTCTCCAAGTTTGAATTCAAAAATTCCAAGTAGACATGTACATCCAACAAGGCAATAACTCCATCTTACATGTCCTTTGCCTTGAGCCAAGTGGCATTTATTGCATTTTCCCTTCCCTCTTGCAAGTCATTTCAACAAATTTGAAATTCAAAAATAGGCATTTATTGGCACAATCCTCAAAACTTGCACATCCTCCATCCACTCATAGATTGACAAGTCGCATCTTGCCATTAGATGAATGTTAGTCCCACATTGCTCAAATTTGGACATTCATCCATCTTCTCATTTTATAAATAAAGATCTCATATCCTCATTTGATCATCCACAAATTATGCAAAGTTACCATGCTCAAATATTTATCAAATTCCATTCATCAATCTTGAATCTTAGCTAGGTTATGGAGGTTTTTGGTTTGGAGCAATCAATCTTCATCAACAAAGTGGATCACTCACCAATCATCATCAACACATATCAATCTTGCATCATATGAATTGGGAAAGAGCCAATTTTCACATCAAATTGGCACCAATTCCCCCATGGGATCATGAGTTTGCAAATTTAAATTAGGATTCAATCTTTGTTTTGTCATTTTCATTGTGTTCTTCATTGTTTTCTTCCTAGTTTGAGTTTTGTAAATGGATTTCATGGGGAATCCTTGTTCATGCTTGCAAATTCTAATTTAATGTATTTGTTCTCATTGTTTTGCAGGTATTCAGATCGAGGTTCTCACATTTGGCGCTAGAAGGAGGGCAGCATCTCATTTTTTTCACTTTTCTCACAAAATTCTACATTTTTATTTATACATAGAAAAATTCCAACGTTGAGAGCTCAGCGTCATTTTTTTAGCACCACTGGAAAGTCAAACTACGACGCTGGAGTCTTCCCGCCCAAAAATTTGAATTCCAAACTCCGTTGCTTGACCGATTTGACCCGCTGGACTTTTCAAAGAAATCAAACAACGACACTGGGAAAAAGTGTGACGCAGTTGAGCTCACTGGACTCGAACAGAGTGACGCTAACTGGTAAGCGGCATTGTAGGGCACCACTAAGAAATAAAACTTCGACACAATCACGGGTTGCACTGCTAGCAAGGAGTAAAAAGTGAAAATTTAATTTTAGCATGTGCTTTTGATCATTAATGAGTTTATCTCTTTTTTTCTACTTTTTAATCTCTGTATTTTGCAGAATCTGACTGGTTTTCTCTCTTGTAGGTTGGATCAATTGAAAACAAAAGAAGGAGAAGCATGAGGATGATATTTCGCAAGATCAAAGTGTTTTTAAACACTTTAGTGTTTGTTTAACACTTTTTTAAGGAATTGTTCTCTTTTTGCTTAGGACACTAATTTTGTTTGGGTTTAAAAAGAATCTTTCCAATTTTTGCAAAGGTTTAAAATTAACATTAGGGATACAACTTACTAGATTTTGTTTCTTTGGTTAACAATTGAACAAAATATCTCTCATTTGTCTTTTGGTGCTTAAAAAGAACTCACATTTTTCTTTGTGGATTTAAAAAGAACAAGTGCAACTTTTTTTTCGTGAGGGCTTACTTAAACTAAATTCATTGAAAAAGGATGTATGTGATTCT
This sequence comes from Sequoia sempervirens, assembly GCA_007258455.2. Classification (NCBI taxonomy): domain Eukaryota; kingdom Viridiplantae; phylum Streptophyta; class Pinopsida; order Cupressales; family Cupressaceae; genus Sequoia; species Sequoia sempervirens. The sequence continues at coordinate 579,876,975 of VDFB02105785.1, forward strand.
CTCACGCTTTATAGCAATCTTGAGAATCAAAAGGCCTTTTTCGTGACTTTAGGGTGAGATAAAGGAATCACCTCCACACTTCATTTTGGGTTCAAAATTTAACAAAATCTTGTCTGAGTGTGAGTAGAGCATTATCACGTATATTCTCTTTCTTTGTGTCGCCAAAGATTGATCAAGTTATGGATTTTGTCTTTGCTTTCTTTTTTATCTTAAAGGGCCTGCCTTGGAAAAAAAGTACTCACCCAAGGGAACGACTCAACCAGTAACACTTTGAACCTAAGAGTATTTCTAGCTGGGATATAAATGTGGGTATTAGAAGAAATGCCAATATCACGTGGTTGATTCCGACGAGATGGATCCAAAAGGGGACTCTCGTCGTATGGGTCAATCTCTACGAACGGAAAGTCCTTATTAAAACCCATGTGTTAGAATTTCTAAAATCTTTAATCTATTTGTTGGTGCAAGAACAGTCGTTCTAAAGCCACCCCACACTTTTACAGTCTTTTAGTAGAAATGGAAAGTATGCCGTGGGAGTTTCATGGGTGTTGATGCTTGGTTGCCCCGATTGGCGTTAATGAGTCGTGGAGGGGAGTTAGTGGGGTCAAGCATCTAACCATTCGCTAAAGATAGCGTAGCTGGACTTGTCCAAGTGGGAATCCAACAAATATTGTCTTTCACATCCATAGGGTTGTATGCATTCTTGGTCACAAAACTCCTTGCTTATGCGAAAATATCTTGAAAACAAACACTTAACATCCTCATCAAAATTTCAAACCCTTTAAGAGACAAATAAAATTGACTCAATCCATATGTTATTGCTTGCCCTTGGGATTTACATCCTTAGAGGTTTCTAAACATTCAATTGTATCTCTATTTGTCTACTAAAGTAAACAATAGGTAAACCCTTGCCTTGAGTTCATCAAATTTCCACATAACATACTTTGTGGGATGCGAAGAAATCAAGATATTGGACATCTAGTTTGGAAAACTTAAATCAAAGAAAGTGTTTTTGGTAAAATAAAGCCATTAAGCAAAGCTAAACAAAATGAACTTCCATGTGTGTTGAAACCTCAAGAAGTTCAAATCCCCAAGCGAAAGTCATTGGTTCAAAATATGAAAATGTATGCACAAATTGAATCACTATAGAAGCATTGCATGTTCTTCAATATTGAGGTCTAGGTAAACAAAGAGTCTTTTTTAGGTTCATCTTAGGATCAAAAGATATCAAAATATTTTCTCATCCATCCTTCAAAACATCAAAACAAACATCATCTCACCATCATCTTTTGAAAAAATATTGAAACTATCCTTCATGCTAAGCTTTTTGGCAAAAATCAAAATCACCAAATCCTTGAGATGACATCCTTGAAATCTTTATCAAAATCACCTTTGGCTAGGTATGTGTAAATTCATCCTTTTGCATATGCTTAGACAAAGTTATCAAACCATCTTGTTTAGCTAGGTATATATAGATGCATCCTTCTTCATATGCTTAGTTAAACTATCATCTTGTTTGAATAGGTGTGGGTAGATGCATCCTTCTCCCTACACGTATTCAAATTATCATCCTTTGAGAAAATCTACCTTTAGATAATCATCCAACATCTTAGGGTCTAGTTGTTCAAAATCAAATCAAAATCAATCAATCAATCAAGGGCAATCCCAAGGGAAAAACAAATTAGAAATCAAAATGTGAAACATATCCAAAAGTCCCAAAAGCCTAGCATCCCCCTCAATATTTTATCAAAAATCAAAACATCCACATCATCCATCTCTTACATCATCATCATATCACCTTTTGATCCTCAAAGATATCCTAAAAACTTCTCTTTTGTGCATAAAGTAAAGATCAAACCAAGGAATTAAGAGATTCATCTCCCCTATTCTTGAAAATTGATCCTTGTTTTATGGTTCAAACTAGATCTCAATACAAGAAGAGCATGGAAGCTGACAAAGAAACACCTGCTTCAAGTGATCTAAGCCAAACAAACGTTGAAATGAATCATGTCGAATCAAGCAATCCTTTGACCATATCATCATCACAAAACCCACAAGAGGAAAATCAAGGACAAGACCTTACCTTTGGGATATCTCACGAAAAAATGACTAAAATACTTCAAAATCCAAAAAACTATAAGATCGTCAACATCATGATGAGGCTTAACCCTTCATTATACATGCTAGAACTGGCAAAACAAGGGGCCAATTTACCTTTTGATTTTGACACAAGCTCAATAATAGAACCGTCTTTAGAGGTCATGCCTCTAATTTCATCCACACTTCCCATCATAACCACACCCCCATCCCAAAACATCACCCAAAACATTCCAAAAATCACATCTTTTGCTCCAACCCAACCCAATGTTAATAAAGGAAATGCATTTTGTAATGCTATTCAATCACACCCCCTTGTTAATAATCAAGACTTGGATGCAAATACCATCTTGGAACAAAACATACCCCAAAATCCATTACACAAGTATGTTCCTCTCAATTTCCATCATGACCCATCATCATCAACCTTTCGCGCAACAACCCAAACTCCTCTCCTCACAAATTTGCAAGAGGAAGGAGACATGTTCGGACCTAGGGGCATTTTCGGCACCACAACATTTTCTCAAGGACTCACCCCCCTCACATTTTCACCTCTCCCACCATTACCACCATTATCCACACCTCTACTTAGTTTAGGGCTTCCCCCTTTACCAAGTATCAATCAAACCAACATCCCAATCACCAATCAAAACATCACACCAAACGCTCAAAGCTTGTCATTGATATCGCAGCAACAGATGACAACTACACAAGCAATTGCGATGTCATCCACCACCCCCATAATATCTCAAAGCATGGTATCTCAAGGGCCAATCATATCGAAAACACTATTATGCCTTGCATAACCACCCCATTTTGTTTTGGAACAAAATGGGTCCTCCCTTCTCTTTTGGTTTCTTTTCCTTAGTTATTTGCTTTGCTTTTGGGAATTCTTTTGTTTCTCCATGTTTTATCTTTTGTTCTGTCTGATCTAATTTTGGTTCTACCTCAGTTGGAATTTGGGTTTTCTCCTGAGTTCAGGATTTTCCACCCCATCCGGATTTTCTCGGATCTCGCTCGAACTCCGGCTAAGCGTTGTTGTTTGAGGATTTTTGGTCTTTGTGGAATTCTGCGTGGACTGGATTTTCGTGGATTTCTTTCTCCTCTGGATTTTCCCGAAATCTGTTGTTCCCTATTTTTTCCAGGTTTGCCAGAATGTCTTATCCTTCGCGGAAATCCATCCCGCACATATTTCCCCAGAGTCTAATGAAGTGTGAAGAAGTATGGAGTACCAGGCTAGTTAATAAATGATGATGCGTTTTATGATTAATTGATGCTATTTTGAGATCTCGCATGTTTTTCCTTGATTGATAATGATCGAATTAAGTTTCTAATGGGTGTTTTCATGTTTATTCTGCTAGAATCCACCTAACTCTGAATTCTCTGAAATTCCTCCCTGGCTTGGATTTCATGGGTCAACCTAAAACCCAAACTATTTGTATGATCATTTTGTTTGAAGATTTAATGGCACCTTACTGACATAGGATTTGTTTCAATGATGATTTTGATTAATTAACTTTTATTTGTGCGATCTTTACTATAGTTTTCTTTGTTGAGTGCAGGATTAAATCCTGAACATGATGATATTTTCCAAGGGTGCTCAGTTGGAATGCATTCCTCAGTCTAGTTGGTCACAATTTTTCTCTAAGAAGAAAGTCAGCAAGACCTTACAGATGTCTTGCCGACTACCAGTGCATTCTATCAATAAGTGTCTGTGTTGCCTATCAACAAGACCCCAGGAATGTCGCAGCGAGTGGAATTCATATGCAGGCATCTATTGGCAAGGCATTGATCGTCATTTCAGCGACTGAGAAATTCCTATCGGCGAGACAAATCATCACCAGAATGAGGTCATGGCGAGTTCATAATGTCTCACTGATCGGCTCATGAGTGAGCACTTTGGCCAAACAGGCAGTATTCGGCATGTGGTCTTGGTGAAATCTTTTGGTCTTGTCGACTGATGGTAAAAATTGTACCCAGTGAGAAATCTTTCCATCAATGTAAAGTCTCAGTGATAATTTTGTATTCGGCAGGAGGTCTAGCCGATTAGCGGATGTCTCACCGAGAAGGTAGGAGGAGCCCGGAGAAAGATGTGATCGGCGTGAAGTCTCGGCGAAGAGGAAAGGTCTTGCCAACATGAAGTAATATCAGCGTAAGTCTTGCCGATCCATCATAGTTTCAACGGAATGAATGCATTCGACGAAATGTCTAAGCGATTCCGAGGTGTTTCAGCGAAAGAAAAAGGGATTCGGTATGATGTCTCACCGATCAGGCGGACTCTTTCCAAAAGAAAGTTCAGCCCGATGGGATTTCGTCGAGAGGTATAGCCTTTGGCAAAAGGTTTTTCCAAAGAGGAAAAGGTCACACCAAAGCAAAAGGGCCCGAGCTCGGGGAAATAGAAAGAACTCGAGGAGACTCTAAACGAATGGAATGGGTTCGGTAAGATGTCTTGCTGGCCCGATGGTGTCTCAGCGACAGGAGAATGCTATCAAGGGGAGCTTGCCGGGAAAGGTTAACTTTCGACCAGGGGTCTCCCCGACCATGTGATGTCCTGTCGATAGAAAGGGGACCCCACAGAAGGAAAAAGAGCTTGAGCCCGGAGAAGAAGAAAGAGCTCAGGGAGAAAGATCCAACGTCTCCAATTAGTGTCTCACCGACATGCAATTCAAGGTGGACCACTTTTGACCACCTAATAATCTAGTGTGGCATATGCCCGACCAATCAGAGGAAGCTAAAAGAGTGACTCATTGGCCATTGACCGATTGACTACCACCTTGAAGGAGACCGACAGAGCACAAACCAGATGAATTCCTTTTGATATTAGAGGGTGATGGATCGGCTCGGGTGGTGCGAAGATCTAAAGGGAGACCCGATGATGCTTCTAAAGATGGTCAACGTGCAAAAAGGTCTAGCACATGAAGGAGGCTAAAGGAAAGAAACAATCATGACTCACAGGGACAGCTGTGGCGACCACTAGAAGAAGCAGATTAGTATTAATGGTGATATTCTGGAGCATTCAAGGCGACCCCAATGGAGTTCAAAGGTGGACATGAAAGGCCAAAATAAATGTTGTAGTTGCAAAAGATCTACGGATCATTCCCAGAAAAATCTTTCATCAGCATGGATAGCAGGGCTTCACATTGAATACAGCATTAACTCTTCTCAGAAAGATCTGAGAGCCGACTCTCTTGGAAGAAGATATTTTGTAAGCCCTAATACAGGGGGACAATGCATTCTTTTTTATGCATTTTGTATATAAGGCATTCTAGCCTCTTTGTAAAAGTTCAGCACTTGTAGAGTTAGAAATGGTAGAGAACTCCTAGGGTTAGAAAAGAGTTAGAAATTAGAAAGAAAAGTCAGTTAGAGAAGATAGAACTACTTCTTGGTTCTTTGTAATAGGAGCTTATTTAGTCTTCTTAGTGAGCAGTGAGATTCAGTAGGAACCAATAATGTATCTTTTTAGTTCTCTTAATATAAATGGAAACAATTTGGAGTCATGGATTTTCTATACACTAGTGATTGTGCCAGATTTGTAAATGTTGTTTATCTGTTTTACTAACAGTAGAAGCAACCAGATTAAAATCTACTTCAAATTGTGTTTCAAAATGTTGTTTATCTTGGTTTAATCATTTGATTTGAGAATCTTTCAAGGATGGAGGTTTTTACTTTAATGTTTTGTTTAAAAGGATAACTAGTAATATGTTATTGAAATCAGCACTGTGAATGAATGAAACTGTGTGTCAATCACAAGTTAAGTTTGGTCTATAGTTTTTGTTTAGGAAATCCTTGAAAGATAACAAGTCTAGTTAAAGTAGGTGAACTCTCATTCTTTCTGTCCCAAAGCCCTGATCTATCTTTTTCTATTTCTTTAAAACCCCTGGTTAGAGTAGGTTTAAATTCATGCTTGATCTTAGAACAATCCAAAAGCTCACACCAGTAGGCCCCTTGAATATTACTATTACATTGACCACTGAGGGACATTAGCACATTTGAGAACCAACTACAAAGACCTTGGGAGCTAAGACATCCATGTGTTGTCTTTCTCTTTCAGGAGAAACAGAATAGCAATGTTCTGTTTAACTGTTGTTGTGCCATTTGGAACGTCAACAAACACCATCCACCACTTTAACCACTACCATGACATCACCACTCACCACCACCATGAATGCCATCCCAAATCCACCACCACCCCCACCACCACCAACTTCCAACACATCAAACCAATATAACATTGCATTGCAAGCCACTTTTCAAAGGGGATTCCAACAAGTGCAAAAACAAAAAGTAACGCAATTAGCTGCTCAACAAGCCACTCAAGTTGTGCAAGCTGCACAAGCTACCCAAACAACCCAAGCCACATTACAAGCACAACAGGATGCTCAACCCCAAGCATTATTGCAACAACAACAACAACAAGCCGCTCAAGCTGCTCAAGTTGCGCAAGCCGCTCAAGTTGCGCAAGCAGCCCAAGCTGCGCAAGCAGCCCAAGCTGCATTACAAGCACAAAAAGTTGATCAAGCATAAATTTTATTGCAACAACAAGCAGCACAAGCACAAGCCCAAGCACAAGCTCAAGCTCAAGTGCAAGCTCAATATCAAGCACAAGCACAACTTCTTGCACAACAACAAGCAGTGCAATTGCAAGCATATCAACAAGAAGTAAAACAATATCAAGAGCAGCAAGAAGTAGTTAAATTAGCAACCCAACAACAAGCATTGTTGGAACAACAAGAACAAAAACAAGCAATCCTAGCAGCCCAACAACAAGCACAGCAACAAGCACAACAACAGGCAATCCTAGAGCAGCAACAACAAACGTTGTTCATACAGCAGCAATTGCAAGCATATCTAGCTCGGCACAATGTGCAAATCCAATCAAACAACACATCAAACAACCCACCCATCCAACCCACAATAAAAAACCCCCAAAACACCTTCATCCCACCCCCTGATCCACAAAATGACGTAACGGCACAAATCAGGTTGCTCTCGCAACAAGTGCTCGATCTTCAATCAGGGAAAACAACAAAAATACCAAGAAACTTGTGTCCCTATCCATTTGATAGGATTCTTGTAATGAAACCCTTCCCCAAGGGATTTGAGATCCCAAAATTTGACAAATATCATGGGATGGGAAACCCTAAAGATCACATCAGGGAATTCCAGGTTCATTGCATGGAAGTCACATACGATGATACTTATCTGATGCGGCTATTCCCTAGGAGTTTGGTTGGCCACACTATGGAATGGTTCTCTCACTTACCTTCAGGAATTAGAACATTCCAAGAAGTTATAGATGCATTCATTAAAAATTATGCATGCAACATTGCAATGGATGTTAGTCTAGAAGAACTCTCAACTCTGAAACAAGGTAAGGGTGAATCATTCACTTCATTCCTACAATGATGGCAATCCAAGACCAATTAGAGAAAATGGACCATGCCTGAGGAACAAAAACTTTGTACCATGATAGCCAACCTTGATGGCCTCTTAGCATTTCATCTCAAGGTTCAAGGGATAACCACATATGATCAGTTGATCCCTAAGGCGCTCAGCATCGAATGAGCCCTTATGACTCAACCCGCAGGATCAACTTCATACCCCAAACAACAAAACAACCACCCACCCTCCAATTACAATGATAAACCTCGCACATGGGCAAGGAACAAAAATGTTACTAATGATGGTGTTGTTGATGCCAAGGTGGTCATTAGTGCCCCTCGCCAAAATACACCCACACCACAAATCCAACACCAAAACAATCATCACGCAACACAACAACCAAACAACAATCTGGTGATTAACAATGTCAATGATCAAAGGGAACCACCCCAACAGAATAAGAGCTATCCAAAATGAAAATACACTGCTTTGGGGGAACCACTTGAAGTCATCATGAAGAAGTTGATAAACGAAAAACTCATGCAAGCTCCTACCTTTGAGAATTACCAAGAATTGGATGTAAAACCTCCTTGGTATAATGAAAATCAACTCTGTGAATTCCATAAAATCAAAGGACATACCACGAACAGTTGTATGAGGCTAAAAAATATAATTCAAGATCTCATCAATAAGAGGATTATAAACATGGAACAGCCTATAGGAAACCAAGACCTTAAGATATACACGAATCTGATGCCTAATCATGGAAATAAAGGGAATAACAATAACAATGACAAAGGGAAGGGCACCCAAACAAACGTAAATCATGTGTATGAAACTATCGTCACCTCCCTAGATGAATATTGCACAGTCATCACCATCAAGGGCACCCATGCCAATTGTGGAGTCACCACAAGAGGTGGCAAAGTCACCATCGTAGGATCATCCCAGCCAAATAAAGCCCCCACCTCTAGATCTTTCCCCAATGGCTACAATGTCCTAGATCAACTCAAGAGAATGCCAGCACAAATCTCCATCATGGAATTGCTAAAAATCTCATCTATTCATAAGAAAATCCTAGAGGAAGCGTTGGCTTCATCCATTGTCCTCGCAGATCTTGATGTGGAACAATTCCAAGCTATGGTTGGAAATATCATTACGCCAAATCTCCTCACATTCTCTGACCAAGATTTCCCTGCTCAACCATCTCACAACCGTGCACTCCACTTAGAATTCATCATACACAAGAGAAAATTCAAAAGGGTCTTGGTGGATGGAGGTGTGGGTTTGAATATATGTTCTCTCAGCCTCATCAAGCAATTGAAAATATTAGAGGATTCCATTGACAAAGGAAAAGGTATCACAATAAGAGCATATGATGATCAAGAAAGAGTGTCTCAGGGAACAATCAAATTCCCTATTCAAGTAGGGTTTACCATCATGGAAACCACTTGTCAGGTCTTGGACCTTGACTTGCTATATAAAATTCTCCTAGGACGCCCATGGATTCATGAAATGAAATCAGTAGTGTCAAATTTCCATCAATGTGTTAAATTCACACATGAGGGACAAGAAGTAACCATCCATGGAGATCCCAAACCATTCTCCTATTGAAAAATCCTTGAAGAAAAGTACTATTAAATCCCCCAAGTACCAAAAAATGATGAGGGTCCATCTACACCATACATGGATCCTGCCACCCTCGCATCCACTTCTGTAACAGAGACACCCGCCACTCCCACCATCCCCACCATCTCTGAAATTAAGGTCATCATCCAAGATAATGGTTGTGGGAACTACAGGCTCCCTAATAATTCTTTTGTGGTAGGAGAGTTACCACAATCTCCTAGATCACGAGGACGTCCGCAAATAAATGAAGCCTCCACATCCCAAACATCTCCTGTGGACTATCCCACCTTTGCAAGATGGGGGGATCTTGGCCAAGAAGTTATTGAGGTAGATCCATCTCATATTCTATATCAAGATGAAAGACCAGTAGCTGACTTACCAATGGATGATAGAAGCAAGGGCCTACAAATGATGCTTGCAATGGGCTATGACAGAAATCAAAGACTTGGGAGAAACGACAATGGGCTTATAATACCTATCATGCCGAAGATGCGACCAATAAAAAATGTTGGCCTTGGATGTACCCCTCTGAGTATAACCATACATGGTTAAATTGCTCCAGTTAGAACGGTTAATAATCCTCCTTAGCCAACCACAACAGAATTACACTTACCAATATCTATAGGTCGCGTCATAGATAACTTTACATTTGGCATAACCGACGTCTATAGTAGTAGTGATGACGAGGATACCACGACCAACTTACCTAGGCTATTTGAGGATACCACTCTTTGCATGATTAGCACCCTATCTTTTGAATTTGACCACCAAAATCATGATATCCGCCTAGTATATCCCCAACTCATCGACTATGACCAACGAGGACTACCAGTTCTTGATACATTCAAAAATGATGAGGCACTCTCAGAATTCATGGGATTAGAGAAAAACATTTTGTGTGGGGATCACAAAATAGGTTCATAATTGAGCTAGATACACATGCCTATTATGGGGAAACAATTGAATCCCTCAGCCGTAAAGGTGAAAAATTAAGAATCATATCTAAGTCCTTGAGTGAAAACCACACTGTGGCACTCTCCAACCAGAAAAAAAGTAAAAAGAAAGGATGCATCTAACGGTGAAAACCTCTCATAAGCACCTGAGGATGGGGGATTCAATCTTCCTTTCAGATCTCTTCATCAAGAAAAGTCAGTAGTCTTGGTAGAAAAATGCAATCTGGTCAACCTAGGAACAGAGGAAACCCCGCATATCACATTCTATGCAGAATCATTATTATCAGAAGAGAAAGAGCTCCTAGCAGCTTTCCTAGGAGAGAGACAAATAAACTTCACATGGAGTTATGTTGACATGCCAGGGCTTGATCCAGAGACTGTGGTTCACCACTTAGCAGTATATCCAGAAGCAAAGCCTGTTAAAAAAAAGCTTCAAAAAATGCACCCTCAGATCGCCTTATTAGTCAAAATGGAGCTAAAAAAGCTATTAGATGGAGGATTCATTCGACCGATAGATTACCTAGAATGGGTATCAAACCTGGTACCTATTTCAAAACCCGATGGGAACATTAGAATCTGCATAGACTTCAAAGATTTGAATAAAGCATGTCCAAAATATGACTTTCCACTTCCAAACATCGACATGATCATAGATATGACAGTTGGACATGAATTGTTGTCACTAATGGAAGGATTCTAAAGGTACAATCAGATTATGATAGCTAAAGAAGAACAACATAAAATAGCTTTCACTTGTCCATGGGGGACCCATTGCTAGAATATGATGCCATTCGGCTTAAAGAATGTAGGAGCAACATACCAAAGGGCTATGACATTGATATTCCATGACATGATCCATAAGATGGTCAAAGACTATGTTGATGAAATTTTAGCCAAATCAAGAAAGAGAAAAGATCACATAGCAACCCTTAGTGCCATTTTTGACAAGCTGGAGGAGTACAAGGTCAAATTAAACCCAAAGAAGTACATCTTCAGCATACAATCGGGAAAATTTCTAGGATATATAGTGTCAATAAGAGGTATCGAGGTAGATCCAGCAAAGGTAAAAGCAATCCTCCAAATGGAGGCACCAAAAACATTAAAAAAATTGAGAGGTCTCCAAGGTAGGCTCCAATCCATTCGAAGATTCATAGCATAGTTGGTGGACAAACAAAACCCATACTCTCACCTACTCCACAAGGGAGTAGCGTACAAATGGGATACCAAGTGTGAAGAGGCATTCAATAAAATCAAGGAATATCTACTGACACCACTGGTCTTAATGCCACCAATCCCAAGAAAACCATTGATTCTCTATGTGTCAGCAACAGTAGTAGCCCTTGGAGCTCTCCTAGCCCAGTATGATGAAAATGGAACAGAAAGGGTTATCTATTACATTAGCATAACAATGGTTGGGCATGAGCTAAACTATTCATTCATCGAGAAAGCATGCCTAGCAATAGTGTTTGCATCATAGAAATTTAGACATTACATGTTGGCACACAAAATAAAACTCATTGCCAAAATTGATCCTCTCAAGCACTTATTATAAAAGGCAATGCTTACAAGAAGAATGGAAAAATGGGTGATGATACTATCAGAATACGACATTGAATATGTAGAGAGGAAAGCAATCAAAGGTCAAGTCATCGCAAATCAGCTTGTAGAATCAACAATCTATTCAGAGAATCCCCTCGTCTCAGAGTTTCCAGATGAATCTATTTTCAATCTTAACATAGCTGACCACTGGAAACTATACTTTGATGGCTCATACACACAGCATGGATCAGCATTCGGTGTTTTCTTTATCACCCCACAAGGGGATTGCATACCAAGATCCTACAAACTAGTGTTTCCTTGCACCAATAACATAGCAAAATATGAGGCTTTAACCATAGGTCTCAAAATAGCAGTACAGTGGAACATTATAGCTCTCAGCATATACGGAGACTCCCAATTCATAATAAATCAAGTGAACGATGAATATCAAACCAAGGATGACAAGCTCACTCCATACAAGAAATTGGTGGAGACTCTCAAAGAATCCTTCATCGAAATTACATTTGAGCAAATACCTAGAGCCAACAATAGAGTAGAAAATGCCATGGTAACAATTAGGTCCCTACTGGACATCCCCCACAACGTTCCAAAATATGAATTCCTAATTGAGCAGCTTCTCATGCCTACATTCAAGGTACGAGAATCAAAATTTGTGTGCAAAATTGTTGGTCCCAGTGATCCTTGGTACCATGACATTTACACATACCTTCGAATAGGAGTCATACCCGCCGACTTATCATCAAACCTAAAATGAAAATTTTCAAAAAGGCATCCATATTTTTCATCCTAGGAGATACCCTATATCGTAGGAGCATAGAAGGTACCCTACTACATTGCCTAAATGTTGAGGAGGCATTAACCGCTCTAACTGAAGTACATAACAGTATCTTTGGTTCACACTTGAGTGGAATGACCATAGTTAAGAAATTGTTGAGGATGGGGTATTATTGGCCAACAATGGAAAGAGAAGCACATGACTATGCCAGAAGGTGTCTACAATGTCAGCAGCATGGGGACCTCATCCATGCTCCAACTCAAGAGCTTCATCCCATCGTCACACCATGGCCCTTTTCGCAGTGGGGACTTGATCTCATTGGAAAAATCACTCCCACTTCATCTAACGGCAAAAAATTCATCATAACCGCAACAGAGTACTTTACTAAGTGGGTGGAGGCCATACCCATGACGTATATAACTGGGAAGCAGATTTCAAAGTTCATCCTAAACTATCTCATTTTCTGATATGGTATTCCACAAGCCATTATCTCGGATAATGGGACACCATTCAAGAATCAGGAGGTTCATGAATTATGTGAAAAATTCAAAATCTAACATCTCTTCTCCACCCCGTACTATCCCCAAGGAAATGGTCAAGCAGAAGCTACAAACAAGACCATTATGAAAATCCTCAAGAAAATATTCAATGATGCAAGTCATGACTGGCATCTGCAGCTTAATCCCACCCTCTGGGCCTATCAAACCAGTATCTGCACACCCACCAGCACCACCCCCTTCTCCCTGGTCTACAGATCAGAAGCAGTACTCCCCATTGAGATCGAGCTCCCATCACTCAGGATATCATTGCAAAACCTCATCACAGATGAAGAGTACCGAGTATCAAGACTAAATGAGTTGGAGCTACTAGATGAGCGGTGTATAGATGCTTTAAACCATTTGCAAGTCTATCAAAATAGACTCAAAAGGAGCTATAATAAGAAAATCAGAAGCAATACTTTCCAAGTCAAAGAATTAGTATTGAAGGAGAATTAGAAGAATGTCCCAAATCCAAGCAGCAAAGGCAAGTTTGAACCCAATTGGTTGGGACCATTCGTTATCATAACAAGTTATAAATTAGGGGCCTATCAGTTATCAACACCTGAAGGGGAACCTCTGCAGGAGCCCATGAATAACTTCCATCTCAAAAAAAATTATGCCTAAATATTTCAAGGTATAAAATCAAAAAATCCACAAAAAAATAGAAAAAGGATTGAAAAATAGTAAAAAAATACGTCCTCTAATGAAAACCACTTAGGTGGCACTTTGGACAAGTACCTTGGTGAAAACCTAGCAAACATGTGCCTTGTGTAAATAAGCACTTTCCATCCACCAAGATCTTTATGGCTTGTTCTACATCATCCATCACTCATCCACTCGCATCCACACCATAGCTTGGTCCTGTTTTCGTATCATGATCCCTCCTAGTACTACTCATCCCATCCTCAAGGTCAATTTGTCCTACCTTTATCAGAGTAGTCTATTGCATCACGCTGGGGGCATGTTCTCATTGGATCAAATTCATGTATATTCTTAAAGTCCTAAATATCAAAAAAATCCAAAAACATCAGAAAATAAAAAAATCCAAAAAACATTTGAAACATATCAAAAAATCCCAAAAACATGTCAAAAAAGTCAAAAAGACAAAAACAAGGTCGTCTTGTCAAACTACATCGTCTCTAAGCTTTGAACATAGACAAGGTTGATCTTTGATCATCCCCCAAGACACTTAGGTCAGTCCTTTAGGCATCTGTCATAATAAACTGACATCTCATCATGTATATCATCATCTGCAAGTCAGTCAACTCATCAGACGAACTATGTGGTCTTTGTGTGTATAACGTAGGCAAGGCTCATCTTTTGATCAGCCCTCGAGGCCCCTAGGATAGGTCTTTAGGTTAGTCTCTTAGTCAAAATCTCAAAAAACCCCAAAACATTGGAAAATCAAAAAATCAAAACATTTGCAAAATCTCAAAAATACCAAAAACAACCTAAAAACATCCCAAAAAGATCAAAAACATCCAAATATTCAAAAAAATCCATTTGTGTCATCTCACTTGCACCCGCAATAACATCGCTCATAATAAACGATCCTCATCCTCAATTTTTGATAAGATAATCGGAAACAAGTCTAGCTAGGTGAAAAGTGAAAACTCAAAAGTCAAGTCTTAGGTCTAAGTCAGTGAGTAAACAAGTTGGTCATCTCTCTGTGTCGATAACTCATCATCCAAATTGGTCCCATATCAATCATTTGAAAGAACGCTTTGGATAAATGAAATGGTGTGCCACCATCCACTAACATGTCCTAGGATAATCCTTCCTACGATGGGCATTATCTATTGGCAATAAGTTTCGGTTCTTATCCTTAAAAACGCATCCTCTCTTGGTTAGCGGTATTGAAGAACATCAACTTGTTTGTTTACTTTGTCTTTATCTTTTGACTTATCTTATTGCGCTCATTCCAAGGACTTATCGATGATATCCAAACAAAGAGATTTAGAGAAATAGGAATGGGGCAACAATCATTATCTTTTTGTTTGCTATTCTTGTTGGACGTTCTTGTAATATAACCTTGGCGAATACTTGCTTTGTTAGGTATGTATGGAGGAGGTCTCAGACAACTTGTTGACTATTGCATTGATAGGTTTACCTTTCCGTGTTTTGGTTTGAGGTGTTTGAAACTTCTAAAGTGCACCCTAGCAAGGTTTCTATATGTCAAGTGTGAACAAGGATACTCCTATCTGTTTGTCAAGTCAAAGTCCATCACACTAGGTACAATGCCATCCTGGTTTTCTATAC
Source organism: Sequoia sempervirens (assembly GCA_007258455.2). Classification (NCBI taxonomy): domain Eukaryota; kingdom Viridiplantae; phylum Streptophyta; class Pinopsida; order Cupressales; family Cupressaceae; genus Sequoia; species Sequoia sempervirens. The sequence goes on from VDFB02105785.1 coordinate 579,892,166, forward strand.
CTTGATGCATCATACCACGTGTGTTATCAAACATAAGGAAATTTTCCCTTTGAAAATCCTAATTCCTCGGAAATCATCATTTGCATTTTTATCATCTTGTGTTTTTTTGAAATGACTTCTTCTCTTCTTGCTCATCGTACTAGCAAGGTAGTATGACAGTTGATCATCATCATCATCCTCATTGTCAACAATCCTGCATCCACAAATCATTAGCATATTGCATAAACGTATCATATAGGAAAAATATGCATTGCATTTCCATGATCATATAAATATGGTATTAGAAGCATTCTTCATAGATAAGCACATCCATTTTATTACATTGCATCCATTTTATTACATTGCATCCATTTTATTACATTGCATTGCATCCATTGCATTTATCACCTAAATCATCGCATAACATTCATTCACATAAACATTTGCATAAACATTACCACCTATTGCATAATCATACATAATAGGTACATAAGCATTATCAATAATTCATTGCATACATACTTGCATAACATCATGTCATCTCACACCTTACATTCATTTTGCATATCACAGCATCATATCATTACATATAGTACATCTCATTAAATGCATCTCATGCATTACATTATCATTTAGTGTGTTTAGGATAATAACATTTGTTATTCTAAGCATCTTAGATAACCATCTCATTTTGCATTATATCATATAAAACATAACCATTGCATTCACATTGCATTAATCATCCATGTCATCTCATTAAAAAGCATCACAATCATTTTTACATTTCATTGCATCAATCATTCCACATCATTATCAGCATAGATCGAAACATAGAAATCCATTACATGCATCCATAATCATTTCACTTTATAAGCAAGATTCACATTATTTCGCATATACACCATAGATCATTTCCATATCACTTTGCATATTGCATATTACATATCATATCATTTTGCATCATCACATAAATACATGTGCATATCATAAATCAACATAATATAGATCTGTTAGTCATAATCATAATGCATACATCATCATAAATAAATGCATCCATAAATCCATCATATAGCATCATATAGCATCATAGAAGCATCATATAATATCATTACACAACATATAGAAATAGAATAATCCACATATGCATAAATAAATGATACACATCACATCACATCAAAAACATCATCGGCTCATGTATATCATCAATAATATAACTGTCATTGTACAAAATAATTGGATCATTGTACATGTATGTCAATTAGTACAAAAGGCCCATCAGGCTATCAAAAAGGAACCCATAAGGTTCAAAAAGTATAGTATCATCTTGATCAGGGTCTATCCCCATGAATGTTACCCTCACCCCTATCGTCGTAACCCTCTGCTAGTCTGTAGTTGGTCTGCTGTGAGTACTCTGGGACCTGTCCTCCTCTGGGTACGGCCTCATGATAATGCCTCTGATAATACTCGGCCTCTCGGATGGCATCCCTGTAAGACCGAACAGACACTGTACCTTGGGAGGAGGAGGCTGCCATGCTCTCTAACTGTTGTCTCCTACCTAGATCTATGGCTGCATGTAACTCTGCAGCCTATCTCTATTGAATGTCCTGATCCCTCTCAACCCTCATCTGCTCTCTCTCAACTGTCATGGCCTGGACCTGAGCCTATAGCTGCGCAATTAATGCATCCTAAGGATCCACCTACCCTACTAGCTATACTATTGGCTATGCTCGGGGAGGCTTTACCTGAGGTTGTACCTAAGGTTGCAACTGAGGTTGATCCTCAACACGTAGTGGTACACCTAGTAGCACCTGCTACTAATTTGGCATTGGTACATCTCTCTGCCCTGGCTGAACTGGAGGCCCATCTAGCTGCTCTTGTCGGGCAACATCACCTCTTCATCCTTGTCCTCCCCCTCTACCTCTCACCCTCTATCGATCTGGTACTACTCCTAGAATAGTCAATTTTAGGGGAGGCCGGAACCAATCCCTATATGCCTATGTCATGTCTGGATCTACAGGCCCCTGATCATAGGCCCATGGCCAAGCCACCAACTATCAGAAACTATCGACGGCCTCTGAGGCAATAATGTACCGCCCCCATGAAACCTGTGTTAGGGTGCAAGAAAAAATGGCTACATAGTCATCATCAGGATGATCTTGGGGCTCGTCGAACTAACATTGCACGCACCCGGGCAAGTACCTCTCGATCATCGTGTGCTCCCACCCTTGCATATAGCGGTCCTGGCGGGCAAAGAACAACTGCTCAACATCGTCGGCCCATTCGGGCTGACCAAGGTATGGTTGCCATGTAAACACCTACATCTCGTCAACGACCCTCCTCCAGTAGGGGATCTCATGCTCACCTGTGTGTATGGACACACCACCTCTGTAGTGCCATATGGGGGGATTTTTTGGCATCATCGAAATAGTAACAATCCACAACTGAAGCACAACAATCTGCTCCCATGCCCAAACATGAAGAAGAATCACACCCGCTCTGAGTTCTCTATCATCCATGTACATGTACTCGTGCAGATCTCTGTATAAAGAAGCTAAAAGCACGGACCCCCAAGCAAAACGGACCGGCCTGTCTCGAACCATACACTCCCAACAATATCCCCAGTCGAGATTGAAGTATCGCCCTCATCTGTCAAGGGAAATGAGACCCAAAATAATAGATGCAACAACTAAGCAGAAGGGAGGTTCCAAGATCCTGTGCCGCTCGAGCTTGATCTGCCCCTCGCAAAAAATGATGTCCTTTGTGGCGAGGATTCTGTGGCAAGCATCGCGCCCCTCGTCCATGTCAAAAATCACTCGCCGACCATGAATTGGCAATCTCAAAATATGCCAAATGTCCTTTAAGGTGACGGTGGCCTCGCCAGTGGGAAGATAAAACAAAGAGGTCTCATTGTGTCATCTCTCGACCAGCACTGATAGCATCCCTAAGTGAGTGTGAATGGGTGTTGCATAAGTGATATACCATAACCCCGTGACCCGGAGTCAATCCTAATCAGGTCCCGCAAATATCCAAACAAGTCCCGCAACCTGTGCTCTCAAGAGTAGAGCTCCCTCACCGCATCCTGCATCAAGGAAGGTCACCATGTTAAAAATTTTGAAAAATTATTTGTCGGGCGTTTGAAAAACCTCTCCAATGGTGCAATCCGTGAAGGCGTCGTAGTTTGATTTTTAATCAAACTTCGACGCTAGGGCATAAAAGACCAAAATAGCACTGTCGTGATGCACTTTCTCTTCCAGTGGCACACTTTGAGCAAATGCAGGACCGTCGTGTTGTAGTTTCCAAACCACCCTGCCAGCCCCAAGCTCAGTGTCAGAGTTTTCAAACTCCAAACTGCACCATTGTGGCACAATATCACACCGAGTGGCACAATTTAATTTCTAAGTAGTGCCGCTGCAGAATGACCAACTTTGAAAGCATTAAATGAAGGCTAAAAATGAAAAATGATTCTCAAGTAAGGGTCACTTACCGGTGCCCTGATGCTAGCTGGCCGCTAGTACGTCTGAACTCGATCAGAAATGTATAGGGGAAGTTGTCATTGCGCCATATCGTCGAGAGGTCAGAGCTCAAATCTCAAGTTTGCAAGATGCTTGTGTGTGAAAATGACTTGAAAGTGATCCCTTAGGCCCCTTTTAAGCTTGAAAATTAGGGTTTTTTCACCCTAATTGGCTATCCTACTAGAGTTTTGGACCCCTGAACCTGTTTTTGTCCAGTTGAGGCCTATTTTACATCGTTTTATTGTGTTTAGACACATTTTTGGCCTCCTGGAGCCCTTTTAGACCTGTTGAGCACCTTGTCCTCTCTTTTTTCACGAGATCACCTAAAAAATAAATTTTCATCCAATCTCTCGAGGGGGAAATATATTGGCATGTTTTCTCTCACCAGGTAGTAGTGGGGCAAGTCTTTAATTAGCAAAAAATTTTGGATTTGATCAAGATCGTTTATTCTTTGAACCAACACAAGTGCATTGCTTCAAAGAGGGGCAAAATGTAGACACGTAAAATATACCAATTGACATTGTGCATCTGATCCCAATCTACTAACATCACTTCATCCCGAATCATCCCTCGGTCTAACCATTTAATCAAATCTCCTTATCTGATTAAATTCATCAATATTCCTCCCTTAATTAAATAAACCAATTATTTAATTAAGTCTCTTTGTTGTTGTTAATTAAATCAATCAATCTGATCTAATTATCCCTATTTAATTAAATAGTCAATTTTATTTAATTAAATCTCTAAATTCTTTTAAATTAAATAAATTAAAACCTTATTTGATTTAATCTAACACCATATCTTTTAATTAAATAAATCAAAATCCTTATTTAATTATTCTCTTATCATATTCCTCTCTTATTTGATTTAAATAAATCCATAAATTTGAGTCAAATAGGCCACATCATCTAATCTCTCATTAAATTAATTAACCCTTGATTAATTTAATCTCTCATTATGTCCCATCCTCTATATTTTTCAATTTGCACATGAAAATAGATTTAATTCATTTATTAAATCTCTATTTTCCTCACAAGGCATCTTTTGGAATATTCTCCAAGTTTGAATTCAAAAAATTCAAGTAGACATGTACATTCAAAAAGGAAATAACTCCATCTTACATGTCCTTTTCCTTGAGCCAAGTGGCATTTATTGCATTTTCCGTTCCCTCTTGCAAGTCATTTCAACAAATTTGAAATTCAAAAATAGGCATTTATTGGCACAATCCTCAAAACTTGCACATCCTCCATCCACTCATAGATTGACAAGTCGCATCTTGCTATTGGATGAATGTTAGACCCACATTTCTCAATTTTGGAAATTCACCCATCTTCTCATTCTATAAATAAAGAGCTCATATCCTCATTTGATCATCCACAAATTATGCAAAGTTACCATGCTCAAATATTTATCAAATTCCATTCATCAATCTTGAATCTTAGCTAGGTTATGCAGGTTTTTGGTTTGGAGCACTCAATATTCATCAACAAAGTGGATCACTCACCAATCATCATCAACACATATCAATCTTGCATCATAGGAATTGGGAAAGGGCTAATTTTCACATTAAATTGGCAACAATTCCCCCATGGGATCATGAGTTTGCAAATTTAAATTAGGATTCAATCTTTTTTTTGTCATTTTCATTGTGTTCTTCATTGTTTTCTTCCTAATTTGAGTTTTGTAAATGGATTTCATGGGGAATCCTTGTTCATGCTTACAAATTCTAATTTAATGTGTTTGTTCTCATTGTTTTGCAGGTATTCGGACCAAGGTTCTCACAAATAAAATGAAATTATCTACTTTGTTGTGACACACTTGTAGTGTGTATCCAATCCCCTTGCACTTCATGTGATCTTGGGTGAAGAGAAACACTCCAAGTGTACTTCATTGTTTGTGTGCACTTATAGTACGTATCCATTCCCCTTGCACTTCATGTGATCTTGGGTAAAGAGAAATTCCTAAGTACACTTTTATGCTTTGTGTCACCCTTAAGAGAGGACTTACTATGAGACACACCTCGCAACAGGAAACTCATAGGCAAGTTCTTGCAAGCACGTTTATCAGCGGGCTATATTATGTTGGAAATGGTGTCTCAACTTGCTGGCTTGCATCTTTGTTAAGACTTGGCAGAGTTACCCTTTATTAATGCTTCATTCTCAGCCAATCGCTAGAGTTGCTAACTTTGGAACTATTTCACGGAGTTTGGGAGTTATATATTTTTCTGACTAACCGATCTCCTTTGTTGTCGCAGCATCTGTGTTTTTTGTAACTCTGGAACCTTTTCGCAGAGTTTGAAAGTTTTGAAATTTCCTGACTGACTGATTCTTTTGGCTTTACTAATTAAGACATGTGGCAATCGCCCATGATTTCATGATCATTAAAGACCTTTTGATTTCTAATTACATGTTGGCGAGCAACCATTGAGATCAGACAACGATTGATCAATGGTCACGCAAATTTATCTCCTTCAGCATCATCAGATGGGACACGTGACAGTCGTCCGCAATATCACGATCAGCCAAAGCAATGTGGTGGGGTCATCATGGGATAGGGAATAGCTGAGATCAAACAAGCCGACAGATGTGGGGACCACTTGGAATTCCATGAGTCTCATTGAGAATATAGTAGATTCCCAGCTTGATTCTCTGAAAATGCACAAGCAGTGAAGATGTGTAATTGGTGGATGGTGTCATCAAGGAGACTCTTGGCTGACAGGTTTGCATTCAGGTTTGTTGATTCTATTTAAACTTCTTTGAGCAAATGTCTATCCTATGTGGCACGTTCTGAGCCAATAAGAGAAGCAGAATGTGAACCATTGGAAGTTGAATAGTTGCAACTGTTACTGTGTGGAAGATCAACAGACCATGAATAGGATGAGATATACTCTGTAATAGATGACAATTGTGGGGTTCGGTTGATTGGAGATTTTTGTTCAATACTAAACATAGATTGATCTATGTAGATACATTGTATGCGTCTAAGAGCATTGTGAAATTAATGTTCTATACAAGATTGATCAGTTGTTGCTATAAAATTGACATCAGAAAGTGAAGTTCGATCTCTTTATGTAATTTTCATTATTGTAATACAAAGAAGCTTTTCTTGGTGTGGTGGGTTTTTCTACCGTAAGGGTTTTTCCACGTAAATCCATTGTTCAATTATGTATGTGTTCATTTCTCTTTTCTATTAATTATTTTCATGTGTATCTTAATTGAACTATAATTGCCAAATTTAAAGTCACCTCTACATTCTTCCCTATGGTTTGATGTTAGGAGAGTTTGTTTCGTACCTAAGCTTTCCTTACATATTAAAGGTTGAGAAATCATGAGAAAGTACCTTTTGTCCTAGATTGTATAACATACTACACCTAGTACCATGCCTTAAGTGGAATGGGAACGGTAGTAAGATCCTTAAGTGGAACAACGGGTGTGTATATGGTTGGGTGTTCTTGATTTGTTACTAAGAGCCAAATTGTTTAGTTACCAAAAGTCCTTAATACTTGTTGGTGCAAGAACGGTCATTCTGAGGCCGCCCCACATTTTACTATTCATTGTTGAAATAGAAAAATCCTTAGGATCTTAGGATCTTCAAGATTTTGAGATTTGGTGGTCTCAAGAAGTGTGTCATGGAGGGGAGCTAGTGCCACCAAATCTCTAACTATTCACAATGTCTTAGTGTTTATAGAAATATGAGTGGGGACTTAACAAGTATGGCCATTTCAACCTAGGACTGTAAATGATTATGAGTCAGTTTGATACATTGCTTGGTTCCAAAACATTGCAAACAAACATTCATTATCTTCCTCAAAATTTCAAACACTTTGGCTTAAATATGGATACCTTTTGAAAAATCCTTAATATTACTGCTTGTCCTAAGGATTTATATCTTTAGATATTTCTAAATATCTTGACTTATATCTCAATCCATATTCTCCACAGACAACATAGGAAATTATGGTTTCAACCTCATGATTTTCACAAAATGGACATTGTGAAAGTTATGATGTTTTTGACATAAACATTTAGTTTGAAAACTTAATCAAGACAAGTGTTTGTGGTAAAATAAATTCACTTAAGCAAGATAAATTGACAATTGAACCCCACATGACTATTTGGAGATAGATTGCTCCTATTGAACAATTTGATCTTGAAGGTGCTATCATTCAACTAAACTTTCAACTCATTAACGAGGAACAAACCAATATCATTAGTAGTTTGAGAAGCTTCACTTTTGCAACAAAAGAAACATCAACCCAATGGAGAAATGTAGCAACAATCTTAGATGAAGAATAGGAACAAGCTAATATTGGACCGGGAGGCACATATTACCACCACCCACGTGGCAATAAATATCCTCATTTCTTCCATAAACTTGAACTTTTCAAGATGATCTCACGCAAAGTTAGAATCCCAAAAAGAAGGTCTACTGATCATCACTTTAAACTTAGGCATCATAGTTCAAAAGAAATTAAAAATTGCATTGAGGAACTCTACAAAAATAGAAACAAGTTGTTGATAAAATTTTATGAATGCACACTAAGGAAATATCCAGACATGTATATGTTATTTATGAGCCAAAACCCTCATCTTTTTCAGGATCAACAACTTTTTCTAAATCATTGGGTCTTTAGGATTTGAAAACTTTATACGTATAGCATGTTTTTCACTACCTTGGTCTTGTCAAACAAAGGTTCACTTTAGGGCAACATTGGGTCAAAAATTTCATCCACCCCTTCATCAAAATTTCATCTTTCACTTCACCAAACTTTGCAAAAATTTTGAATACACCAACACTTTTTGACTTAAAACATCAATCAACCCAAACACTAACTTAGCTACGTTGTATGTGAAATGTATCATTTTCCATGCATTTAGGTAAGTTAGTTATCATCCAAGTCAACTAGTCTATCTGGAAGGTTACAAGTCTACCCTAGAGGTTTGCAAGTTCATAAACATCCTTTATCTTAAGATCAAAACATCAAACTTAAGTCAAAAGTGTTGTCCCAAAACTTTTACAAAGAACACTCTCCACATCACCCATCTTTTCATGCCCCATTATCACCATTGCTCCAAAAAGGCTTAGAGCATCCCTTTTACCTAGATTTGAGTCAACTAGAGAGTTCAAACATTACAAATCACAACATAACTCTCCCAAAGGTGACACAAATTTATGGTAAAGATGATATCACAACACAAGAGAATCATGGAGAAAACCAAATTCACATTTACCTCAAGTGATCCAAATCATTTAGAATTTGATCCAAGAAGTCAATACACCCCATCACAACAACCTTCATCACCATTGGGACCATATGAGATAGAATACATTACAAACAATCCATTTGAACTCACTAGGGAGGAAATCATGGAACATCATGCCTTTGAAAATGTAGCTCCTATCTCCCCATCATTTGTTGCACAAAATTTGACACAAGGCTTGACAACTCCATCACTAGGACTAAATCAAACCTACACTCCCAGTCTTGCAATAAGCCTTACTAAGGAATTTGGTCACACCCTTCCCTTTGAAAGCAACACACTTGTGGGTACCCTTAAAACCAACCCGCTATCTCACACAACCACTTGGACACCTACCTTTGGTGCTCCTTCTATTAATAAAGATCCTAAACAACCATACAAACCTCTAGACCTTAATTATTCCATAATGACTTCCACATATTGCAGACATCCCTCTTCATCCATACCCATGAGTACAACAAGTGTGCCCACCATCATGAAAAGCAGTGTGGACCAAGTGTCTCAAAACAGCACACAAGGACATGTCAATACCATGCCATAGACTCAACTCTTAATGCAAATGGGGACATCTTCATCCAATCCTCCAATTGGTTCATCCATACCAGTGATTTCATAGAACACATACATCCCATCCATTATCAACCCATATTAAAGCAATCCCTTGGTAACAAATCATGTCAACACAGGTAATACATTGACTACATCCCTAACACAAGGGAATCCTCAATAAATGGGACAAGGAAACATTTTTAATCAATGGACTCAAGGTCCTAGTGTGTCATTCCCATCACACAATCTAATGGCACCATCCTCATCTTTTCCCACAATCCCCTTTACCATCCAAAATCAAATGGGATCTCAAACGTACATTCCTCCACCTCAATCCACTATCTTACAAGGAATTTTAAACCAACAAAACCCACAACCTCTCATCACCAATCCGCTACCCACTCAAAACATCAACACCCACAATCCTCCACCAATGTCCAAACAACCACTTGATCCTACATTGCAAGCGCATGCCTTAGCCTTATAGAAAGCACAAAAATCCTATCATCAAGCCCTACAACAATAGAAGCAACAACAACAAGCAGCTCTAGCATCCCAACAACAACAAGCATCCTTAGCAGCACAGCAACAACAACAACAAGCAGCTCTAGCAGCCAACAACAATAGCAACAATAGCAAGTAGCCTTAGTAGCATAGCAACAACAACAACAACAAGCAGCCTTAGAAAATCAACAACAACAACAAGCTTCCTATTATAACCCTCTATTGTACGTCATCAATACAAATACGTTAGGAACATATACATCAATACCCCAATCACCTCCACAGAATCCTACACCACCGTACACCCCATACAACATATCCTCATATCTAAATCCCACATACAACTCATCCATCATCCCACCATATGTTCCTTCACCAAACCCAGAAGATGATCTAGCATCGCAATTTAAGGCGCTATCACAAGAAATGCTAGATCTTTGAATGGGAAATACAAAGAATCTCCATACACAAAACTTATGTCCTTATCTATTTGATCAAAACATTGCAATGGTATCATTCCCTCCTAGTTTTGAAATCCCAAATTTGACAAATACAAAGGGAGAGGAAGTCATGTGGACCATGTCAAAGAGTTTAATGTCATGTGTATGTAGGTGGCCTACAATGATTCATATTTAATGTGCCTCTTCCCTCGAATTTTCATAGGTCCTGCCATGGGTTGGTTTTCTCATCTGCCTCTAGGTATCAAACCTTCTAGGAAATTACCGATAAATTCATTGATCACTTCTCCTTTAATCTTGACATGAATGTTAGTTTAGAGGAATCATACACTCTCAGACAAAACAAAGGAGAAACTTTCACTAATTTCTTACAACAGTGGAGACAAAGAGTTGGTAATAGCAAGTGGCCTCTTCCCAATGAACAAGTGGGAATCATCATAGAAAATATAGATTCAAATCTATCCTTCCACTTGAAAATTCAGTGCATCACATCTTATGATGAGCTTGTCCCTAGAGCCCTTAACATCGAGAGAGCTCTAATTTCGTAGGGGAATGCTCAAGCTTATAAAGACAACCACCCATCAACTAGTTCAAATGACAAGCCTTGTGTTTGGGCTAAGAACAAGAACGTAATGAATGATGGTGTAGTAGATGCTAAGGTCATCCTAAGTGCTCCTAGACCAAATAACACTCACGTTGCTAACATCCAACCAACTATGTAGCAAACAACACCCCCACAGAACAATCAAATCAATAACACCAAGATGCAGCAGAGACAAACCCCTAACAAGAACAACTATCCTAAATTCAACTACACACAATTATCTGAACCCATAGAAACCATCATGAAAAGGTTGGTAGATTCAAATCTAATTACGCTTCCCAACTTTAAAAACTACCAAGAACCACAAGAGAAACCATCCTAGTACAACAAGAATGACCTTTGTGACTTTCACAAGATCAAAGGACACAAAATAGCAAACTGCATGAGGCTTAAAAACATTATCAAAGACCTCATAGAAAATGACACCATATCTATAGAGGTACCAGTCGAAAATCAAGATCTTAAGATATACAAGAATCCTATTCCAGATCATAAAAAATTGAACACTGGGAAATCTAAAGATTACAAAAATGTGCAGCATACCTATTCCAATGTAGTTGCTTCCTGTGATAGCATCATCACTATCGTCACTATGAAAGGGCATAGTGCAAAGTGTGGAGTCACCACACGACGTGGTAAAGGCACAATCCAAGAATTCCCACCCCACTCTAGGGCACAACCTACTCAATCAACATCAAGCACTAGCAAGTATAATCTCTTAGAAAAACTTAAGAATACCCCCATACAGATATCAATCTTAGAACTATTGAGGCTATCACTCGTACATAGGTAAATCTTGGAGAAAGCTTTATCAGAGTCATTTCTTCCTAAGGATATTGATATCAATCGGTTTCAAGCCATGGTAGGCCACATTGCTAATCATCTTCTCACCTTCTTAGAGCAAGACCTGTCATCACAATCATCTCATAATTGTGCTTTACATCTTGAGGTTATCATTCATAAGAACAAGGTCGAAATAGTTTTAGTAGATGGAGGGGTTGGATTGAACATTTGCACCCTTCAGTTGATCAAAAATGTGTGCTATTCAGAGGATACTATTGAGAAGACAAAGAGTACCGCCATCAAGGCATATGACAACCAAGAACGGGTATCACAAGGTATCATTTCACTACCCATCCAAGTGGGCCCTCTCATTGCAAAAACTATATGTCAAGTGTTAGACCTTGATCTTCCCTACAACATACCATTTGGTCGACCCTGGATCCATGCCCTAAAATTTGTATCCTTGTTGATTATCAAGGTGAAGAAAGCTTGCAATATGAACTTAAATAAGTGTATGCAAATCTGAAATATGTAGATTAACCTTTAGCCTTAGTGTGAAGAAAGAATGAGAGAGAGATAGAAAAATCATAACACATGCAACAATAGATTTACATGGAGAAACCCCTAAGGGAAAAAAATCCACCATAGAAAGAGAGGAAAGTATATTATTGATAATCTAAAATATTACATGCAACAATAGACTTCTCTTATCAAACTCTATAAAATCCGGTAGCACGTTGTTGCCCTGCAAAACTGAATTGAATAATTATGGCTCAAGGCCCCAATTGATAGATATTTGTGAGGCTGAAAAACACCATGGTTTCACCAAACAATAGGTAGAAATTCCACCTAGAAAAACCCACGCCTCCCTCCTTGTAATGGTCAAATATACCAAAAATAACCTCTTATAGATTCTCTTACAATTGTCATAAGGCATATTTGATGCATGGGTGCCTAGGGTCCAAGAATAGCATATTTTGTCATAGGAATATGTCATACTATCATAGCATCTTATGACAATTGTCATACATGTCATAGATGCTCTTATAACACCCTATTTTGACCCAACAACCTCATTCTAGAAGATTCCAAAGTCGGACGCCTAGCTATTTTGTCCTTTTCAAAAAGGACAAACAGTAAAGGTAACACTGCATTTACATTGTCTCTTTCACCACCGTTGGTCAAACGGTTTCACCTCTTATGGGTAAATGTACAAAACACTTTAGGAGAATAATTAATTAAAGGATTTACAAGGTTGATGGGACCTACATCCTAACATTCTCCCACTTGACATCATACATTGTAAATTACACCCATAGAGATACAATTACATATAATCAAGTATAGCGATCAAGGTCCATGGCCTTCCTACACCAAGAGAACTTATCTGCGGTGACTGGCTTTGTAAGAGAATCTACAACATTATCCAAAGTGTCAAATTTTTCAATCAAGACCTATCCATTCTCAACCATTTCTCGCACAAAGTGATACTGAGCATCTACATGCTTAGTACAAGCATGATACATAGGATTTTTAGCCAAACATATGGCACTCTGACTATCACATCCAATCCTCACTATCCTACAATCAAAACCAATACCATTACCAAGTCTCTGTAACCAAACCACCTCCTTAGAGGCATATGTAGCAGCCATATACTTTGCTTCAGTGGTAGACAAAGCAACTGTAAGTTGTCTTTTACTCATCCAACTCACTACACCTCGAAATAAAGTAAACACAGCCACTAGTGGACCTTTGACTATCCAATTCACTTGCCCAATCTACATCAACAAAACCCTATATGTCCAATGATTTATCAACATTGTCAGCACCATGATAAACCAAACAGTAATTAGAAGTGCCTCGCAAATATCTAAATACCCTTTTAACAAAAGTCCAATGTTCTTTACCAAGGTTAGACATAAACCTACTTATAACTCCCACTCTTGGGCTATATTTGGTCTAGTACAAACCAATGCATACATTAAACTACTGACAACATTAGCATAAGTAACATTATACATTTCATCAATGTCATCATCCAATTTAGGACACATGTCTAAACTTAACTTAGTACCAATAGGAAATGGAATATTTATTGGTTTACAGTCCTACATATTAAACCTTTGCAAAATAGTGTTAACATACTTACTCTGACTTAACCAAAGCTTTATATGAACCTAATCCCTAATGATTTGCATCCCAAGATTGTATTTAGCAACCCCTAAATCTTTCATATCAAATGTTCCAAAGAGTTGAGTTTTAAGTTCCCTAATCATTTCCTTATTGTTACGAATGAACAACATATCATCCACATATAAGACAATAATCATTATATGATCATCAATAACTTTAAAATAAACACAATGATCTCGTTCACTTCTAAAAAACCCAATTTTAATGCAAAGGCATCAAACTTCTGGTACCACATCCTAGGTGATTATTTTAAACCATATAGAAATTGTTTTAACCTACAAACCAAGTGTTCTTTTCCTTTCACAACAAAATCATCAGATTGTTGTATATAAATTTCTTCCCCAAGATCCCCATGCAAGAAAGTAGTTTTAACATCCATTTGTTCTCTTTCTAAATCATAAGCAGTAGCAATGGATAAAAGGAATCTAATAGAAGTTAACTTAGCAACAAGAGAGAATATTTCACCAAAATGAACTCCCTCTCTTTGGGAGTAACCCTTGGCCACTAATTTGGCCTTGTATTGTTCCAACTTACCATTTGCACAAAACTTCTTTCTATATACCCATTTACAACCAATGGCCCTTCTTCCTTTGGGAAAACTAACAAGATCCCAAGTTTCACAGTTTTTCAAAGACATCATCTCATCCTACATGGCCTACATCCAAGACTCACATTCTTTTGAAGAGAGAGCCTCCTTGAAAGATATAGGTTCATCATTAGTACTTAACAAAGAAAATTTAGAACGAAAATCATGTGGGCTTTACCTATCAACCAGATTTTGATGTCTTGTGGACCATCTCAAAGGTGGAGTAAGAGATTCCTCCTCATGTTCATCCTCATTGTTTTCAACTTCTTCTGTTATAACAGATTCTTCAGGACTCTCTTCTTCTTCTCCATCTTATTGTCCATCTCTCTATTCTTCCACATGTGTGCATCTTCCTGCTTAGTTTCAAAATACACTGTCTTTGACTTTTCCTTTGGTTTCTCATCTTCAGAGTTAGCTATAAATTCCATGAAAATTACATCTCTAGAAAATATCATCTTTTGTGTTAGTGGATTCCAAAGTTTATAACCTTTAACATTTTCACCATAACCTACAAAGATGCATTTCTGAGATTTGGGATCCAATTTAGACCACTTCTCTTGAGCCACATGAACAAAAGCCTCACAACCAAAGAACCTTAAATGTGAAACTGAAGGCTTTTTACCCAACCAAATTTTATAAGGTGTTTTATCAACAAGACCTTTACAAGGAGATCTATTAATTAAATAACAAGCAGTACCAACAACTTATGCCAAAAATAATTTATCTAACTTAGTACTACTTAACATGCTCCTAGCTCTTTCCATTAATGTACGGTTCATTCTTTCTACTACCCCATTTTGTTGGGGTGTGTAAGGTGTAGTCTTTTTCCTAACAATTCCTACATTTTTACAAAACTCATCAAATTCCTTAGAACAATATTCACCCCCATTTTCAAATCTCAATACTTTTATCTTATAATCTATTTTCTTTTCAACCAATGCCTTAAATTCCTTAAATTTGGTGAAAGCTTCAAATTTTGTATACATAAAATAAATCCAAGTATATCTTGAGTAATCATCAATGAAGGAAACACTGTAACGAGATCTACCCAAATAATTTGTATCCACTGAACCACATACATTCGAATGAATTAGTTCTAGCAATCCATTAGCTTTATTAGTTCCTTTAGGAAATGATGACCTATTTTGTTTACCAAACACACAATCCTCATAGAAATTATTTTTACCAATAGAATAATCAGAAATACCATTTGCTAGTTTCTTATCAAGTATGGTCCTAAGATCTTTTTCACCAATGTGACCCAATCGATGGTGCCACAACATACATGCATTTTCAGTGCTAGTCACAAAAGAAGAATTACAAAAAGTAGAGGCATGTAGCCTAAACAAAGTCTCTGTCTGAGATCCTTTAGCAACCACCAAACTTCCCCTTACCATTCTACAACCAAACTTGTCAAATTTCACATGCATTCTAGAATCATTCAACTTGGAAACCAAAATTAAAAATTTTGTAAGTCCTCGAATATGTAAAACATCATCAAGGATTTTAACCCTCCCATCACTGAAACACAACTTTACCTTTCCTTTACCGAAAATATTTTGTGAGTTTTTTTCACCCATGAAGACCTCTCCTCCATCATATTCTTTGTATGTAGAAAACCACTCCTTGTGAGGAGTCATATGGAAGGAAGAACCTGAATCAATAAGCCAAGCATCATTACAAATTGTGTTAGCTGAAATAATCAAAGCATCAGAATCATTGTTATTAGAGGAATTTTCCATGGAGGAGTCTACATTATTTTTCTTGTTTCTACATTCCTTCTTCACATGTCCCCATTTACCAAAGTTCCAACACTTCACTCTACTCTTTCTAGGGACCTTAGATCGTCCTTTAGCCTTATCCTTCTTCTTATCCCCTTTAGGCCCTTTTTCCTTGGACCTACCTCGCACATGCAAGGCATCTTGGGAGCCACTATGCATGGTATTTCTCCTCATCTCCTCTGAAAGAAGTATGGGAATAATAGTATCCATCTTAGGTTCTACACCACCATTTGTTATAGCAACAGTTAAATTTTCCCAAGATTTTGGCAAAGAGAAAATCAATAAAATGCATTTGTCCTCATCTTTTATTTTAAGATCAATAGATGCAAGTTGAATTATAATCAAATTAAAAGCATTCAAATGTTCAGCAATAGAATCACCATCCTTCATCTTTAATGAATATAAACCTCTTTTGAGATACAACTTGTTAGACAAACTCTTAGTTTGGTAGATTTCACCTATCTTCCTCCAAATCTTGTATGTCATGTCTTTTAAAGATACATTCAGGAGGATAGATTTTGTGAGACACAACCTAATGGTCCCTCGAGCCTTCTTGTCTAACTTCTTCCAATCTTCATCTGATAAGGATGAAGTAGATGGCTTCGTATCAACTAAAATTGGTCACCACTAATCTCTCTTTTCAAGGAGATCTTCCACTTTCAACTTCCACATCTCATAAACAGTTCCATTGAACTTCTCAATATCTTGATGAAAGGTGGAGGATATGGTATGCAATCTTTCAAAAATATGCAAAACCCACAACATAAAAGCTCCCACTACAGCAAAAAACCTTCAACACTTTAAAAGGAAAGCATCCCTTCCTTAACAGAACTGTTAGCTTTGATACCAAATGTTGATTATCAAGGTGAAGAAATTTTGCAATATGAACTTAAATAAGTGTATGAAAATCTGAAATATGTAGATTAACCTTTAGCCTTAGTGTGAAGAAATAATGTGAGAGAGAGATAGACGAATCATAACACATGCAACAACAGATTTACGTGGAGAAACCCCTAAGGAAAAAAACTCCACCGTAGAGAGGAAGGTATATTACTAATTATCTGAAATATTACATGCAGCAATAGACTTCTCTTATCAAACTCTATAAAATCCAGCAGCACCCTGTTACCCTGCAAACCTACAAAACTAAATTAAATAATTCTAGCTCAAGGCCCCAATTTATAGAGATTTGTGAGGATGAAAACCACCATGGTTTCACCAAACAATAGGCAGCAATACCACCTAGAAAAACCCATCCATCCCTCCTTGAAATGGTCAAATATACCAAAAATAGCCTCTTACAGATGCTCTTATAGTTTTCTTAAGGCATCTCTCATGCATGGGCGCCTAAGGTCCAAGAATAGCATATTATGTCATAGGAATCTATCATATTGTCATAGCATCTTATGAAAATTGTCATACATTTCATAGATGCTCTTATAACACCCTATTTTGACCCAACAACCTCATTCTAGGAGATTCCAAAGTGGGATACCTAGCTATTTTGTCCTTTTCCAAAAGGACAAATGGTAAAGGTAACACTGCATTTACATTGTCTCTTTCACCATCGTTGGTCAAACGATTTCACCTCTTATGGGTAAATGTACAAAACACTTTAGGAGAATAATTAATTAAAGGGTTTACAAGGTCAATGGCACCTAAGTTCTAACAAGCCTCGACTTATCATCAATGTGTGAAGTTTCCTTTCTAAGGAAGAGAGATTACTATCCATGGAGATCCTGGGCCTTTTTACTATTGCAGGAATCTTGAGGAAAAATTCTATAAAATACCCCAAGTACCTAAGAATGATGAAGGGCCTACACCTTCTACCTCATTTTTTGACCCATCATTCCTTACATCTACCTCTGAAACAAAGGCACCCATTGTGTAGAACATACTTGATATCAAAGTAGTGATCCAAGATGATGGTTGTGGGAACTATAAGCTAATGAAGAATACCTTTGTCTTAGGAGAGCTACCTATCTCTCCTCAATCTTATAGGAAACCTACATCTAATAGCAAAGAGCTTGAAACTATCAAGATGGTAGCTACTACCTTCACCAAGTGGGGGGATTTGAATCAATAAGATGTCAATGAGGATGGTATCTCTAAGCTCCTCTATCAAGATGAATGGCGTATCCTCACTCTTCCCATGGAGGGTGATAACAAAGGCTTGTAGGTAATGAAGGGAATATATAACAAGAATGAGAAGATAGGACCGAATGATAATGGTTTACACATTCCTAAGAAATGACTAAAGAATCTAGGCCTAGGTTGTACTACTAGCAAGGTCACCCTTATTGGAAAAAGTACTTCCACTAAACAAGTTGAGGCTTCCTCTTGGTTATCTCCATCATGTGATATGACCTTAGATGACTTCTCCCTTGATGTTGCTAACCTGTTTGCAAACAACTCCCTCTTCAGGATATTAGTAACATCCTTTTCTCTAAGCATCAACCAACATAGTCTACCCACAACTCATTGCATGGACCAACAAGGACCACCAATGATTCGAAAATGATGCAGTGATTTCAGAATTCATGGGACTCCATGGCAATTTACCGTGGATAGATCACAAAACAGGTTTTGACATAGAACTAGATATAGAGGCATACTATGGGGAGATGATTGAATCCTTCAGTCGCAAAACTGATGAAATGCAACTAACATGTAGATCTTTAAGTAAAAACCACATTGTGGAACTTTTTGATCCTAAAAAAGTAAAAAAAAAGGATGCATATGATGGTGAAAGCCTCTCTTAGGTTCCCAAGGATGAGGGATTCAGTCTCTCCCTTAGTGAAATGCATCTAGAGAGGTCAGCAGTACTAGCAGAAAAGGCCACTCCAGTCAATGTAGGAATAGAAGAAGCACCTAAGATCACTTTCTATGTTAAATCCTTGTTGGATGAAGAAAAAAAGAACCTAGCAGCAATCCTAAAAGAGCACAGAGCTAACTTTGCATGGTCATACACTGATATTCCAGGGCTTGATCTAGAAGTTGTTGCGCATCACTTAGTAGTATATCCTGAAGCAAAGCCATTCAAGCATAAATTAAGGAAGATGCACCCTCAAATAGCACTCTTAGCCAAACTCGAGTTATAAAAGATTCTTGATGTTGGATTCATCTAATTGATAGATAACCCTAAATGGGTTTCAAACTTGGTATCAGTCTCAAAACCCACTAGGGGCATCAGAATCTGCACTGATTTTAGAGACTTAAACAAAGCATGTTTGAAGGATGATTTCCCTCTTCCTATATTTATCGATCTTGTTGTAGACTTAACAATTGGGCATTAAATATTATCACTCATCAATGGTTTTTCAAGTTACAATAAAATCATAATCGCCAAGGAGGATCAACACAAAACTGCATTCACTTGTCCATGGGGAACCTATTGTTGGAACATGATGTCATTTGGGTTAAAGAATGTAGGAGCAACCTATCAGAGAGCAATGACCCTCATCTTTCATGACATGATCCACAAAATAGACAAATATTATGTGGACAATATTTTGGAAAAATCAAAGAAAAGAAATGAGCACATACAAGTCTTAGGACCATCTTTGACAGGCTAGAAGAATACAAGGTATAGCTAAACCTACAAAAATGTGTCTTTGCGGTTACATCAAGGAAACTTCTTGGTTGTATCATCTCACAAAGAGGGATATAAATTGATCCAAAAAAGATAAAATCCATCCTAGACATGGAACAACCACAAAAACTAAATTTGATGAGAGGATTACAAGGAAGACTGCAGTTCATCAGGAGGTTCATAGCATAGCTATCAGATAAAATCCACCCTTTTCTGCATCTTCTTCATAAAGGGATAACTTACAAGTGGGATGAGAAGTGTGATAAATATTTCTAATAGATCAAATGCTATCTACTAACACCTCCAGAGCTCATGTCACCAATACCGAACAAACCATTGATCTTGTATATCTCAGCAACATCATCAACACTAGGAGCTCTTCTGGCACAACATGATGAAAACAAAAAGGAAAGAGCTATCTACTAAATTGGTAGGACTTTGGTGGGATATAAAATGAACTATTCACCCATCGAGAAAGCATGCTTAGTAGTAGTTTTTTCTTCACAAAATTTTAAGCACTACATGTTGTCACATCAAATCAAACTTATTGCAAAGATTGACCCATTGAAATACCTATTATCCAAAGCAACTCTCATAGGGCGAATGGCCAAATGGGTGATGATCTTAACAGAGTTTGACATAGAGTATGTATAATGCAAGGCAATCAAGGGACAAGTGATAACAGAACAACTAGCAGAAGCACCTATCTATGTTGAGAACCCTTTGATATCGGAATTCCTTGATGCATCAATGTTCCTTATCAATCTCACAACTTAGTGGAAGATGTACTTTGATGGATCATTCACCCAACATGGATCAGGAGTAGGTATTCTTTTCATCACCCCTCAAGGTGATTACATTCCAAAGTCATACCAGTTATCGTTCCCTTGTACTAACAACATTGTTGAGTATGAAGCCCTAATCATAGGTCTAAGGATAGCAATTCAGTGGAAAATACAAGAGATCGAAGTCTATGGAGACTCGCAGTTGGTTATTAACCAAGTCAATGATGACTATGAAACTAAGGATGACAAGCTCACTCCTTACAAAAGGATGGTTGAAATTCTCAAGGACCTTTTTATAGACATAACTTTTGAGCAAATTCCTCGTATGAATAACAAAGCAACAGACGCCATGGCAACAATCAGATCACTACTAGACATATCGAATAATGTCCTCCAATGAGAATTCTTGGTAGAACAACTTCTCGTACCAACTTTGTAAATCCCAAAATTTGAATTTGTGTGTGTCATTGTTGGTCTTGGATCCCCATGGTACCATGCCATATTCACCTACCTAAGCAAAGGAGCACTCCCATCTGATATCACCTCAAACCTTTAAAATACCTTTGTTAAAAAGGCATCCTGATTCTTGATCGTAGGTGATACCCTTTATCGCCAAAGCATCAAAGGGACATCGCTATGATGTCTTAACCAAGAGGAAGCCTTGACTACTTTAACAGAAGTACACAATGGCATATGCGGTTCCCATTCTAGCAATATGACTTTAGCTAAGAAACTATTGAGTACGGGGTACTATTGGCTAACCATGGAAAGAGAAGCTCATCAGTATGTGTAGAAGTGTGTCCAATTTCAATAGCATGGAGATCTAATTCATGCTCCAGCTCAAGAATTGCAAACAATGATCACACCCTAGCCTTTCTCATAGTGGGGACTTGACCTCATAAGAAAAATCACTCCAACCTCATCCAATGGCCACAAGTTTATCATAACAGCCATGGATTCTTTTACCAAATGGGTTGAAGCCATTCCTATGACCTACATAACAAGGAAGTAAATTGCTAAATTTATCCTGAATTACCTAATCTGTCATTATGGTATTCCGCAAACCCTCAGATAATGGAACCCCCTACAGGAATCAAGATGTGAAAGATTTATGTCAAAGATTCAACATCCAACACTGATTATCTACCCCATATTACCCCCAATGAAATGGTCAAGCTAAGGCCACAAACAAAACCATTCTAAAAATCCTAAAGAAAATGGTCAATGAAGTTGGTCATGGTTGGCATCTACAATTGAATCCCTCTCTCTAGACTTATTGAACTAGTATCTGCATGCCAACAGGTGCAACCTCTTTCTCCCTATTCTATGGATTCAAATCTATCCTACCTATTGAGGTTGAGCTCCCATCATTGCGAGTGTCACTACAAAATTTGATCACCGATGAAGAATATAGAGTATCTCAACTGAACAAGTTAGAACTTATGGACAAGCATCATCTTGATGCCCTCAATCACTTGCAATTATATCAAAACCAACTGAAATGGAACTATAACAAGAAGATCAAATGTCAGTCTTTCTAGGTAGGGGATCTTGTCTTAAAGCAAAATAAAAAAAATTTGCCAGATCAAGATAGCCAAGGAAAGCTTGATCCTAACCAGTTGGGTCCCTTTATCATCATAGCAAGCTATAGATTAGGAACCTACCAATTATCAATGCTTGAAGGTGAACCCCTATAGGAACCAACTAATAGCTTGCACCTTAAAAAAATTTATGCCTAGTCTTGAAGGCTATAAATCTAAAAATACAAAAAAAAAAAATGATCAAAATCCAAAACAATGAGAATAAGAATTGAAAAAGTAAAGAAAAACAATCGTCCTCTAGTGAAAACCACTTCAATGGTGCTTTGGGAAAGTACCTTGGTGAAAACCTAGCAAGCAGGTGCCTTGCATAAATAAAGCACCTTCATCTATTATTTGGCTCTTTATCCCATCATTCTTTGCATCATTCCATCAATTTATCCTTCATCTTATTTATTCATACATCGCCTATTTGTATCCTTATCATACCTTGATGTTGTGAAGTATCGCAATCCCTTTTAGTACTACTTCGCATATTCAAAAGGTTAGTTTTTCTTGCCTATATCGAGGTAGTCTAGCATATAACACTGGGGGAAATTCATTATGGATCATATCAGGTTCTTGTATATCTTAAGGTTATCAGAAATCTCACCAAAAACAACAAAACATTTGTAAAAAATTCATCAGAAAATCCAAAAATATTTGCAAAATCCTATACAACTCAAATCCAAAAACATTCACAAAATTGTAAAGGAAAAATCCAAAACATCCAAAACACATCAAACACCCTAAAAATGTCAAACATCAAAAATCTAAAAATAGTACCTTGTCGAACTATGTCGTCTTTGAGCTTGAACATGGACAAGTCCATCATTGATGTGCCCTTGAGACACCCTAGCTTAGTCCTTTAAGAATCTATCATAATAAATTGGCATTCCATCAATTGTTCATTTCTCATCTTCAATAAGTCGAGTCATTCGAACTATGTGGTCTCTGCATGTATAATGTAGGCAAGGCTTATCTTTGATCAGCCCTCGAGGACCCTAGGATAGGTCTTTTAGGTTAGGTTCTTGGTCCAAACTCAAAAAAATCCCTAAACATTTGTACAATCTCTAAAAACTCCTAAACATTCAAAAATTGAAAATCCAAAAACATTAGAAAACTTTCAAAAGACCTAAAAAACATCAAAAATCTTAGAGAAAACCCTAAACAACCTCAAATAACCAAAAACAAAAAGATTCACATAAACTTTCAAAAAGATCAAAAACAGCCTCAAAACATTTCAAAATACCAAAAAACATTGAAAAAATCCAAAAAACCCAAAACCATCCACCCCATATCTCTTTCACTCGCAATAACCTTCACCCATAATAAATCAATCGTCACCTTCAACCTTTGGCAAAACAAATAGAAAACAGGTGTAGCAAGTCATAAAGTGAGAACCTACGTGTCAAAATATTAAGTATAAAACATAGGTAAATGTTTTAGTGAATTTTATATCAATGGCTTATTGTAAATATCATCATCATCCTAAGATCAAACAACCATCTGATCAACATGTCCTACGATATATCCTTCCTACAATGGGCATCAGTATCAAAAATCACCTTAGCTTTAAATTAAACTGGCAAGAGATATAGATAACACTAAATGTTTATCTTTTATCTTTTCTTACAATTTATCTTAATGACCCATACTAAGGACCTCTCAATGATGTCTATAAAAAATAATTTAGAGAGAAAGGAATGGGGTATTGAACATTATCTTTCATTTTTTGTACTTGTGGATACTCTTGTAAAATAATCTTGGTGCATACTTGCTTAGTTGTGTGCAGGTAGGTTATTTAGATTATGTTGTTGACTATTACGTATGCTTTGGTCCAACATATTCTAGGCTTCTAACTTACATTCCAACAAGGTTTTTGTATGTTAAGATGTGAAAAAGAACTATCCTATCTATTTGTAGAGTCAAAGTCCATTACACTACATACAACGTCATCCTGGTTATTAATACCTTGATGCATCATGTCTATGTGTTATATCAAATTGTAGACACCGAAATTTGGTCTAAGCCTGCGACTTCAATATTCTTCATAATTCATATTCTTCATGGTCATGATTAAATAATTTCAATTATTTAATTATTCCCTATAATCTTCATTTCTTCTATTAATTAAATAATCTTAATTATTTAATTAATTCACACTTTTCTTTATTCTATCTAATTAATTAGATAAACGCTTTTTATTTAATTATGTTACTAATTAACCTTATCCTTCTTGTCAAATTAAATAAATTCTTATTTAATTTACTCTTTATCATACTTCAACTATAATTAAATAAATTCTTTATTTATTTAATTATTCATTTAAATCCCTACATCACTTAATTAAATAAATCTTATTTATTTAATTATTCTTCAAATATCAAATCTTGAATTAAATGAATTATTTAATTCATGAATTCTATTTTAATGCATTCCTCTATATTTAGATAATTGTGTGAGCTATCTAAGTATTCACTTTTACTCGACTCAAAGATCTATTCAAATCGCTCAGTTAACTCTTGATTTAATGTCTAAGTGGCGTTCTCGAGTAATTTCTTCGTCAAATCATTCAATCATCCAATTCTAACTCATTTGCATATACATGTGAATTAATTAAATATTCCTATTTAATTAATTAAACCTTGTGCGTGCATTCGAACAAGAGTTGCTTTAATCCATCTTCATCTTTGTTATGTAAAGATAATTCTTCTGTTAATTCTTCTATTAATTAAATAATCTTAATTATTTAATTAATTCACACTTTTCTTTATTCTATCTAATTAATTAAATAAACTCTTTTTATTTAATTATGTTACAAATTAACCTTATCCTTCTTATTTAATTTACTCTTTAATTTACTTCAACTATAATTAAATAAATTCTTTATTTATTTAATTATTCATTTAAATCCCTTCATCACTTAATTAAATAAATCTTATTTATTTAATTATTCTTCAAATATCAAATCTTGAATTAAATGAATTATTTAATTCATGAATTCTATTTTAACGCATTCCTCTATATTTGGATAATTGTGTGAGTTATCTAAGTATTCACTTTTACTTGACATCTATTTTAATCGGTCAGTTAACTTTGGATTAATGTCTGAATGGATTTCACGAGTAATCTATTTGTCATATCATTCAGTCGTCTAGTTCTAACTCAATTGTGTGTACATGCATATTAATTAAATATTTTTATTTAATTAATTAAATCTTATGTGTGCATTCAAATAGAGAGTTGCTTTAATCCATCTTTATCTTTGTCATGCAAAGATAATTCTTATGTTTTCAAATACCAAACTTGAAGATTAAATCATTTATTTAATCTTTAATTCTATTTCTAATTTATATCACTTATGTCATTACTAACTGTTATCAGAATGCATGACTAATCAGTCAATCTCAACCGTCCGTTGATCTTTCAATCCTGGCCTATCATTCAAATAATCAATTTTCAATAAATTGATCTGGTCTTCATCATTCCAATCTTTCTCGAAATCTTATGACTTTTTGGAGCACCTATCTTGAATCTTCAATGTTTTGCTAAATCATTATCATAGGCTATACTTGCACAAACCTTTGAAAATCTGAGGGAAATTATACTACTATAGGAAAAATGGAGAAGGGCAATCAAGATGATACATGGAATTACGTACATATTGGGTGAGATTGTTCAATTTTATTACGTTTTGACTTTCCTTTGTTCTTTGTTGCTTAGCATTTAGATCTGCATTACATGCTTGCTTTTAATCTTTTCTTTCTATATTTTCTAGATGTTACATGTTATATTGTAACTCACCAAACCCTTGGAATGAAGGCAACAATCTTGTATGAAATAGCTAGCATGAATGTCAATTTTGACTCTTGATTGTATCTTATGAATCTTGACTTGAATGCTTGTTTGAATCATGAAAACCTACATCACAAATGTTAGCTCAAAAACACACATGATGCATGATGACTTTGTCATGGTGCTTGACTCTTGAATCTAGCTCCAAAATGATTGATAATCAGCTCTTGAATTTTCTTGAATGCTCTTGATCTCATAAAATTGCTAGGATACTTGCTCATAAAAGTTTCTAGGTCTTGTTAGGATAAATTATGTGAAATAAGCTTATATTTATACTTGTTTATGCCAAATTTCTTGAAATTTCAACACTACAAGCTGACATCAGATCTAGGAGAATAAAATATTTTCAAGAATTGAATTCAAAATAGGTCCAAGCTAAAGCAAGACTCATACTCTAGTTGGGGCGTATGAGGCATAGTAGCCTAGGCTTGAGACACAAATTTCAAGAAATGCTAAGTTTTATGTGTTGACTAAGGATACTAGTATGAGCCAATTACACTTGATCCATGATGAATCAAAGCATAACGTAGCCACTAATACTCAATATTAAACAAGATCATTCAAATGAAGGTTAAGTTAAACATTTATTGAAACTAAACATTATGAACTGTGAAGGATTTTAAATGTCTACTCTTACCCATTTAAAACTTATCCTGTTTTGGAATTGGTGTCGTGTTGATGTGGAACAATGACCCTTTTCCATTCCCATGATCAGTGACTTATTTCAATCGATTCTATTGAAGAGAATCGATGAAATAGTTGTGAGATGTGAATGAAAACATGATTTATGCTCATTTGAACATGATGCAAGAGTTAATCTACCATGATTTTATGCTAGAAGATGTAGATATGCAATTGCTAAGCTAATCTAAATGAGATTTAAATTAAAATGATTCAAACCCTAATTATCTAATGAGCTAAATGGATGCATGGAAGCCATTGATGGAAGCTAAGCTATTATGCAACTAAAAAATGAACTGAAATAAGCTAAAAGTATGCAAAGTATGAGTGTGAGCATGGGTGATTTCAAAAAAATAAGTTTTCTTAGAAAGATGGATCCATTTGTATCCAAATGGTGTTCTATTTATAGGAAAACAAATGAGAAATGGAGGGTTGAGATCGAAAAAGCTAATCAACAATCAAGGACATGGAGGAAATTGGAGGCATGGATCATGGATTCTCATCAAGGGGTGAGAATGCAAGATGAGATTTAATCAAGGGTTCTCATCCCTTCCAAACAAGCATACTTTTGACTTGTACAAGAGTTCAAAAGTTAATTTTCACAAGAAGTCACAAGCTAACTTGCATATGAAGCTAAGTGAATTCCCTTTTTCAAACGATTGGAGATAGAATATTCTTTGGAATATTCTCATGGGTGAGGAAAAAAGATATTTTGCAAATTAAAAAAAAGTTTAACTGTGCAAAAGGGGAGGGAATATTCCATGGGAATATTCTCCTTTTAGAGGAATGTGCAAAGGAGGAATATTCCCTTGCAAGTGGGGGGAATTAGATTAGTTATATAATTACTAATTAAACAAAGGTTTAACCATGCAATTAGGGGATTTATAGGAATAAAGTGATAATCATTAAATTAAGTAATTTAATGAAAGGGGGGAAGGTGAGATGACATTTAATTAAATAACTTAGGGTTATTTAATTAAATAAGAAGACTTAGGGAATTAAATTAAATAGTTGAGGATAGCGAAAGAAGAGAAAGGTGTATGAGCTTTGATAGGGTTTTATGTTTTTTGTGGTCACCCTTTTGTGTCATACTACACATCCTACATAGGAAAACCCTCTTTTATTGTGTGTACGGCCACATTTACTGTGGTTTATTGTTTTAATATGCCTTCAACCGGCTCTAACCCAGCAGTTCTTGCTGGTGTTAGCGATTCAACGGCGATAATCAATGGCTCCTCCTCTGAACAAATGTCCCCATAAATTTGTCCTAAAAGTCTTTCATGAGGTAAGTGTTCTGAGTCACCAACTAATGTGGCTTTTCCTTTACAAGATTTTGATTCTACCTATCAATGGCTTGAGCAATACACCCTTGTTGGGTATTTTTTTGGGAGAACTCCCCTTGAAATTGTGCTTAAAGATTGGGTCAACAAGGCTTGGGTCCCTCATGGGATCCGCCTTGATATGGTCCAAAACTTAACCAAGGGTTTCTTTTTGTTCTGCTTTGCAGAGGTCAATCATGTGCAGGCCATCTTAAGCCATGGGCCTTGGTATGTCCGGTCCTCTGTTAGTTTTTCAAGCATGGACTCGTGACTTTGTTGTCTCGGACGACACCAAGTTGCGGGTCCCAATCTGGATTGAATTTCTTGGTCTTCATTTTCCTTGTGTTCCTTTCTTGAATAGTATAGCCTCCTCGCTGGGGAGGGTTATTTGCATTGAGCCAGATAGGTTCTTTTAGGCCTGCCCCCAAAAGAGGGTTTGTGTGGAAGTTGACCTTTCCAAAGATTTAAAAGACTCCATTGATATCCAAATTGGAGCTTTCCACCACACCCAGAAGGTCACCTATTTTAATTTTCCCAACACGTGATATAGGTGCCAGTCTGCGGACCACAAGATAAAGGACTACCCTTTAGCAATTCCTTGTACACCTTCTCTGCCATGAGATGCTAAAAAGCCTCATTCAGTGGTTGTATCTGCTACCAAACTTGATGCAAAATGGACTATGGTTACGAACCGAAAGAATAAGTCCACTGGTTCTAGGTCATGTCCCGTGACCTTTGATCCAGTGAAAGATGTTTCAAACCCTTATGTGAAGGGGAAAGAAGCTTTGGTTGGAGCTGATTCTATTTTGTAGTAGACTAGGCCAAAGGCTATGCCCCGACTGACTGCTATCATGTTAACACAGCCAAATGTGGCTTCACAGCCGAATGTGGCTTCGCAGTCTAATGTGGATTCGCAGCCGAATGTGGCTTCTCCTGTAATAGGAGTTCATAGGCACTCTCACAGCCCTTCCCCTCCTAGGGAAGAAGGGGAATATGTTCATGAAAAATGGAGGATGTCCTCCCCGTCCATTCAGATTGGATCAATTCCGCTAGAATTTTTACATAATCGTTTCTCTTCTCTTAATGAAGAGGAATCGGGTTTCGACAATATGGAGGAGTTTCACTCATGAATTTCCTTTCATGGAATGTTTGAGGTCTGATAGACCTCTCCAGAAAATATTCTTTCAGGGATACCTTGTGTAAGTACTCTGGTGTTGAAGTGCTTTGTCTCCAAGAAGTTAAAATTTATGGTTTTTTGCTTGCTGCGGCTTGTCGTTCTATTTGGCCAGCCAATAAAAAAAATTGTACTACCCATGATGTTGGGCGTGGCGGAGTTGTCACCCTTTTGGCCCCATGGTAGCATTCTGTTGTGGTCGACCACGGGTCTGATCCCACTCATCAGCTTGTCTAGATCCTTCTCAACATTGAAAATCATTCCTTTGGAATTATTAATGTTTATGATTCTAATGATGTTGTGGAATGCTCTTTGCTCTGGCGTTGGATTATTGATTCTTTACCAGTTGCATCCTGGTTAATTTGTGGAGACTTCAATATGGTAGAAATGGAATTTGACAAAGACGGCACTCTACCATTCAGATGGACAACTAGGGAAAAGGAGGCATGGTTTTACATGTGCAATAAATTGGGGTTTTTTAATCCCAATATTGGTCGCCACCATTCTCATTCTCTCTGGCACACTTGGTGCAATTACTGAGCCGGTTCTGACAAAATATTTAAGTGCCTTGATCATGCCATGATCTCAGCACAATCTTTTTTCTCATTTGACAACTCCTCTCTCCCGGTTAAGTCGTTAGTGGATGTGACCTTGTCAGATCATTTCCCCATTTCCTTCTGCATTGAATGGGAGACTCAACAACCTAGTATGTGTAAAACTCAATTTTTTCTAAACACGTCTTTACTCTGCCACAAGCCTACCCTAGCCCACATTCGTAGAGTTTGGAATTTGGAGTGCAGTCCAGCTCATCATACAGGTTGGATTTCTTGGTGGAATGAGGCTATCATTCCAACGACTAGATTTTTGCAAATTTATGGGCACCAACTGGCTATTTTTCACCGACGATCTTATGAGGCTACCACCGCTTACTGTCATGCTGCCTTTGAGGCTCTGGTGGCCATCCCATTTTCTCCTTCCTTACAAATTAGGGTGGCAGAGCTAAGGCACAAAAAAAAATTGCTAACAGTTATGTTGCTCGAGGAGCGCAAATCGAAGCCCAATTGCACTGGCTAAAAGTTGGTGATCATGCCTCCAAAGAGTTTTCTTGGCTCTGCATGCCAGGCACTCATCCCTGGGCATTAAAAAAAGTAAAGATGGTGCTCAGGTGCTCTTTAAGCTGCCTAACATTCTCTAGGCCTTTGTGCGTCATTATGAGCAAGTTTTTACTACACAGGAAGTCATGCCTGTGTGACAACAAGCTCTTTAGGATTGTCTTGTTGTTGTGCCAAATAAGCTTTCTTCAGCTCAAAAAGGATTTTGTGATCAACTTTTATCAAATGATGATCTCAAAGAGGCTGTATACTCCATGGCTGATGACAAAGCCCTGGGAATTGATGGATTCCCTTGTGAATTCTACAAAGCCATGTGGGACGATATTGGGCATGATCTGCATCAAGTTTACTTAGAAGAATTTCACTCTAATTCTCTGGGTAACTTAATCAATAAAGGTAACATAAAATTCATACCTAAACCAAGTGACCTAGAAGACATCTGTAATTGGAGACCTATCATGCTTCTTAATGTCTCCTACAAGATTATCACCAAGGCTTTGGCTCTTAAAATTCACCATCTTCTACCTCAGATTATGCGCCCGGAACAAAATGGGTTCATCAAATCCAAATTCATTTTGGATAATATCATCGTTGTTTGGGAAGGCATGGAATGGGCCAGAAGCTCAAACTAGAAATCCATGCTCATTAAGATTAAATTTTCCAAGGCTTATGATCGCATTGAGTGGATATTTATTCTTGCTATGCTACAAGCCTTGGGTTTTGGGCCCAATTTCATTCAATATGTTCGAATGCTCTTTGTCAATGCCTCAGCTTGTATCACCATCAATGGTCATCATTCCTCTGCCTTTGGACTCTTTCATTCCATTAGGCAAGGGTACCCATTGGCCCCCTCTTTATATGTGCTTGCAGCCGAGGGTTTTGGCTATCTTTTGGCCAATGTGGTTTCCCAGTGGTGAGTCAAGGGAATTTCTCTGCCCAACTATCAGGCTTTGCTTGTTAATGGCCATTTTCCTGATGACTCATACCTCACCCTTCTGGAAGACAAAGACTCTGTTGTGGTGGCCCTTGAGTGTCTTAATACCTTATGTCTTGCCTCCATCTCTACCATCCAGTGGCATAAGACTTTGTGTTACCGACAATCTATCTTGCCCTCCCCGCCGTGGTTGCAACAATATGGTTGGAAGTGGATTGGGCTTGGTGAAGTTTTTTGGTTTCTAGGCATTCCCTTTGCTTTTCAGGCATCTCTAGCTGAGCTTTGGCAATCTATAATCTCCATAGTTGAGTAAAAGCTTACTTATTTGGATACTAAGCCCCTCTCTTTAGCAGGGAAATTCCAAGTGTGTTCCAAAATCCTGGCGGCCACCCATGTTTATTATTCTTCTTGCTGGCCCCCCTCCAATGCTGCCTATGGAAAGCTTGAGAAGTTGCTTCACAATTTTCTCTGGGTCTCCTCTGAAACTCACAGAGGGTTTCATCATGTGGCTTGGGAATTCTATTGTCTTCCTAGAGATTCAGGAGGCCTTGGGCTTCTTTCTACTCAACGGCAAGGGACTGCTCTGTGTGTTAAATGGATTATTCATGCCCTTACTAGGGACAAGGCCTAGAAAATTCTTCTCAGGCATAGTATTTAATCCGACTTCCCTGTTCATAGACCTTCCTAGAAGGGGATTGGCTTTCAAACCCTTCTGGTCATGAATGAACCAATCCAGATTGTTGGGACTTTTGTAGCCAAAAGCATCTGGCGGGCCTGGGAAGCTGTCAAACCTTGGCTCCGTTGGGATGGCTTTGGTTTTCAGGATGGGATTTCTCTCAACCATCACAATGTTTGGTGGTCACCTCTTTTTGCTAGCAATGGTCAACTATTGGCTAAGTCGCTAGGGCTTAGGGCACTCAAATTTCACAAGAAGGGTATTCAGACCCTACATATTTTTTCCAGACCCACCATGTGTATCATGTCATGGGATGCTTTTCGAGCCTAGTACAAGCTTCATAACCAAGACCATGCTACTTATGATGGTCTGGTGAATGCCATTCCTAATGAAATGCTTCATAAGGTTAGAATTCATGGGACCAAACCTTGGTGGAAAGACTAGAAGTGGTATCCAGACACCCCTTTCAGGAACTACAAGCCTCAGCTTGGTTATAGGTGGCTCTCACCACATTTTCCTATGATTTAGAGTTTGAACCAGAGGTGGCTTCTTCAATCTCTCGCTCATGTCTGGCGTAAAATATTTGTTGCCACTTGGTCTGCAAGTGTTGAGCCGAAGCTTTCCCACTTTTCCTAGTGTATTCTTTTCCAGGGCTTGCCTGTGGGCAGCGAGGGGTTCGGGACCCTCGCTGCCCTTTTTGTGGGCAAGTTGAGAATTTTAAGCATCTTTTCTGGTTTTGTCCCAGAGCTCAGCAGTTGTGGACTTGGATTCATGACTTTTTTTGGCCCTTTTGGACAGAACCTTTCTCATAGCATATGGTGTTGCTTGGAGATTCTCCTAGAATTCCTGCAAAATTCACCTAGCTTTGGCACACTTTCAAGGTAGAAATTCTTTTCAATATTTGGAAGGATAGAAATGCTTTCATTTTTTCACATTCTCAAATGGATATTCATGTATTTTTATATGCTAAAACTATGATTTTCTCTAGTGTGCTTTTACAGGTTCAAGTGCAAGCTAACAAAGTTGCACTTGAGGTTGCTCACCTCCAGGTTCTCCTAGACCACTGGGGAAATGCCCCTTGTACTGTTGCTCGGGTCCCTGCTTCATCCACCTCTTCCCACAGCCGGTCACCCTCTGGGGGCCGGCAGCAGAGTGGCTCTGCGCGTCCCCGTTCCTAGCCTCCTCCTTGACAAGATTCTCACACTCCTTGGAAAAACTGTTCTCAATCGTGGGCTACTCAAGGGTGGCCTTCTGGCAGTGCTTCAGGGAGTGGCAGTCGTGGTGGGTGGCCCTCTGATAATCCTCTTGCTTCTGGCTCTGGGTGGCCAGGTACTAGTAAAGCATTCCCGCGTATGACGCTTGCAATCTCGCCCCAGCGTGAGGAAGAAGATAAAGAGAAAAAAGGTGTTGATGATGGTTGGGGTCCTCCTCCTGATGTCACTCCAAACCCCGCTGATGTATGGGGGAAAATTTTGGATGACAGAGACCCTCCTGGCTCTGCTAGCACTACTCTGGCCACTTAATGGCCTTCTTATCTTTGTTATTTTTTGACTTTTGGACTTAGCCCACGTAATTTGTTAATTTCTAGGTGTTTCCCATGTGAATCTTGGGATGTGCTTCTCTACCACCCACCTTTTTTTGTGAATATGTATATTTATATTTGAATTAATATAGATAACTGCCTATTCATCCAAAAAAAAAATTAAATAGTTTGATTTATTCAATTTAATGAAATGAAATGTTAGTGTGAAAGGGGGTGAATTAACCCGATTAAATGAATTAGGTTAATAGATGCAAATGATGCCATTAATTAATTAGCTAGGCTAATTCAATTAATTAAACAAAAATAGGATGGATTTCAAGAGGAAATGATGTTAGTATCCTGATTCGAATGTATAATACAATTCAAGACATTTTTTAGTGTCTACATTTTGTCCTTCTTTTAAGCAAGGTACCTATTGCTTCAGTTCAAAGATTGATACTCTTTGGATAAGAACTACTGCTCAGATGAAAAATAAAAAATTTCTAATTTTTTTAGATGCCCCAGCAAAAGGATAAAGCTAAATCCCTGCCCCCTCGAGAAATCGGGCAAATTTTTTGAATTTTGGGTTGATTTCTCGATAAAAGTAAAAGGCTGCCCCAAGGGTTCAAAAAGGCTCCAAGATGAAAGAAATATGCCAAAAACATGAAAAACGATGCAAAATAAGCTCCAGTTTGGAAAAATTGGTGAAAATGATGACAAACCCTAGCTTCAAGGTTAAATTAGGGAAAAAACCCTAATTTTGATGTATAAATAAGCCAAGAAGGGTCACTTTCAATTTATTTGTGCATTCACACCTTAAGGAATTCTTGTAAATTTAGCTCTAACCCTCTAACAAAATGGTGTGATGAGAGCTCCCACGACACATTTTCGACTGGGTTCGAGAGTACCAACAAATTCTAGGCTCAAGACCACCGGTATGTGATTCAAAACTTGATTTGAAATTTGACTTTTTGATGCATTTATTGCGCTTTAGAATTTAAAATTTGGCAGAATCGCTATATAGCGACACCTATTTGAGAATCGATGATGCTAAAATGAATTTTAGTGACACATATGTGTATTGTGACACAGTTCACAATTTAGAATTAGGGTTTCCAATTTTAAATTGTGACATATATTTATAATGACACACTTGTCGATTTGAAAATTAGGGTTAGGTTTCCAAAGTTTAAATCATGATGCATATTTTTATAGTGACGTGATTTGCGATTTGCAATTTGAATGCCTTTGGGCGTCGCAATTTGGAATTTGAAATATAGCAATGCTATTATCATTTTGGAGCCAAAAATTTCAAACTAAGCCAAAAAAAATTTGAGTTTTGACATCGTGCACTTCATGAGTGCAGAAGGTCATTCCACCCTTAATGTCTCACAAGCACCGACCCATAGTTTTAAAGAGACTTGGTGATTTATCGGTCGAGTTGCGCTAGGAGCACTTGGGGGAGATTGGCCTATGGTACATTGCATACATGTCTGTTGTCCAAACACATCTGGCTATGATGACTGCGTTGTGCAAGTGATGGAACAATGAGACTTCATCATTCCACCTTCCCATAGGTGAGACAATGGTGAATTTAGAGGATGTATGGCAGATATTGCATTTGTCGATACATGGTGGGTGTGTGATATACAATGTCGATGTCAGATATGATGCCTGCCATGACGTAATGGAGATTGAGGACATCGTTCTAGTCACTTCATAGATTGACCTTGAGATGTATAGAGGTCAAGTGCTCACTTTTCAATTGATTGTTGCAGCCATCATTTCTGGTTTGGTCGCTCCATACCAACGAAACAGAGGATTTAGCCTAGGATGGGGCTTGGCATGGCATCATATGTTCTACAAAAGGACACTATTTGCATGGGGGCCAATGATGTTGGCCTCATTATATCATGAAATACACGATTTTATCTACTGTGATGATAGAGCCATTGGCACAGGGGTTAACTTGCTTCACATTTGGGCCTAAGAGCACATCATTGTGCTCTGACCGATTGTCTAGATGGTCGATGTTGAGCCAGATGATCTAGTTGTTTGGAGATACAGAGGCACCATTACTTTATGACATATTGGGTAGCTTGGGATCTTGTACTGGTGCTAGGTTATTGATGACATGACAATATTTAGATGGCGGCCTAGCTATAGATGCCAACATGGTTCGATGATGTGCAACAACTCTTCTTTACCATATAGACCTGGTATATGCAGGGTCGGGAGTACACGATTATGGAGAGGTACCTGCCAGACAGTGTGGCCTGACGGTTTAGCAAGTAGCAGTTTAGGCCAAACAATGCATATAGGGCCATCTTCACCAGATCGGCTGGAGAGGTACCTGCATGGAGACCCATGATCCCAGCCTTAGGGCTTTCGGCAGTTGGTGGTACAACCATAGGATTACAATCAAGGTTAGGCAATCACACAAATAATTCCTACATATGATGCATGGTTTACAGCCCCTTGCAAGTTGACAGAATCTGATGGGTGCTCCTCCACAAGGGAGACCCAGAGGGAGGGGAGTGAGTAGAGGCATAGGTAGGTGGTAGAATGGCTAGGATGACCAAGAAGGGTAGATTCTGGGGGCACTACCAATGGGTTAGCAGCCTCCACAACAACCTCCTATTCAGCAATAGCCATTGTAGTAGCATTTAGTGTAGTATCAGTTAGTGCATGCACCACTGCCAAGGCTAGATCCCTGAGATTTGAAGATTCAACAACTACAGTAGCATGTACATGTTCTTACGGGTGACTGTGCTCAGGCCTAACAATAGATTTTGGTAGTCACTACTAAGAGGGATCAAGCATGGTAGTAGGTGTTAGCTATTACTGCAGAGAGAGATCACATGAGGAAGCAGGTACAAACCGTGACTGTTGATAAAGATCGAGAGATCGGTCGCGGCCAATAGTTGGAGGCGATGATAGTGGCTACATAGGGCAGGACTGTGTCTGCCAGGCTAAATAGAGAGGTTATGACTGAGGCAACATATTATAGGATGCACCATCATAGAGATGTTCATAGACACTTAGACAACCTGACTACTCACAAAGGAGTGATGCATGACCCAAGGTTGAGGATTACCTAGAGAGACAGGCCAGAGAGGGGAGCACCCATCACGGCTAGCTCAATTTGTATAGACACTTTTTGACTTGTTGCCCGATTCTTTCATACAGATATACTTTAATGGGCTCATTTTTTATAGCCTCGTGAGTATTGTATATATGATTGATATACATATAGTGATTCAGATATTGTACCATGACATTCACCATTTTTTGATATATATATATATATATATGATACAGACACGGATTCGATATGATGTGTTCATCTTATTTCATACTCATGATTGTATGGATGCATTTGATTTATGTATTCTTATGCAATATTTGATGAGATGAGATGTATTGGATGCAATGTTATATTATTTTTCAACATCTTTTCATCATATTCCATGTGATGGATGACATGATATTATTATGTTATGCTTATGCAAATGATATGGAATGCATTTGTTTTTGTGTATTTCCTTATGCAGTTTCAGGATGTGATGTATGCATGTGGATGTATGGATGGAAAATGCAGATGTTTATACTTATGATATGATAATGCGATGCATGTTTATGATGTATGATGCAATGATTTAAGATGCTTAGAATAAAAAATTATATTATTTGTCACAACTTAAATGATAATGATGATGTAGGATAGATGTTCTATGATGATGAGATTTATGTATGCTGATGATTTATGGATGCAGGATGTATGCATTGATGATGTTTTTGTTGAATGTCATGATATCGGATTAGTGTGAAGAGAAGATAGAAGAAACAAGATGATCAACCATTGATTGTGATGATTGCTTCAAAAGATCCAACAAGTTTATGATCCACTGAGACTTTATTAGAAATGGTGATGAGAAATGCATGATGATGAGGAATGCATGATAATGATTTTCTCATATCTCGATATTGGGATTTTCCATTTTTTCTTATCATTTGTGTAGACACTGAAATTTGGTCTAAGCCTGCAACTTCAATATTCTTCATAATTCGTATTCTTCATGGTCATGATTAAATAATGTCAATTATTTAATTATTCTCTATAGTCTGTTATTTCTTCTATTAATTAAATAATCTTAATTATTTAATTAATTCACACTTTTCTTTATTCTATCCGATTAATTAAATAAACGCTTTCTATTTAATTATGTTACTAATCAACCTTGTCCTTCTTGTCAAATTAAATAAATTCTTATTTAATTTACTTCAACTATAATTAAATAAATTCTTTATTTATTTAATTATTCATTTAAATCCCTTCATCAATTAATTAAATAAATCTTATTTATTTAATTATTCTTCAAATATCAAATCTTGAATTAAATGAATTATTTAATTCATGAATTCTATTTTAATGCATTCCTCTATATTTAGATAATTGTGTGAGTTATCTAAGTATTCACTTTTACTTGACATCTATTTTAATCGGTGAGTTAACTTTGGATTAATGTCTGAATGGATTTCATGAGTAATCTATTTGTCATATCATTCAGTCATCTAGTTCTAACTCAATTGTGTGTACATGCATATTAATTAAATCTTGTGTGTGCATTCAAATAGAGAGTTTCTTTAATCCATCTTTATCTTTTCATGCAAAGATAATTCTTTTGTTTTTGAATACCAAACATGAAGATTAAATCATTTATTTAATCTTTAATTCTATTTCTAATTTATATCACTCATGTCATTACTAACTGTTATCAGAATGCATGACTAATCCATCAATCTCAACCGTCCGTTGATCTTTCAATCTTGGCATGTCGTTCGAATAATCAATTTTCTATAAATTGATCTGGTCTTCATCATTCCAATCTCTCTCGAAATCTTATGAATTTTTGGAGCACCTATCTTGAATCTTCGATGTTTTTCTAAATCATTATCATAGGCTATACTTGCACGAACCTTTGAAAATCTGAGGGCAATTATACTACTACAACAGCAAAATGGAGAAGGACAATCAAGATGAATCATGGAAATATGTACAAATTTGGTGAGATTGTTCAAGTTTTATTTACGTTTTTTACTTTCCTTTGTTCTTTGTTGCTTAGCATTTAGATCATTCATATTTGTTCATTCATCATTTCTTCATTCTATTCCATTTCATTTCAAGGTTTGATACCAAAGCAGGGTTTGACCAAGGCAAACCCCTATCCACTAACAAATCAACATTTTTTTCCCTCTACATGTGTGATTATAGATCTAAGTGTTTTGAGGCTTGAAGATCCTTTGAAGACAAGATTGCAAGATTGAAGAAAGTTGTCAAATCTATCAAGAAGTTGTCAACTTCATGAAAAGTCACCTACATACCAAAATTCAAAGTTTCAAACTCAAAGATCAGATAGGAGAGAAGCTATAGAAGACCACTAGAGGATACCAGAATTTCATCCAAACCCTAATACTAGGACTAAATCACCACCTTGGATGTATGAGTCCCAGTATACCACTTTTTAGTTGTTTCCTATAGATCCTAGTTTACCAGTTGCAAATTTCAGATTCAGCCCGAAACCCTAAATTGGGACTAAATCATCTAATCTAGCGTATGAGTCCCAATTCACATCAAAAGTCATAATTTTGGGTCTGCATACCTTGTTTCAAGCATCTCCAGCCTTCCAAGTACTTCTCTATTTATCCACAGTTTATTATTCTAATTTTAAGTTTCATTTCCTAGGTTACATAGCTAGATTTGCAAGTTACTTTCATTTCTTTCTTTCTAAGCATTTGCTTAGTGGTGAACCCCCTTTTAATCACACCCAAGGAGACCTTGTAGCAATCTCTTTTCCTAATTGGATCATT
Source organism: Sequoia sempervirens (assembly GCA_007258455.2). Lineage (NCBI taxonomy): Eukaryota > Viridiplantae > Streptophyta > Pinopsida > Cupressales > Cupressaceae > Sequoia > Sequoia sempervirens. Next base: position 579,931,480 of record VDFB02105785.1, read on the forward strand.
AGGTTGAGATCTTTAGGGTTTCATTGAATGAACTAGGAGTGAAATACGAGGACCCCCCTTAAGTGTTTCATCTCCTAAAAGGTGGAGCACCCTATTTCCTGGTTCATTTTGGTGAACCTAACCTTTGGACACCTTATTTCTGATTTGGAGTACATTTTAGTCCTAGATCTAGCTTACATTAACTTTTCATTAGATCTTACATTAGTTAATTTTCATTTAGGACTTCTAAACATTGCATTAGTGAAAAGTGCATATAGGTTGCATTTTTGCATCTCAAATCATTAATTTCACAAAAAAAATTATAATTGCAAATAGTCAAGACAACATACAAACTAAAAACCTTAACATTCACTCTGAATTTTTTGAATTTAGTTTCAAAACCCTAATCTGGGACTCGTACGCCCCTTTGGGTGATTTATTCCTAATACAGGTTATTTTACCTAATTTTTAGGAATTTTGTGTTGACTTTTTTTTAGCATTTGAACCCTTTAAAAACCCTAACTGGGACTCTTACACCCCTCTGGGTGATTTAGTCCCGTATCAGACCTAAATATGCATTTTATAGCATTAAAAACCTTGTTTTTGTGTTTCTATTTGTTGTTGTTAGATCTTTGTTTCAGATTATTAATTTTCTATTTCATTCATTTCATTGGATCTAGCTTAATTTGGTTTCATTTCAAGTGCATTTGTAAACATAAGAATTGGAATTAAAGAATATCATTTATCTTGTGTTCATTGCATTTATCTTGCATTCATTGATTGTCCCTTGCATGAGTTTTACAACTTGGTATCCTATTGCTAATACTATAGTGAGATGTAGTTTGAGACTCATGTCATCCCGCAATAGCACACTCTTCCTATATCTTGGGTTATCTAGCTCTTTCACTCATAGTGTTGACACTAGTTCACTAGGTATGGACCATACCCTTAACAACTTTTACCTTCAAGTAGTGTGACAAGTGTTGAAACAATGGTTGCTAGTTTTCCTCAAGAAAACATAATCCAAATCCATGAAGAGTTAGCAAACCTACAACATCAAGTGAGTACTAAAAACATTTCCAACACTACTATTCCTACCATAGATAACATACAGTGCATGATTGAAAGTGAACAAGGAATAGAACTTGCACATAGCCTAGCTCAGATTTTTGGAAAACATCTTACCTCAACCACTAGTTGTGCTCAAACTTTGAACAATGTCCAAAGTCAAGGAGGAACTCAAATTCCTCCTCCCACAACCATTGCCTCTATTTGCACCTATACCAACCCTCAAGTTACAACAATGATGCAACCTACTAGTAATATCTTTCCTACCTCAACTATTTCCACTAGAAATCCTTGTACCTTTGTGGCATCTCACTCCATATCAACCACTTTACCTCCCATAAGTATTCCATTCACTTCCCCTTCAAACACATATACACCTCCACCATATTCACCTCCATCTCAAAATACAACCAATGACGCCATCCTTAACCAACTCTTGCAAAATGTTGCATCCCTTCAAAAGAAAATTTCCACCATAAACCAAAATCAAAACGATCAACCATCATACTATGTCAAAAGCAATCCCTTATCCTTGGAGATATTAAGAAATCCGATACCACAAGGTATAGAGGAAAAAGGATACCCTTCTAACCATGCTTCCGCTTACACCACCTTATGCAGTGATTTTGACCTTGAGGATAAGCTCTTCACTAAGCTTTTCCCTAGGTCCTTGAAAGTTGCTGCTTTAGAATGGTTTTCCTCATTACCGAATAACTCAATTCATTCATTCAATGAACTTGTTGAGGCCTTTATTAACTATTTCCAAGGACACATGACTCCTAAGATGAAATTATATGATTTGATGAGATGTAAGCAAAAGGATGATGAAAAGTTTACTGACTTTATTTCAAGCTACCAATTGCTTTATTCCCAAATTGAAATAAAGATTCTCAATCCTCACCTTCAACAAATGTTCATTGACAACTTAAAAACTGATATGCAAGATAATCTTGGTATGATGAAACTTCCTTCCTTTTTACATTTTTGTACTATCATTCGTGATTATCAAAACTCGGTTAATAGTCATGAAACAAAACCCACCTCTAGCCATCCTGAAAATTGTGAACCCGCAAATCAAAATAATTATCAACCTTTTAGAAAATAGAATCCCCTTCAACCAACTTAACATGTTGATACCCAAGTGGCTGCTATAAAGAATACAAATCCTTTTACATTTGGGGATCTAGATAGACAATTAACTCCCTTACCCGATACCCTTCATAACACAATGTTACAACTTCTAGAACAAAAAATGATCTCCTTACCTCTCATTAAAAATCTTGATCCTGATAATATTTTACCTCCGAACTTTAGATCAAATTCCTATTGTCATTATCACTGACAAAATGGACATGATATGGAACATTGTAAGCATCTTAAACATCTTGTGCAAGACCTCATTGATTATAATCGACTTCAAATTTGAGGTGTTAATGATCAAGGAAATAATTTTGTTGCCCCTCCCAACCAAAACTTGCAAATCTCTACCAACACTATTCCAAATCATAATATTTCATTTGTCAAAGCTAGTGAAACTAAGAAGAATGATGTGATGAAAGTTGACACGGATGATGACAACATGGATATTGATGAACAAAGTCATATGAATTGTATGGTTGAATTGATCAAAATTCAACCTTATAAGGGTCGAACTAAAATGCATCTTGACATTGCTTTCCCATCCAAAGATATAATTAAAAATGCACCTAATGGTCCTATTTACATAGCCGGTTGAATCAATGACAAGCCCACTAATGGGATATTAATTGATTCCGTCTGTGGAGAGAATGTGACCACTAAAGAATTCTTACTTGTGCATGAACTCTATCAAGAAACATATGATAAACTGAAAGCATGGATAAAAATTCCTAATGGTTTTGCTTTCCCTACGATGGGATTGATCACCCTTTCTCTAAAATTTAGACCAAAACAATTAGATGTCTCATTCTCTATCATCTTGACATCAGATCAATTCCATGTGAAGCTTGGTTATCCACGGCTACACTCCATGGAAGCTATCCCATCGGTTGTGCATAAATTTTTGAAGTTTCCCTTTGATAATGAAATCTTTTGTGTGCACCATAGTGGCTTTAATCTTGTGTCTTCCCATAGGAACTTTTCATTGGATTTCTTTTGGCCTGAGCCTATGGAACATTTTAAACCTCGTGAAGACTTTTTTCAAATCCTATCAAAATTTTAAGGAAAAATGCATAGTAAAACTATCACTTCGAAACATGCCTCAACCCATGATTGAGCCTCCTATCCTTGAAAAAACTATGATAGAACAAAAAATTATTCCAAATAACCAAGACCAACCTAAGATAGATCCTTTGCCTATCTCCTACAAACGACCAAGAGACAACCAAAACAATTTTTCCATGCCTCCTATGATAAAACAAGTTTACAAAGCTAAAGAGAAAGTGGTTGACAACCTCCTATGGTTCCTTTTGTTCCTCCCGTAAGGAAAGAAAAGAGACCTATGTTTGATAAACCCGCTCCTACACAAATGCAACTTGAAAATCATACTGAAAGAAATAGAAATGCTAGAGAGCATAGGCGTAGACGTCGTGCTATTACTTGAAGGTTAAACGAAGAGAACAACAAAGAAAATCAACATCCAAACTTATTAAAGAAAACTTGATGAGTCTCCCTCTTCGTCACAATAGAAAGATCCTATATCGCAACCACAACAAGAGCTAAATCCTTCTTTAAACATTATCATTCGATCTCCCATTGTGATTAATTTGGATGATGATGATGAGATAACTAAAATTGATGAGGATGAGTGCATAATGAGTCGAATACATTTTTTTCCTCTTCTATGAGCTTGAATGATAATTCTCCTAGGAAGAATGTTGAACTTGATGATGACCCTAGTTCAGCACTTGTTGTTGTCCCTTTGGCTAGTTTTCTGCCTTTCGTATATGATGAACAAGATTGGGATGCGGATGACCTACTAATAGGTTGACTTTCATGTGCCTTAATAGTCTTGTCTTTAATTTCTTTTTCATGTTTCTTTTACGTGATTGCATGTGTGTAATGTGATCCCTTGTACCGTTTTGTTTGATTTATCTCTCTTTGTGCATTCCTCTATATGTATATAAATTCTTCCCTATGTTGTAAACATTTTATCTTTTATTTTTTCTTATTTTTTCCTTTTGGGGATGATGCAAGGCATCGAGACATTTAGGTCTCTTCCATGTTGACCCAAAATCTTTTCATTTATCGTTTCTTTTTCTTGTGTTTTCCTTTTGGGGATGACGCAAGGCGTCAAAACATTTAGGTATCTTCCATGTTGACCCGAAGTTTATTCCTTTTTTTTCACTCTCTATCTCATTCTTCTTTTTCCATGAGTATTTGGGGAATGATGATAGTTCTGAGCTCTCTAATTTAACATTATATCAAAGACATACTGACCCTGAATCTATGGATCCCTTATGTGATTTTGCGATTTCATTTTTGGGGCAACCCCTTTTCATGGTGTAGCTTCATTTTGAAACATATGACTTGGCATAGGGCTTTCCAAATAAGCTCTCATGTCCTCTTTATTGTTAGCATTTATCATTTCTACTTTAAAGTAATTGCTCACAGCATGGTGTTTAGTGATTTCTTTAAAGTGGGAGCATACATTGGCATTATTCTTTTGCATATTACAACTCATGTTTCATTGTGTAGTCTTCTTACTTCATGTGATGTGTCTTTCTCTTTATGGTGACATTGGGTATGATGTCCTTCAATAGTGTGATCTCTCTTAGCATATTATATTCCTCTTAGTGGCTTGATGCAACGCACTGCATTCCCTAAGCTATGAATCTTCTATTCTTTGATTGGTCCTCTCTTGGAGACATTAGGCACAATGTTCCCTAAGTTAAGACCTTACATGAACTAAGCAAAACTCCTTTGATCATACCTTACACGATTTTTCATTTAAAATATATATTATATGGCCACCTTGCATAGCACACTTTTCTTGCCTGTGGAGCCATCCTATTTATTCATGAGTGTCAAGCATACAAAGTTTTGCTTGCCTCATGAATCATGTTGTTCATGTTGTGTGGTGCCTTATCAAAGTTATCAGGAGGTACAGATTTGGTATTGTAAGTGTATGGGAGATGAACTTAGGCGTGACTTTCCCACAGCCACTTGCTTATGTGTGTGAGCGCATATTGGCCACGTGTGTATGTGTCTCTGGGGGCTCACCTAGTGGATGGCCTGAGGTTTCACTAGCCCTTGTGAGCATGTGTTTGGTTTGTATAGTGGAAATTGTGTTCCACTTGTAATTTTTTTTGGAAAAATAGCTTAGATCTGATCCACATCGTGTTAGACAAATGGTCAAGGCTTGATCCACCCTCTTTTTCTTTTTTTCTTTATTTTTCCTTTTTCTTTCTTCCTTGTGTCTTTGGCAGTGTATGCTTGTACCTTGTTGTCACTTCATACATCATTTACATGTTTGTTCTTTTGTGCCTATATTGGTTTTCCAAAGGATCTTGATCATGTGGGCTTGTGCAACCCTCTTGATCATTGTCGTCCTATCTCACTAGCATTGGTACACTTGGACCCCTCTTGATGCGAGTTTGTCTACTTTAGTGTGAGTTTGAAGTAGGTTCCTCTTCTCACTAAAGTGGGGGCTAAATTTAGTTTAGAAAAATGTATCCCTTTATATTTTTACATGTGTTTGGGCCCTTCCTGCTAAAATTGGGCTTCTTTATGCCTTATTTGGTCCTATTTTGCATCCACAAGCCTTATTTAATTCATTTATCTTAGAATAATCCTGACACTTAACTAATGACCAATCATAATTCATGTTCTTGGGTTGTGTGTCCCAGATTTAGTGATCTGAGACTCATACGCCACCTTGGGTGTATGGGTCCCACCTAAGTCTCGAGGCTTGATCTTGAATATGGCATAAAACTTAGCATTTCTTGAAATTTGTGTCCCAAGCCTAGGCTACTGGGACTCATACGCCCCAACTTGCATATGAGTCTCACTTTATCTTGGACCCATTTTGAATTCAATTCTTGGCAGGATTTTATTCTCCTAGATCTGATGTCGGCTTGTAGTGTTGTAATTTCAAGAAATTTGGCATAAACAAGTATAAATATAAGCTTATTTCACATAATTTTTCCTAACAAGACCTAACTTTTATGAGAAAGTTTATGAGATCAAGAGCATTCAAGAGCTGATTATCAAGCATTTTGGAGCTATATTCAAGATTCAAGCATCATGACAAAGTCATCATGCATCATGTGTGTTTTTGAGCTAACATTTGTGATGTAGGTTTTCATGATTCAAGCAAGCATTCAAGTCAAGATTCATAACATACAATCAAGAGTTCATGCTAACTATTTCATATAATATTGTAGCCTTTATTCTAAGGGTTTGGTGAGTTGCAACATAGCATATTTGTTCATTCATCATTCCTTCATTGTATTCCATTTCATTTCAAGGTTAGATTACCAAACAAGGTTTGACCAAGGCAAACCCCTATCCACTAACAAATCAACATTGTTTCCCTCTACATGTGTGATTATAGATCTAGGTGTTTTGAGGCTTGAAGATCCTTTGAAGACAAGATTGCAAGATTGAAGAAATTTTTCAAAGTTGTCAAGAAGTTGTCAACTTCACGGAAAGTCACCTACAAACCAAAATTCAAAGTTTCAGACTCGGAGATCAAACAAGAGAGAAGCTTTAGAAGATCGCTAGAGGATACTAGAATTTCATCCAAACCCTAATAATAGGACTAAATCACCACCTTGGGAATATGAGTCCTAGTATACCACTTTTTGGTCATTTCTTGTAGATCCTAGTTTACCAGTTGTAGATTCCAAATTTAGCCTGAAACCCTAAATTGGGACTAAATCATCCTGTTTGGCATATGAGTCCCAGTTCACATCAAAATTCATAATTTTGGGATTGCAGACCTTGTTTCAGGCATCTTTAGTCTTCTAGGTACTTCTCTATTTATCCACTGTTTATTATTCTAATTTTAAGTTTCATTTTCTAGGTTACATAGCTAGATTTGCATGTTACTTTCATTTCTTTCTTTCTAATCATTTGCTTAGTGGTGAACCCCCTTTTAATCACACCCAAGGAGACCCTCTAGCAATTTATTTTCCTAATTGGATCATTAGGTTGAGATCTCTAGGGTTTCCTTGAATGAACTAAGAGTGAAATAGGAGGAGCCCCCCTTAAGTATTTCATCTCCTAAAAGGTGGAGCACCCTATTTCCTTTGGTTCACAACCAAATAAACATAAACAAGATGCCTTATGGTAATAGAAACCAACCCTTCAATAGTAATATTAGGCAATATTCTACTTATAAGTACATAACACTTTGTGTATTACCAATCACAAACCTTAGCATACAATTATCCACCTGATATTTATAAAGAAAAAACACCATACCATATTCAATAATGTTAGAGTAGTCGTGCATTAGTTGATGATTAATTAATTTTTAGTTAATTACTAGTCTAATTTATTCTCATGCACTTAAGCTAAACTTAGGAGCTCTTTATTAAGTTAACTAAGTGTTTTTCTATGTTAACTAAAGTGAGCTATTATTAGATCATTATGTCTCATCACATGTGATGTTGACACTTGCCCTAATCTAATCCCTTTACCATTTATGTTTTCTCTTATAAAGCACTCAACCCTCATTGTATTATCACTCGAACTTTCATATCTTTTGATAGTCTCTTGCATTCTGTAAGTATTTTCTTTTTAAGGAATAGCAAATCTTTCTTTTGCAGAGCTCTTGAGTAAAAGGTGTTTTGTTTTTTGTTTGATCTTGTGTCTCATGTTATTCACAAATCTAACATGGTATTAGAGCGTGGATTTATTGAACTCCTTCTCGATTTATGAAGTTTTTTCTCATCTAGGGTTACAGGATTGAATCTAGCATTTTTAGTTTGTTTTTTACAAATTTTGGAGGTGAATGATTTTAGGTGCCCTTTGGCACAAAAAGGACTTTACCATTGGATTTAGAGTCATCAAAAAAGGTAGATTTTCCTTTTGTTTCTCCTGATTTGGGTTTCCAATGCCTAATCTGCAAGGGTTTGAAGCAGATGCTTTTTTCGGAACTAAAGGGTAGCTACAAATTTGGTACATTTTGGCATGAAACAAACCTTGTTGTTAGATTCATGAGGTCAATTCCATGAATATTCACTATAAATTCAACCTATTTCGCCATCGGGAGCTTCTAAGGCAAAAAAAAAATTACATGGGCCCATATGGCCCTTGTACGGATTCACATGCACGAAGTTCAAAAAAAATAAAAATAAAATTATTGCATCGCCATTTTGTTTTTCTTTAATTTCTTTATTATAATTTTTTTTAAAATCAAATATCAAAAGGTTTTAAAAAGTGCACGTCTGAATTTTTTGGGGCAGTGTATTAAATTTCTTAGCAGGAAAATTTTTCTTGGGCGACATGTTTAATGAGGTACCCACATAGTACCTACTTATGCAAGCCCCTACGGGCCCCTACCCCGCCCTCAACAACAATCTTCACCGTATGACCGGTAAGTTTGAAAACCCTGACAACTTTCTTTAAACAATAGCAGCCTTCAATTATTTTCGGGCAGATGCATAAACCCTTTCCCGTCGAAAAATGATTTTTTGGTACCTTGCCCTCTTTGTTGGCGATGATATCATCAACCCAACAGTTTCAAAAAAAATTTGGCCGACTTCCAATTATCCAGCAAGTTTTCTCCAGCATGTGTTGTTTGGAATATTTTATGTTGAAGTCAAAAGAATATTTTGTCGTCAATTTTTGTTGTAGGGGGTGGCTTTTTTCTAAGAAAAGGAAATATTCATGTGAATATTCCTTCTGACGTTAGCACAACATCATCCATATGAATGTTGATGTTTGCATGACATCAACCACACAAACGCATGTCAAGGTCCCCTCTTTGGCCTCTAGGGAGCAATATTTTTTCTTCTGACCATAACTTTTGCATACAATGTTAGATTTTGATGAACAAGATATCGTCGAAAAGCTAGTTTTTCTAAATTTCTAGTGGTGTGGATCTCATCACCAAGTTTTTTTGTTGGTGCATTCTATATCCTGTTGAATTTAGAGGTGAATTTTTCAATCTCAAGCTCATAACTTTTGGCCAGTTTCTTTGTTTTTCACGATTCTTGCGGCATTGAAACCATCTCTCAGAGCTCTTTAGTTCCATCCATGCATTTTTCCATATTGTTCTTCATGTATTTCCAGTATTCTATCCTATTTGGGCATTGCAAAAATTATTTTTATGCACTCTTTTATAGATGCACTGAGATAGAGTGCTATTTTGGTGCATATTTTTTGGGGATTTTGTACATCTTGTTGTACCTTTTATAATTGCACTATGATATAAAGTTTCATTGGGGGTTTGATGTTTGCCTTTGGTTTTCCATCACACCTTTTTCAAGTGAGTGTCCCTTCCATGATAGCAATGAATCCCAGTGATTATTGTCTCATGTGTGTGTGTCGTAGTTTGCACACCCTTTTATTTGAAAGTTGTTTCTCCTACATGCACTTCTTGGTTTCACAAAGTCTTAGTGTACCTATCATGGCTCTCCCTTTCCAGCATTATGGAGGGGTTCTACTATTGGTGCTAATGCTTCCTTGGTTTTGTGGTTTGGAGTGATCTACGTACCTAGTTCTTGTTCCTATGTACTTTCAGATGCATCGTACATCAACAGCTGGTTACATGCATTTCAATGAGATTGAGCATTTACCATATGGACACTCTTACATTCTTGTTTCTAGAGGTGACCTTCCATTTTTATTTGATCAAAGACTACTAGTACCTATATCTTCAACTTGCATCTTGCTTTTTGAGTAGTGTTGTTTTAGTCATTCATATAGTTTCATATACCATTTGTATCTTTGAGTTCCAGATGTTTTCCTTTGTTTTCCATCTAATTCGAGTAGTTTCATTGGGGACATTCATGCAAATTATTATCTCCCTCATGATCAATGTTCTTCAGACTATTTGGTACTTGCATTTTTTACTTGCATGTTGAGTAGTGTCATTGGGGTCACTCATGTAGATTCATGTACCACCTGTATCTTTGACTTCCAAATGTTTTCCTTTGTTTTCCATCTGATTCGAGTAGTGTCGTTGGGGCCACTTGTGCAGACTACTGTCTTCTAGATCTTGACATTTGTATTTTTGAGTTTCTAATGTGTTTTCCTTTGTTTTCCATCTGATTCAAGTAGTGCCATTAGGGCACTTATGCAGATTCTTGTTATCTTGATCCTAATCATCATTTGTTTCAGAGGAGGTTCTTCATTTTAGCACCATATCAGTCATCTTCGACAGTAGTCTACAACTTCTTCATGCTTCAGTGATGTTCTACATGTTCATCTCTTTTTCAAGACATTGTTTTGGTTAGAGGCTTCTCAATCCTTCACACTTTGATTTTGAGGATTTTCAATCCTTCATTTGCCTTTCTCTCTTTTGGAGAGGATTTTTCTCCCACAATGGTTTTCTCTTTTTTCTCCAGTTTTGAGAGAACTTGTGTTTGTACATGGGTACCTCACTAGGCCTTGTTTTGCTAGGACCCATCATGCATTCTCTTTTTAGGGTTTTTAGCTACTCCCTAAGCTCATCTTAAGGGGGGGTGTTAGAGTAATCATGCATTAGCTAATGATTAATTAATCTTTAATTAATTAGTAGTATAATTTATTCTCATGCACTTAAGCTAAACTTAGGAGTTATTTATTAAGTTAAGTTTTTTTCTATATTAACTGAAGTGAGCTATTATTATATCATTATGTCTCATCACATGTGATGTTGACACTTGTCTTGATCTAATCCCTTTACCATTTAGGGTTGTCCCTGTGAAGCACTCAACCCTCATTATATTATCTCTCCTAGAATCTAGAGATTTACTCTCAAACTCTCAACCTTTGAGGACTTTTGTTTTCCTTGAAGATTCTTTAGGTTCATTTTGTAGTTTTTTCTTGTTGAGGAATATTGCATATATTGTTTGTAGATCTCTTGTGTGGAAGGTGTCTTTGTTCGTTGTTTGATCATGTGGCTCATAGTTTTGTGATTTTTCACAATTCTAACAAATAATACTTACCATTAATTGCCTATAGTTGGCAAAGGTAGTCATGTGGTGCTCCATCCTAAACTCAACACAGATCTAGGCACATATTAATTGCAACATGAGTTCATAGCCATCTAATTTCAATTTTAAGGTCAAGTTGAAGAATACTAAAAAAGGAAGGTTGATCGAGTTTAGGAACACTCCAAGCCTTGGTTCAATCCCTAAAATTTCTCTCGTATAGACTTGGGTCATAGGGGATACCTTTCCCAAAGACTACCTAAATACTTGATTCCAAATGGGATTGAAGTTACATGTAGTTCTCTTCACCTTAATCTATCAAAAAACATAAACATAGGTTCATATACCCAAGGTTTCATAACCACTCAAGTAACTTTCCTCATAAGAGAGAAATAGAAAGAATGTTATAGAAAGAAAACCATAGACAGGTTTATGATCAAATAGTGTTTGTCTTTTGTGGTTTGTTGGGCTACATCATTTTATTTTCTTTGGTCTAATTTTTGCATCTTTTGGGCTGCATGGCTATATCGAAAGTTTTCTTTGTAAAAAGGATTTGGATCCTTTCAAAAGTCTACCTTTATTCTTATAAAAAACAAGTGTATTACCAAAAAAAAAGTAAATAATACATCAAAATAAAATAATTCTTATATTAAAAAAAATTGTGTCCATGTATTTATGTAGTAAATAAAAATAATAATTCTAAAGTGAAATAAAATAACTCTTAAGTAAAATAACTTGAGACTAAAATCTCTTGGCATTTGTTAACTAAATGCATTTAAGATGACAAAGTCATCTTGCCATTCTAGATTCCAATCATAAACCCAAATATCTAATAGTGAAACAACATAGATTTTTGGTTGTCTAGAAATGGCACTAAGTTTATGAAACATTCCTCACTACTTCATCTAACAAATCAATACCAATCTCCAAGCATTTAAGAAGCCCATCTTTGTGATAATTTGATTTTGATTCCCCTTTGGAAAGCTTATTTTTTGTACTCTCCCACATCACATGAGGTTCCCCATGCAATGAGCTAGTGGCAATTCTATACATTCTACTTGCACCTAAAACTCAGGGACTGGGGAAAAAATCAATAATATAAAAAATGTGTTACATCACTTTCATTAATCTAGATTTATATGTTTAATCTTCAAACTAATGACATGTAGTAGAACAACATTAAAACTTCATGAAGGGAATGCACCATTTTAGATTGGGAGTCAATTACAAATGACCAAGACTTTCTTAATGGTTGAGAAAAGTATGATTGCCTCTTACTAAATTTATAACTTACTACTAAACAATTTAATTGCTTTTATTTTTATTTTTATGGAGGATTTTATATCATCCCCAAGTTTGCTTTGCTACTTGATGTGGGACCCAAGCCTATATTGATACCTCTTCAATTAAGAGTGAAGGATTAAGGGGTGTCCATTCCGATAAAGTCACCTAGTGTATAATCTCAACCTCGTCTTGTGAACCTTGTGGATGGTGTAATTAAGGAACATACCATCACCCTCACTAATTGTGTGTAATCAATCAACCTACAACTCTTTGATTTATTTCTTATTTTAATATGATCCAAATTTTAAAATTTAATACATTTCAATTTTTTTTAAATATTATATAACATACTAATATATTTCTATTAACATTTTAAAATATAAAATAACAGTCTTCTTTATGCAAAATAATGTAAAAACAATAATTCATCTTTTAAAAAATCCAATTAGTTTGTCATAAATGTGCGTGCCTCTGTTCATAGTGAACGTTATTTTTCAGAATAATTTTTAAAACATAACAGAATATTTAGAGTCGGTTATGTGGTGAAGTTTTTAACCCCAACTACCTATTAATTTCTATATTGCATCCACAATTGTCCAAGGATCAACAAAAACCCCATCTTTCATCAGGTTTACAACACCCTTGTAATAGGTACCGACCTGGTTAAAATTTGCGAAGATTCTAGCACTTCTAACCTGCCTCTGCCTCTCAATTATAGGTATGCTTTGCAGATTCTCAAACTTGAAAAGGAGACCGATGAATTCCTGGGGTTAATTCCTGCTCACATATTGCTTGATCTTGGAGGTCTTTTGGCAGATCCGAAGAACATTTCCCCATTGGAGGCTGCAGATATGAGTAGAGGATTGAGGCTACAGATATGAGTAGAGGATTGAATGAGTCCATCTTCAAACAAGCTTTTATGCTTACAAATAACCCTTGCCAAAATATCATAATGCTTCAACAAATAGGTTTAGATGATTTGTTTGACTCTACTAAAATTGTTTGGAGATTGCACAGGCTATAATCATTATAATGGATCTAGAATATTTCAGTACTTTGGTGGGTTTGGAAAATTCTATTGAGGATTTGAAGGAACTTTTGTTCAACAATGAGGTGTCTATCGTTGGGATGCAGTGTATGGGGTGGTGTTGAAACAACATTGGCCTTGGCCCATTGCAATGATCTTCGGGTTAAAGGTGAAAGAGCCTTCCCCTCAATTTGGATCATGTTTCCCTGTTGTTTTTATGTGAAATATTTGGGGTCTCTGCCTAAATAAAATAGTTATAGAGTGAATTTTTTAGTTATCTATTTAGAAAGTTTAGAGATATTTTACATCTTATTGTCATTATAGAATGTCTTTTAACATAATTAATTGGTAATATCAATGGTTTTTTTCTTTTTTTTTTGGTAATATCAATGATTGTGTATCAAATCTGAAAAATCTTCGCTATTTATAATTAGTAATGTTGTAATAATTATTATTACAAATATAGATATCTTAAATACATTTATCAATAACTCCTATTTAATAGTTACTTCATTTTATTTAAAAATATTTTATTTTCTAGATAGATATATAAATTTTTATTTTTATTTAAGAATTCTTAGTCCATATGCTACATATAGTGTGAGAATTTGAGTCTGAAACAAATCTCACACCTGCAAACCATTGCTGAATCATCAGAAAACAAGTTTCAGCCGTTGTTTAATGGTAAACCAGCTGTCATTTAATGGTAAAATCCTTCAAAATCTCACTTATCACATAAAAGCCAGATAAATATCGGTTTGACAACTTGATGGGAACATTCTATTTCCATTTGTAATATTTTTTGTCAATTTGATAGCAACATTATTTTTTCATTTGCATTGCTTTATGTTTTAAATCTGAATGCAAATATTTACATAGTTTTCATAATTAGATAATACTTAATTTACATACATATAGTTTTATATCGGCAATCCTTGAACCTCCTTTAGGTGGAAATGTTAGTTTTATTTTATCACATCTTTTACTTTATTTGTATTTGAAGAATTATTTTACTTTTGTATGAATTTCAATTTTATTTTTGAATGAATCATTATTCATTATTTCCCTAATTACTTATATGTTACTCTTTAAAGTTATGATTGTTATAAAATATTAATTATTTGACATGTAAATAACTATCAAATTTAAATTAAAGAATTTTAATATATTTTACAAGAACATGAGACCCTTGTCAAAGTAGAACCTCTCCACAAAATTATCATTACTAGCTTATATATTTTAAGACTGGCATATATGAAAGCTCCACATATTTTAATAAACTAACATTTGATTAAAAAATAAACTTTAAAACTCATTGTAAATTTGAAATTAATATTTACAATTCTCATTATATCCAAGTTTCAAATAGATTTTTAAAGTTGTATGAGATCAGCTAATTGTTGTGTTAAGCTGGGATGCTTACTTCTGTTAAAATGTCTTTTCCATGTGATGGTGTCTTGTACAATTATGTTACAATTATGTTACCATCCTCTCCAATTGTTGTTTTTTCTTTTTCATTTTTTTTTATTCTTATTGAGAAAATGCAAATTACATGAGGTAAAATGCAATTAGAAACTGCAAAAAAACTACAATGACCAAATAGAACAGCAGAGATATAGATCAGCAACATATGCAGTAAGCTGAAGCAACAATATCAGAACTAGGACCTTAGAGCCTGTGATATATGAGGAGCTTTTTATCCTAATAGCTGATTCACTTGCAGTTTGATTTGATGAATGTGGACCTCCAGCATAGGATTCTTCTCGGACTTCGCCTGCAATTGCACGAATAAAGAGGCAAGACAATAAAAAATGTCAGAGTAAAACTTTAAAACTACAACTTCTTGGTGATTGCAATAAATGTTAAAAATTGCTTTACATCTGGTTCTCCATATATGCAACAATATAATCTGTCTGATACTAGCAGCAATAACATTATCATGCAGCCCTGTCCCCAAAAGAGCCTCTTTCCATCTTAATTTATGACCAAAAATAGCAGGCAAGTCATTAAAAATAGAATTCCATTGTTTTTTAACGAATTGGCAGCCCCAGAAAATGTGCCATATATTCAGTTTTAGAACAAAAAGGACATTTACTTGGCTGAAGCTTGATACATTTTAACCTGCCCCCGATGGGCAGCTTACAGTGGAGCACTGTCCAAGCAAGTAATTGAGCATCTAAAGAAGTTTTTGATTTCCAAATTTGATTAGAAAGTTTGGCCCAAAAATTTTCACTAAATCTACAATGCCACTTAAGATTTAAGCGAGGATTCAAAAGCTAAACAGGAAGCAACTGTAAATACAACTTCTTTAAAGGAAATCTGAGAAAAGGATAAACTCCCAGCCATAGCCAATCTTTAAAAAAACTACAATGTAAGGGGGTACATAGTTTCATAGACAATTCCACCGGAACCAAGGAGCATACAAAAATCAAGAATGGTCTAAATTTATTGCTCAACTTAAATCGTGCTTTGACAGTATGCCATGGAAACCAACTCAAAGTGGAAAAATCCCAAAGATCACCAAAATTACAGACCCCTTTTTTGAATAGAAAATATGACTGTTTCGGGAAGCTTAAGGCTAGGGGCTGCTCGTGATAACAATTGAGTCTGTTCCATGACTCTGGGGTCAATGCGTCTCCAATTGTTGACATATACTTACGACTTACTATCAAAAAAGTGACATTTGGGGCTCTCCCTCAATCAAATAACTAGGCCGATTCAATAGTTATATGGGAAAATATGTTATTAAAGATTAGACCTATGTGCAAGATAAAGTTGCTCCGATAACAATAGATTGTTGTTCATGTGGTTGGTGCTCTTTTGGATACTCTAGATGTCCAAATGTCTACCCTAGATCCTTATGAAGTGTGTGTAATGCTTGTCTAGAGTGTACAGTTCCATTCCCTTGTATCCTGTTCTATAAGCAAGCTCTCATCTTTCTAGATTGTTGTAAGTGACTTAACCATTTTAGAATGTGAAAAGATAAATATTTAAATTAAAAAAGTGAAATTTGAAGTTCTGAAACACTAACACATCTATTCTAGAAAACAATAATACAATAACATTCAAGATGTATAGAAAACTGAGAACAAATGAAAAAAATCATTCAAATATAACAGAAATTATATCCTAACATAAATTAGTAATAATCCAGACTTCAAAATTCAAAACAATAAAAAATACCTTTATAAAAATAAACTATAAAAAAATTTAAAATATTCAATATACAATTATATCCTTTATAAGGAATCCTTTTTTTTTTCATTGTTCCTCTCCAGATCCAATACACCTAACCCTCGCATTTTATTTGCCTCGAGATTTTTATAAACATAGAACTTAAAACTTAAAATCAAAAACTAATGTTCATGAGGAATTTAATTAGCATTGCAGACAATCCAATCCACCAAATCTATATAATTGCAGTACAGATGTCCAAGTGAACAAGGGGATTCATTGCTGCGTATTTACAGGCACTCCCTTCCAAGCTATATATAGAAACAGAAACAAACTGTTTTGAGACGGAGAAAACATTCATTCTTCACCCACAGAAAAATAAAAGAGGTTTACCGCAGCGAGCACTTGGGTGGAAATTTATCACCCCTCTGGGCTAGCACTATACTATAATGGACCTTAAGGGTGTGTTTTGGTGAATAGGAAAATAAATAAAGTGTGTTGATATTTTATCAGGATGTCAAGTTAATCATCAAGCCAATCCAAACTGTAACCGTGCTTCCACAATTTCGGCTGTAAGTTCTGGGATAGCAATTCTCTTGGCCTGCAACTACTGTTTTCCAATCTTCTCGTCACAGATAACATGTTTCAAGGAAGCTAGTCCACAAACACTTCTAGTAGCCTCTTCAAACCATAACTCTCTCTCATATCAAACTCATTCAATTTCTTCTTTAGTTGTCCTATTTCCTCTGGAAGTTCTTTCAGACCCACACATACTGAAATGTCTAGATATTCCAACTGCCCCAGGTTTCCAATCGACGATGGGAATTCTTTTAAGCTCGGCCTTGCCAACAACCTTAACACTCTTAGAGAGCTCAGCTTTCCAAGGTCATATGGTAACTTCTGAACCTGATGGCAGTTGGCAACAGACCACATCTGAGCGGAAGGCCCATAGCAGATAGTCGGGGGGCAGCTCCTCTAAATCGCTGCAGTGATCCATGTTAAAATCTTACAGCTTGTTTTTGTCGAATGTGGATGTACTTTTGAACCCTTCGCATAAGCTTAAAGATAGCTTCTCTAAGTTCTGTAGTGCATTGCTCTGTTTTAGTACAGTTGATGCAATCACCCTCTCCAAGAAGACACATTTGAGTTGAGTAAGTGAAGATAAAATCTCTAGACCTTTCACCGTTGCTTCCGGAAAATTCATATCGTACCACTGATTTTCCTCCATATGACCTGTGTATGAAAACAATTAGAGAATTCTACAATGGCCACAAATACTACTTGTTTGGGTAAGTTCTCTTCCTACAGAAGATAAATCAGGAAGCTGCAAAAATCTGTGCTTGATATGCTTGATGATGAGACAAATGAAGATTCATAATCCTGACAAATGCACATAATACATCCAGAAGATTTTGTAATTTAAATTTCACATTAGTCAGTGACACCAAAGTTACTTACAGAAATGAACTAAATGCAATATTAACTACAGAAATTTTGCAATCTATTAAAATATATGGCCAGGTATTTCAGAAACAAGTAATTGGTGAGATCTCATCTGTGAGAAATATTGTAACCTATGTTCCACGGCCTGTTGGGGACGGGGACAGGGGGACGGCAGGGGACGCATTTCCGGGACATTTCCTAAGGGGCAATTTTTAGGGGACAGCAGGGGACGGCGACATACAAAATACATATATATATATAATTTTTTCAAAATTTATTAATATATTAGAGAGAGAGAGAGGGAAAGAGAGATAGATATGTCAATAAATTAATAATTGATAGCAACAATATCAATATGTAAGTAAATCATGAGTTGTACTATAACAGCATAAGAAATGTCATTAAAGCATTATAAAATTTATCACAGCAGTATCAAACATCAATAAAACCATGGTCTATCAATATGAAATATCCAAATGTCTCAAACATGTATCCAGAAGTCTCAAAGTTCAAACATGAAAATCAAAATATTAAATACAATAATCTATGAAATTAAGCCTCATTCAGACTATGAATATCCAAAGACTCAAAACTATCTGAGTCACTATCATCCTCTGGCGAGAGTGGAACTAAAAGATTTAATATTTAGTCTTTTTCAGACTTTAGCCCAAACAATTAAAACATTAAATAGTTGGTGGGCCCCACACGAAGGAACTAAACCTTTAAAAAATCATTTTTTAATTGTTTTTTAATATATTTTGATTTGCAGCCTACAGCCGCCCCCGGTACAGGGAACCGTCCCCAATCCATCCCCAATTCGTATTGGGGACGGGGAAACATCCCCAAAGTGAAGGAAACGTTTCCTGGTGTTTCCGATGGATTTTGCATTTTCGGGGACGGCAGGGGGATGTCCCCTTTGCGTCCCTCCATCCCCGGGATGGCAGGGGACGGGGACGGGGGGTTTTGGGGCAGGGGACGCGACCCCATGTAACGTAGATTGTAACCCATCCATGTGAATAGAGACAATTTGAGTATCAAACTGTCTATCACAAAGCAAAAGCCAATGTCCCTTGCAAATTATGCTCCTCCTTGGGCATAAGTAACCACTTCCCGTGGATTATATCATATTGGCATCCCAAATGCATGGCCAAACCTCTCATTAATCACACTGAGAAAAGTACAGCTCAGAGGCACTTCCATGAGAAATTGCTGCTCCGCTCCTGATAAGTGCAACCACCATGTCAGCATAATGTTAAAAATTTGATTAAAAAAATATGTACATAAAAAGATAGTCCATTGCCCTGGATTGCTAGTTAAAATCAACAGATTTCAGCTTGCAAGTTCCAATAAGATGACAAATGCATCCTGCCATTCCAGAGTCCGAATATAAACCCAAATATCTAACACTACATCAGCACAGATCTTTGTGACCTCTGGAAATGACCCCAAGTCTACGAAACATTCCCTCACTACATCACCTACCGATTCAATACTGGTCTCCAAGCTTTTAAGAAGGCCTTCTTTGTGATAATTTGATATCGATTCCCCTTTGGAAACCTTATTCTTTGCGCTATCCCAGACCACGTGGGGTTACCCATGCAACGAGCTTCCAATCACCTAGTGGCAGGCCTTTACATTCCGCTTGCACCTGTAACTCATGGAATGGAAAATAAAATCGGTTGCCCAAGTTGGACAACAAAAATTATTAACAGAATTTATGCCATATTTTTTCAGATTAGTTTCTTTGAACCTTATAACCATCTAAATCAGTCCTGGATCTATAAATCTGTAATTTAATTGCTGGGGTTACCGATTGTATAAATTGTTTTTCTCATAATGGTTAATTGAATGTATTCAATCTTGCTTGCCTGGCCCTTATTTCTTCATGTCTAATCCAAAAAAACATCACAGGATTAATTTTGTTGTAGCACAGATTGCAGTTTAAAAAAATAAAATTTGCATATATAAAATACTACAAATTTCATCCAACTCTCAAAAAACAGCTAAGGCTAAACACCTCCTTCACAAGATTTGCATCTGCAGTGCATGGAATTGATGTAAAGTCTCGAATGCCCAGACGCAGAAAAGGGACAGAAAATCCTCCTGCCCAAGCAAGGGTAATTTGTAGAGTTGAGTAGAGGGGTTCCTGGGTGTAGTGGAACTGCTCTAGTTGTGATGAGACTCTTGTATCCTGGCCCTTCAAATAGTATTTTTTCCAGAATCACTCTGGCCCAGACATCATCCAGAATCACCAGAGTTGACTTCAATTCTGCTGTTTCAGATGTGTATGTGCATCTTTCACTTCTTGAAACTCAGGTTTCATCCTCCCAACAATCTTTTCCCACATTGTGTCTAAATGCCCTTCAGATATGGGGATACTGAAACAGTGATGAAAAATACAATGTTTCCAAAATAACCTGATATCCACAATAATCCAAATCTGTTTAGTTGGTTAATTCCTTAACATGCAAGAAAAGGAAACGCTCAACCTCAAACTAAAGCAGCCTGTCTACTGCAGACTGAAACCAGTAATTAAGTCAAGAGGCTTCTACAATGAAAGCACAGGATGCGTGTACATTTTTTGAAGCTATGTTTATTTTGACGTTCTCCTACCTAGCGATGATTATATATATTATAAAAGAAATAAAAGAAATGTAACCGACATGCATATAAAAGAAACGTAACCGACTTGCAAATTCATTTTTTATATATATTATAAAAGAAATGTAGCATATATATATTATTTATTAATAATATTTATAAAAAAGCCAATATCCGTCTTGAGGCATCTATGCACTTTGATGTGACAAATTGATTAAAAAATAAACGCCTCAAAAAGGATATCTCTCGGCTTTTTTATAAATATTATTAATAAATAATATATATATACTAGTAAGTATATAGAGCCACACATAAACTGTGAAGTGTAAACACATTAGGATCAGAGAATTAAGGAGGGTTATCTAAATGTACTAGAGAATGACAGCTGGACATGCAGCTACAAGCTACTACGTCAAATCCAGAAATAGACAGATTTATATTAATAATCTACCATATGAAATCCGAATGTAGAGTCAAGACAACCAAATTAAGTTTAAAGAACTTATTTCGGAAATATCATCCCTAAAAAGTACATACCATTTGGCTTAAGAGTGTTAGTTTTAAGATCAGATTTGACAGAAAAGCAGAAATATAAAATTATGAACAATCAAAAACAGCAAATACCCCTGGAAAACCCTCCTTCTCGAGGGAGAAAAACCCAGCCAAGAATATCTCTCTTATATATATTGAATGAAAGAGCAGAAATCTGCTTACAATCTGGGCCAAACTCTAGGCCGATCTGAAATAATGGAACACAACACCTCTCCTAGATGCGAATACACAATTACAATAAATTCTCCTTGATATCGATCTGCTCTAAGCAAAATAATAATCTGCTGTAGATATGCGAACTTCTTGATAGGTGCAAATTTTCTTGAGAATAAATTGATTGATGATCAAATGAAATGATCATCACCTTCTATATGTACAATGTAAGGTGCCTTTTCACAAGCAAGGCGACTCTTCACAAGGGTCGGCCTCATTCAAGAACCAAGGCGACTTTTCATCTTGGGTCAGCCTTATAAATTTAAAATAATATTTATATATAGCAAGTCCGACTTGCCTTGGAATTATTTATTTATCATTATTTCGATTTTGAGAGAAGGATATCTCCCGCAGCTAAAACATCAACACTCCCTCTTAGCTAGGGAGGTATCCTTCCAGATATCCATGTCATGGAGTCTCTTTGCATGACCTCCAGAATGGCTACACCCATTTGAGAAAAAGTTCATCACAGAATCTCTCAACGTGATATCGTCATGGAGTCACTCAACATGACGTCCACCATGGCTACTCCCATGTGTGGAAAGAAACATATGCACAAGTGTTGATCACAAAGCCTCTCAACGTGATGTCGTCATGGAGTCTCTCAACATGACGTCTCATCTCAGTCTCAGAGATGAATAAGGGCTCGCACCTCATATTTCTCCGTCTCAGAGAAATATACACTAAAAGGGCTTTCACCTCATATTTCTCTATCTCAAAAAATATACACTACAAGGGCTTTCACCTCATATTCCTTCATCTTAGAAGAATATACACTACAAGTGCTTTCACCTCATATTCCTCCGTCTCAAAGGAATATACACTACAAGGGCTTTCACCTCATATTTCTCTGTCACAAAGAAATATACATTATGACAAATCTTCATGATGATGTGACTACCTCTGAAGCTTCAAGTACTTGCATCAACCTCCTGACCTCCTCGTCCAAAATTGCTTTTGTTGGTTTGCTAGACTCCCTCTGAATGTTAATTCCTCCTCTTCGAAGAAACTGATTGACTTTAGAATAAAAAACCTTTTGAATCAACTTTAGAGCTTGGCTCCTTCTGAGATGTCCCTATGCCAATTTCTGCAGAAGAAACATGTTGTGTAGACCTTAATTTGCAATCTCGAGCAAAGTGATCGTACTTGTCACACCTGAAACATTGAATTTGAGTGTCACAACCCCCCCCTAGGACTTAATAAGTTATGGTATTGATGACATGGTCGTTATTTCCGTTATTGAAACATTATCCTTCTTATGAATATGAATTAAAGGATTTAATAATTATTCTAGTTTATTTTATCTCTTGGCAATGAATGAAATGATGGATGATTATTTAATTGCGTAAATACAACTATAGATGATGTTGTTACGTATATCAATGAGAAACAATATGTTAAGAATAGTCTAACTCTGGCTTTTGGTGTCAAGTGATTGCAGGACCATCAACGCAAGAAAAGAAAAGGGACCGTCATCAGGGAGAGGACACAGTTGACAAGGATCCGATTGTTATCAACTCTGGGATGCAAATGACGACACAAGATGATCTTGGCCTTGGTAAAATAAATAATAATAATAAACCTTAAAAAGAAAACATTTAGATAATTCACTTAATAAGGAATTTTAAATGTTAATATGGCAACCTTTAAGACTTCAAATATTAAAGCTTCGAATCTAATAAAAGAGATATATAGTTAAGCGGATAAAAGAAAAACGCATTTTTTTTTTTGGTAGTGGTCTTTGTGCGGGGTAAAGAGGGCCGACGAATGGGAGTCTGAACGCATCACCAGGGCACTGGCTTGCATGGTAACGCCTTGCATTCAAGAGGCTCGATGGGAAATGCGAAAGGGCATTCATTTAAACGTCGACCTCGCCTGGGAAAGGGCATTCCATCTGAACATTCGTCTTTTTCCTTTGGTCTTCGTTTTTTGAAGAAAAAGAAAGAGATACCAAATCTTCCGCCAAGGTTAGGGTTCGGTTATTTTCCTGAGTTCTGTTTGTTCTTCCGCTGGAATCGGGTGGGGAAAATCTGTCTGAAGCGAAGGAAATCATCAAACGCCTTTCTCTTCCTCTGTTTCTCCGAAGTAACCTCCGGTTACTCGCGATTCGCTTCCGGGAAGCGAGTAAGGCAGGATACGGGGCCAGTGGCATCATCAGATAACTTTATCAGGCATGTAGATAACCAAATTCTTCTTCCATCTCACATGCGTGGTATTCTTTGTTCAAATAATTTCTTCTTCATAATAGTCGAATATGAGAATAATTCGCATTGATCTTCTTTTTAGATTATATTGATCATTTCCCTCAATCTTGTCTCGGCTTTGAACTCTATGGTTGTATATTTTTTTGTCAGTCCAAGTCTGACCCGTAACTCTTGTCATGATAAAGAATGCCGTCTATTCTTTCCTTAGCCAGGGTCTTAGTTCAGTAGTAAGAACTTGAAACAACGTTTCCTCTTTGCAATTTTGTTACCTCGCACTATCTTCATCCAGTAGCGATGGCCAAGGGAGCTCCCTGCGTCTTAAGTCTGGTAAAACATTCGTCAATCCCATGAAGTGGTAACTGGCTCCTGCGTGCTTTCTGATTTTTTAATTTTTGATGATCTGAACGGTTCACCAGAACAGAGTCTAGCTGAGACCTTATATTTTTTTATATATAATTCTGGAAAAAAATTTATTACAAACATAAGACCCTAATCCTGGACTGTCTCGAAGACTAGTAAGGTATATCTATCAGATTTGAACATTATCTCTTCCTGAAGGATAATAGATAAATTCTTTATTTGAACCAATGAGATTAATAACAACAGTAAGAACTTGAACTCGAATATTGATGTTCTTGAATATAGAAACCTGAAACATACCTAGTGTAAACTTAATGAGCAAGGATGCGTGCTGACGGCACAGTGATGCCATAAATAATTAATTAAAAATCCTTGGCCAAGGTAGATGCCCGTTTGGCAATGTCAGCTTCCATGGCCAGATATACCCTGATCAGGATGATTCTTCTGATAGGAGGTACCTATAGAGGGAGGATCAATCAGTGGTATAGGTTCGTGGACATCAGGCTCGGAGAACTGATAACAATTGATCCTTGTTAATTGACCTCGTGAAGGGCGGGTTCTTCAGTTGAAGAAACTCGGGAGACCAGCAGGTCTTGGTTGGGCGGTAAAGCCCCTGATGATGATTTCTTTTCCTTTCTGAATAGTATTGCCAATGAAGATGGTGTCAAATACAAATCTTTCTTCTCGCTCTATTCCAGGTACAAAGATCTGAATGTTACTATTTATTGTAATAATATTCATCTTGAAATTTGAACAATGTTCTAGCTGAATTTGTCGTTATTTGTTAGTTACTGTTATGTTTACTGTATAGTTGAATTCTGCAAGTTAGATGTAGAAAATTTATGATAACCGTTGTAAGTAAACCCTAGAATGGTAGTTATATTTTTTTTTATGATAATATGAAACAGTTCTGTTTTTGAAAAATCAGTTAGAGACGGTAAAACAGTAAACCTCTTGAAAACAATTAGTTACAATTCAGCTGAAGGTAGTTACCAGTTAAACCATCATAACCGTAGATTAGTTGGATGTTACATTGAGAGAGATCCTTCTTCTTCGGTTTTGGAGTAGAATCTGATTCTCTATCTCTATTCCTTTTTCTTCCTTTGCCTTTTTTCTCTAGAAGTGTGTGTAGCAAGAACTTGATTTTCTACATCATGATGGTTTCGCCCAATTCCTCTTGCTGCCAACCTGGACTCTTCTTGAATACAATCAGCTCGAAGAAGATCAAACTTGGGCACCTTGGATCTCCCACTGATACTCTGAATAAAGGGTTCCCAGGATTGAGGAAGACCATTTAGTGCCAACATAACAAGATCTCTGTCTGCAATTATGTCCCCAATAGTGCTCAACTGATCTCTCAAATCAGCAATCTTCATAAAGAACAAGATGACTGAATCATCTTTAGCCATTTTTACATGGTGAAGTTGTTGTCTCAAAGCAAGGGCTCTGTTGGTGTTGTTGATCTCATACAATCCTTTTAGAGTATCAAACATTTCTTTAGTTGTCTTCAACTTGGAGATGATCGGTACTAGGTGATCCATCACAGAGTCTATCATGATCTTTCTAGCCTCCGTGCCATTTTTTTTCCACTGGATTTTCTCAATATCATCGGAAGGCTCGAGCATATTACTTTCCACGAAATCAAGATCATTCTCCTCTAATGCAATGAGTACCTTGGGTTTCCAAGAGTTGAAGTTTGTGGCTCCATCAAGTCTATCTTCTACCTTGATACCAATCACCATCTTCTTTTTCCGCACAAATTCACCTTCAAGGATCTGCCCTAGATGAGAAAATAGACTACTTAACAAATTTGATCAGATCTCTTCTTAGACCCGCTCTGATACCAAGTTAGTTTTAAGATCAGATTTGACAAAAAAACAGAAATACAAAATTATGAACAATCAAACACAGCAAATACCCTGGCAAAACCCTCCTTCTGAAGGGAGAAAAACCCAGCCAAGAATATATCTCTTATATATATTGAATGAAAGAGCAGAAATCTGCTTACAATCTAGGCCAAACTCTAGGCCGATCTGAACTGATGGAACACAACACCTCTCCTAGATGCGAATGCACAATTACAATAAATTCTCCTTGATATCGATCTGCTCTAGGCAAAATAATAATCTGCTGTAGATATGCGAACTTCTTGATAGGTGTGAATTGTCTTGAGAATAAATTGATTGATGATCAAATGAAATGATCATCACCTTCTATATGTACAATGTAAGGTGCCTTTTCACAAGCAAGGCGACTCTTCACAAGGGTTGGCCTCATTCAAGAACCAAGGTGACTTTTCATCTTGGGTCGGCCTTATAAATTTAAAATAATATTTATATATAGTAAGTCCGACTTGCCTTGGAATTATTTATTTATCATTATTTCAATTTTGAGAGAAGGATATCTTCCGCAGCTAAAACATCAACAAAGAGGATTTTACACTTTCAGCAGTCTCATCTTCTCCTTAGGAAAAGGGAAAAATAATAAAACACCCAAAATGTGGTATATGTTGCCTTTCAAGGCAGAGACCCCAGAAATTTCAGAGAGTACCTTTCAAATAAAAGTTTAAAACAACAGGAAAACATGACCCATATTGAAGGGAAGCCTTTTTCACCTTAATGAGGGTCATTGCAGAGAGCCAAGTCCAATGTTGTTTTACCACCAACCACCCATACACTGCACCCCAATGACAGACACTTTTTTGTTGAACAAAAGCTCCTTGAAATCCCCAATGGGTTTCTCCAAACCCAAAATAATTTGAGATTTTCCAGAACCATTATAATGATTATTGCTTGTGGAATCTCCAATAATTTCAGTACATTCAAACAAATCATCTAAATTCTAAACCCTTTTGTTTATGCATCATGGTATTTTGGCAAGGGTGCATCATGGTATTTTGGCAAGGGTCATTTGTAAGCATGTAAGTTTGTTTGAAGATAGACTTATTCAGTCCCCTACTTACATCTGTGATAAGGAGCACCTTCAACGAAGATTCCTTCCATGTCCAATTTGCTTAGTTCACTCTTCAGTCTTTTTAGGATTTTGTTCTTCTAAAAATAGCAGTTTGTCAACTGCTCTATTTTTAGGTTGGAGTATAAGGGAACAACGAGGAACTATTTGCTATTTTGGGAATTAGAAGGTTAGAAGGGAGTAAATACATGTTTTTGACTTTTTAGAGTTAGATTTATATTTTTTGGAGATTAGAGGGGAAAAGATAGAGTTTTGGGTAGTGTTGTGACCTAATTCACACCTCGCCCCATTGCAAATGGGGACCCTTGTGGTTTGCTTTTTAGGGGTTTGTCGTTGCATCTTGGTTTTCGTCTGGTCTCCATTTGGGGTTTTGAGTCTGAATTTTGAATGGTCACCTGAGTCAAGCAAAAGAGTTTTAGCCTAGATCGTTATGTAAACATTATAATCATGCTTAGAAAGCCCGAGAGATGAAGATCGATTGTCGTTTCGGTCAATTCTGACATCTCCTACTTTTTAGGGTTTTTCACCCCAGGCCCCCTATTTTTTAGGACCTACTTTTTTGGCACTTTTGAGCAATTCTGAGATCCCCATTCTTTAGGGTCTATTTTTAGAAAGTTGCTATTTTTGGAAAATTTCTATTTTTAGAAAGTTTCTATATTTGGAAAGGTCTTGAGTTTCAAAAATCCGCTCAGAAGTTCAAAAACTCAACGAAACTCTCAGAAAATCAATTTGAAAATTTTTTGAATTCATGGTGAAATTCTGAAAAATCACAGAAAATGGTGAGTAATCTGGAAAAATCAGTCTAGAAATCACAGGAAATAGTGTAAAATCTGAGAGAGTCATATAAAAATCTGAGAAATCCATGATAAATCTGAACAATCATGGCAAATTGATGACTGAAAATCATGGTGAAGGCATGAAAGAGGACTGAGATTCATAACCAGCATGGAGAAAATGAGTAAAGTTAATGTCAAAGGAGCTTCAGCCAAGTAATGTCAATGGCAATGCTGAAGGTGAAGTCCGCCCTTCAATGGCTTGACTGCAAGCAAACTCCGCCCAGCAGCATAGGGAAATGGCACAACCTCCTATGAAGTCCGCCCAGGTTCAAGTGTTAAATGGCAAGGAAAGACCTGAAGTCCACCCAGCTGAATGGAAAGAAAAGAGACCAAGTCCGCCCTTGGTCAAAAGGATGAATGGCTAGACACAAGACAAAGTCCGCCCCAAGCCAAAATGTTGAAATGGCAAGCCATAGGCTGAAGTCCGCCCTTGAATGGCTCAACACTTGATGAAGTCCGCCCTTAGCAAGAGATGCAATGGCATGAAATTTGATGAAGTCCGCCCTTGTATGGCAAAGAAATGAAGGAAGTCCGCCCCAAGTGAAGATGGTATAAATTCTAACCAAGTCCGCCCCTAGCCAAAATGTGAAGTGGCATGATAACATGCAAAGTCCGCCTTGGGCAAGGAAAAAGATGGCATGGATGTAAAGAAAGTCCGCCCCAAAGTGGCTTGAAGAGAGGTAAAGTCCGCCCTAAGAAGTGGCATGGAGATGTGTGAAGTCCGCTCCAAGGAAAATAGCTCAACACTTAGTGAAATCCGCCTAGTCCATGGGGTGTTGGCATGAGAGAATGGAAAGAAATTAAGTGGCCTAAGCAACTAGCAAGTCCACCATACTTAGAGGAGTAAGAAAATTAAAATTTTTGCCTAAGTATGAATGTTGGAAAATTTAAAAAAAATATGCTTGGCACTTTAAAAATTCGCCATGCTTGAAAAGAAAGAAAATTCTTCTAAGTCCAACATTTATATGTCTAAGAAAATTTGGCCAAACGTTCTAGGAAGATGAAATAAATTTTGCCAGACTTAAGACAGAAATTTATGGCCAAATAAAATTGGACGAAAGAAATTTATGGCCAAATAAAATTGGACGAAAGAAATCATGGAAAAATAAAATTGGACGATAGAAATTATGGCAAAATAATTTTGGAAGAAAATTCGCCTAAGGCATTGGCAAGAAAATTTTCGAAAATCAAAATTGCCTTAGACAAAAATAAGTTGCCATAAAAAAAATAATGGGTTGGAAATGACACATAAAATAATTATTTTAATTATTTTAATTATTTATTTTCCAACACCCCAAAAGATAAGTTTTAAAAAGTCGAAATTGGAAAAAGGACAAAAGGAGCTTTATTGAACTGGTGTTGAATTTGGAAACTTTCCCAGATACTATCGTTGAAGATAAAACTTGCCACTCCGAAGCTAAGTAAAAGAAAAGTTAAAGCTCGATTTAAAGGAAACATTTGAAATTTGCTAATTGGATCGATTTTCTCACCTCTATAATTGATTTCACTTCTCATTTTTACAATCATCCGATTTTCGAAAGAAAAGTGTGAGAAGAAATTTGTCTAAGGCACGAAAGTTGAGAAAAGTATGAAGCAAAGTGAAAGAAGCAAATTTACTTTGTCCACTTCATTTTGGCATAAAACTTCATCATTTATTTTCTTTCCAGCTTGATTTTTCACGAAGTCTAATTTGACGACTAGCTGGAATATCTTTCAAAGTGATTTAAATTTCGAATTCTAAATATTCTCTTTGCTTTTTCTTGCAGATTTATTTCCGAGGTGGTAAAGATGAAGTTTGCCAGCAAAGATGTGCAGCTGCAGTCAAAGATCAAATCCAAGTGGGAGCATATTGTGGACACCAATCTTGGCCACGTTGACCTCGATGACTTCAGGAAAAGAATGTACGGAAGCGATGGACGTCTGCCTACGCCAATTGCGAGAAGAATGATGCGCAATGGAATTGTTCACGCAGCTAGATTTCCACCAGCAAAAGAGTGTCTGGAACTTATGGTGGAATGCGCATTGCACTATAATGCACGAGAAAGGCAAATAGAAGCTCCTGATAGAAGAGTTCTCGCATACTTGTCCGAGCCAGCCATTCAAGAAACTTTCAGAATCCCAGTTTACAACCGAACATCCTACCGCACTAAGGAGGATGCACTTAAGCTTTACCAGAACCAGCAAGACCTTTGTGCATCAAACATAAATAAGACTTGGTTGTTGAAGCCCAAACCGACTGCAAGGAAGATGCCGAAGAAGTTGGTCAAAACACATTTCAAAGAGGAATATGGCGACATAGTCTTGCTGCTGAACAGAATAGTAGGCAATCCTCATGGTGCGCCTTTCAAAAACTGGATGTATTATTTCATTGATGAAATAATTACCGGAGTCAAGATGTTTAACTGGTCCAGAATGATCAATGATAGCCTCCATGAGCAGTTGGTTAACCTGGAGGAAACCAAGACCTTTCACATGAGCTCGTACGTCATATATTCACTTGCGAGGTATTACAAGTATTTTGGCTTGGTTTGCAAAGGTGTGGTTGGCAATGGCGAAGGACAACTCAAGGCATATGATTGTTTTCCGCAGTTGCAACTAAAAGAGAAGTCACATTTCCGACGAGCTCATGACGCCTTTCTGATGTACATCACTCGGCTTCTCCAAGGCGGAACACACCAAAGACTCACCCATGAGGCCAAGAGTTTGATTGGCAGATATGGATCGTGGTTCATCCAATATCCCAAGTTCACTTACATCAAGATCCAAGGATTCTCAGGAAATCCTTATAGACTGCCCATCTATCCTACCAACAAAATGGTTTTGCTGGAAGTGCTGAGGCAATTGGAGGTGTATCAAAATATTCAATGGCCAAAACAGAAGGCAGCTGTCACCTTTCCTTTTTTTATTGGCAATATGGAGGAATCGTGTCCAACGGCGCAAGCAGCGGAGAGTGCTCGACTGGAGATCCAGAAATATCCGTTCATATCATACAAGTCCAGGAATAACTTTGATCCACTCCATCACATCAGAACTGTGGACGGAGAGAAATACAAGCACCGGGTAGACTTAGAAGACTTCTGGGCTAATGCAGCTGACGAATATGACATGAGAAAGAGGTTGTGGTCAAGATTGCCACTAAGTATGATTAGGGCAACGGAGCTTTTCAAAGTACCCGATCAACTACAGGATGACGGAGTATATTTGCAACCAGGCTTCGATGAGAACCAGCCACTCCCCCCTGTGAGGTGGTTTGACCCTGAGATGGGTGACCTAGCAACATTCATGCGACTTGTTTTCAAGTATTCTCAATGGTGGATAGATCGACAGGTAGAAACTCTAAGGCAGAGAAACGTGCAATTCACGTACGAATTGATGGGCGATACAGAGTCCTATTCTTCAAATGCCGGTGCATCTCATGGAGATGGGCCAACAGATGCCGCCAACTTGGGAAAGAGGAAAGAAATTGGTAAATCTACAAAACAGGACAAGGATAAAATGATAGATGAAGGGCCTTCTCGAAAGAAGCTCAAATCCAGACCTCTTCAGTTGGCCACTTCCAGAAATATAGAAGAAATACTCGCCATGGATAAAGAGTCTTTGGAGAACGTCAGGATTCCTTCCCCAGTCGGAGATGTGGAGCCAATACAACTGGAGGACGATGCTCAACCCTCTCCTACAAGCACCGAGATCCTAGAATCAGACAATGATGTAGATATTATGGATGGAGAATTCGAGGAAGGAATGATTTCCGCCCTCAAAGGAATCCAAGAGGACCCATCCGTGCAGGAAATTCCAAATATCCAAGAACTTCATGATATACCAGAGATTCAGGAAGAGCAAGAAGTGCGGGATATTCAAGAAGTCCAAGGTCAACAGGAGGATGGAATTGAGCAGCCAACCATCCCAGATTGGCTAAAAGAAAGATTAAAAAGAAAGGCGCCAGTAGAGGTTCCTGAAGAAGATGATGCCATAGATTTTTTGGCAAGGCTAGAGCAAACTGCCATAAGAAAGAAAGCCAAGAAATTTTCCACCATCCAAAGAGATGAGGTTGGCAATCGCACAGTGCAAGTTGCAATACCTACAGCCGATAAGTTCCAAGATGAGATTGCCCCGGATGAATACGCCATCACGACCATTGACATGGGTCCAACAACGAAAGAGCAAGAAGTTGTGGACTTAGACAATTCCGTTGCCACCATCAAGTCCAGACTGGAAAAGGAAGTGGCCAAGAAAAAGGAATATAAAAAAGAGATTGAGCGCCTAAAAAATTACATCCAGCACTTGACCAAGCCGCTAAATGAAGGTGACCAAGCAGCGCTTCTACCTCCAAACTCTTCACTAGAACCAATCCGAAATTTTGAAGAAGAGTTGACTACAGCACGAGAGGCTAAGGATTGGATGGATGGAAGGAAAGAAGAGGCAATGGCATTCACGGAAAAGCTAGCATGTGTGTATGAGCAGGCTTCCTTTTTGTTGTCACGGGTTGCAGGCTTAGCGGAATCATGGGATGGCCTCGAAAATATTCAGAATAAGATTATCCCATGTATTCAAGAATTGAAAGGCATCTCGAAGCAAAGGTTGATTGATGACAGGGTTATTGAAGCCAG
The DNA here is from genome assembly GCA_007258455.2 of Sequoia sempervirens. Lineage (NCBI taxonomy): Eukaryota > Viridiplantae > Streptophyta > Pinopsida > Cupressales > Cupressaceae > Sequoia > Sequoia sempervirens. Next base: position 579,963,862 of record VDFB02105785.1, read on the forward strand.
AGCTGCATATGACTTCAGTGGCTGGTACTATGCTCTGATTTCACGAAAAGGAGTCCTGGAAAAGGTAAAGCAGGATGGCACCAAAGTTGAAGAACGGGCAAAAGAGATTCGGAGTAAAGTTTACCAGATGGCTGCAGATATGCTCGACAAAGATATTGTCCGGAAGAAACATTTGCGGCCAAAGAATTTAAAAGAACAAGTGCAGAAAATTTTCTCCACCATCTCCGGGCCAATCATGAAAGAAAACTTCACCAGGGTATTCAACTTCATGACTGTCAGAAATACTTTCTTGCTACAGGAACCAGAATGGGCGGCCACTTTTGTAGAATGTGCTGAGAGCTTGGACTTGCTGGAATACAATGTCAACGTGCTGCCGGACATTGCCATGGAGGAGGTCAGCTCGATCGTGTCCAGATTCACCGAATGCAATGCCGCACAAGTGGATAAGGATGCAACTCCAGATGTCTGAGGTTCTCTCCAGTTAACTGGTTGATGTTTTGGAAACCCTAATTAGGGTTTAGTTATGTTAGATCTGGGCCATTGATCTCATTTCAATCTTGGCCATTCATTGTAATTCAGAAGTGCTATATAAACCCCCCCCCCTCACTCTCTCTCGATATAATTAGAGGAATTAGAATTCATTAGAAGGCATTAGAGATTCATTAGAAGTTAGATCAGATTCAAGAGAATTAGATTGTAGAGAATAAGAGAGAGTTTTATGAGATTGTTGTGAAAACACTATTTTGATAATAAAGTTCATCATGCATGAGGTGCCTTGAATCCTTGATTGTCAAATGGTTGCATGGTCGCATATTCTCTTTCTCATTAGTAAATTTGAATTAGATGTATGTTAGAAGAATGACAGATTGATAACGAAGACTAGTGAAACCCAGCTCATACTTTCTTTGAGTGGATGCTTTTCACTCAATGTGTAAAGTTACACTGAGCTTTATCGTGGATGCTTAACTTCTGTTTGGATAATTATTGTTCGATTTGATGGTAGTTATTCATTACGTGAAAATCATAAGCACATTCCCAGAAGATTGCACTTGCTCTGTGTAGTTGTCGTCTAACGTGGCGAAGCAGAGATTGTCTATTTGGTTTCATTTAATCTTTGTCGTCTCTTGATTTCTTAGGAATAGCATAGGATCTCTAAAACCCTTAATCTTTTTCACTTTTTTTTATAAAATCAGAAAATCCAAAATGATACTGTATTTATGTCTCTGCTTTCCCAAGTAACTTGCAAAGTAAATCCCAATTGTGCCCCCAGCAAATCACATCAAAACCACAGAGCTTATCCGCATTCATCTTAAACATTGGAATTACCATATGATCTTACTTGCAATCTTAGCATATAAGGTAGTTTTTCAAGAGAGGATAGAGCGTCTTGGACACTTTATTCTAGAATGTTTGTTGTGTCATAAAACACGCATCAACAGGTAGAAAGTTAAGGACTTTTTTTCAGCCTATAGAGAGCTCTTCCACTGCGTATTTCAGCAATCCATGTTTGTTAGATGGAGAGTCAGGATGTATAAAACTATGCTGCCATATTATAAATCAGATCTTCTGTGACTGCTCTGTTTTTCAAAGGATATTATTGAGAGTTGTATGTTCTTTTCAGTCTGCTGCATTTGTTTTCTAATCTTAAGAGAGTTCAACAAGTTGCAAATTAAAGATAGAGAAGTCTCTACATCATTCGGGTATCAGAGCAAACCATAATGGCCTAGAGGGGAGCCCATGTGAACAAGGGAATAAAAGGTAGGAGGAATGCAAGATGGAGAGGAAATATAGATGATGAATCGCTCAGAAGGTTAGAAGCCCTTGAGGCTAGGTTGCCTCATGACAATTCAAAGGAAGAACCCGAAGTTCAAAGGGATTGGGTTTGAGCCATAGAACCCATGGAAAGGCTTATTGAAGCTATAGCTGGTTAGACAAGGAACTAGGGGTAAGGATACATACCCTGATTTTAAAAATGAACTAAATCCAGAAGTGTTGACGGATTGGATTTAAGAGTTAGAGAAATACTACAAGATGGAAGGGATTGAGACTATCAATTCATGAAGGGTGACGGGTCATGGTTGCAGCATCAAAAATGAAGTCTCGTGCTGCTCTTTGGTGGGAGAATCTCTAGAATGTTAGGAGAAGACAAGGGAAACAGAAAATCTGGGTGTAGCCAAAGATGCTTTAAACAATTGAAAGCTAAGTTTATGTCCTCAGATTATCAACAAATTCTTTTCTAGGGAGTTTCAAAATCTTAAACAGGAGGAGTCATCAAAGCAAGCTTGTACTGAGGAATTTTTGAAGCTACAAATCAAGATTAATTTGCAAGAAGATGTTGAGCATGCAGCAACAAGATACATTAGTAGGCTCACATTTCAACTCTAAGATGAACTAGCCTTGTTAAAGTGAACACCATGGATTAGGCAAATTAGGTTGCCTTGAAAGCAGAGGAAAATTTAAATAGGTAGGGGAAAATGGCAAGCAAAAGGAGTGGTAACAATTTGAGTTGAGGAAGAGAAGTTCCTCCAAACCTGCCAATGAAGAATATGAGGTCAAACTTCAAGGAAGTGGAGGCTTCAAAGGTATTGGACAAGGGTGACATTTTTTTGGAAGTTGGAAGCCTTTCAGGTGTTTTATATGTAGTGAATCCCATAGAGCCATGGACAGCCCTTAAAACCCCAAAAGGGCAACGGTGGCCCAAGAAGAAGGAGAACCCTTGATAGAAGAAATTGAAGCAAAGGCTGGAAGGAACTTGATGCTAAGAAAAACCTTGATAGCTGGGGACAAAGAAGCTCCCATAGTTGATTGGAAGAGAAAGAGCATATTTCAAGCAAAATTTAAGTTAAACACAAAATGTGCAATGTAATTGTATATGGAGGATCTATTGATAACATGGTGAGTACAGAAATGGTGCAAAAATGCAGCTTGTTTGCATTCCAAAATTGAATCCTTATAAGATTTCCTAGTTGAAAAAGGATTATAGTGTGCTTGTGCATCAATCTCACAAGCATATTAGTTTTCCTTGAAAGAAAAGAAAAAATTAAATAGTGGCAGAAAATGGCAAGCAATAGGGGTGGCAACAATTTGAGTTGAGTAAGGGGAAGTTCCTCAAAACCCGCCTATGAAGAAGAGCCAAAGGGTAATATGAAGCCAAACTCCCAAAGAAGGGGAGGCTTCAAAGGTAGAGGACAAGGGTGGCTTTTTTTTGGAAGGTGGAAGTCTCTGAGGTGATTTATATGTAGTGAATCCCATAGAGCTATGGTCTGCTCTCAAAACCCCAAAAGGTCAAAAGGTTGATGGTGGCCCAAGAAGAAGGAGAAAACCCTTGATACGAGAAATTGAAGCAGAGATGGGAAACAACTTGATGCTAAGAAAAACCTTGACAACTAGCGACAAAGAAACTTCTAAAGTTGATTGGAGGAGGAAAGAGTGTTTCAAACAAAATGCACATGTAAAGACAAAGTGTACAAGGTGATTGTAGATGGAGGATCTATTGATAACCTGGTAAGTACAAAAATGGTGCAAAAACTACAGCTTGTTTGCATTCCAAAATTGAACCATCATATGATTCCTAGTTGAAAAAGGATCTTGGTGTGCTTGTGAATCAATCTTGTCTTTTTGACTTCAAAATTAATCCTTATGAAGACAAAGCGTTGTGTGCCTTAGTGCCAAAGGATGCTTGCCATTTGCTATTAGATAGACCTTGGCAATATGATAGAAATGTAGTTCAACCTAGCAGAGAAAACACCTTTAAGTTACAACATGCAGGTTTACTCCATATCTTGAAGCCTTTAAGGAGAAGGAACAACTGAAATAGCAACTTTATCTTTGTTTACAATGGATTGGAAAGAGTTTTTCAAAGAGTCCAAGGGTGAGATTCATTATCTACTATACCCCCAAGAAAGGAGATGTCAAATCAGCAAATATTCCCATGGTGATGCAGAAATTGTTACAACAATATTTTGATTTGACACCATCTAACCTACCAACTAGTTTCCCTCCTTCAAGAGCCATTACTCATCAAATTGATCAGATTCCAGGTGCTAAACTTCCAAATCAGGTTGCTTACAAGTTGACTCCTCTAGAAAACGAGGAAATGAGGAGACAAATTACTGAATATTGGAAAAGGGATTTGTAAGGGAAAGCATGAGCCTGTGTACCACACTCGTTCTACTCTCCCCAGAAAAGGACAGAAATTGAGATTGTGTACGGATTCTAAAGCCATTAACAAAATCACTATGAAGTACAAATAACTTACTAGATTGCTTATTGGATGTTGTGAGACCCCTCTTTCAATGACTTCTTAGCACATCATCTTTTGCTACTGTTGTGGTTATTGAGTGGATGGTTTCATGGTTAGTTTATGTTATGGGTATTATTATGATGTGAACTATTGATTTTAGTTTATGTGCATGGAGATAGTTGATTTTGGTATGGGTGATGTCACCCTTATATTTATTGAGATATCTAATGATTTCATTTTATATGATTCGCATGTGGATTTGTTTATGATGAGATGGTAATGATTAGACTCCATATGTTGTGAGATTCATGGATTATTCTTTTGCAATGTGACTTAGTTGATAAATGATGTACATTTGGGTTTTCAATATATTAGAATGCATGACTAGAAATGTGTGATTAGATATATGTGGAATTTGTGTATATTACTTGTTGATGCTTCGGCTACAGTTATTATATATGACAAACTAATAATTATGTTGAAGTGTACAGATGTAGTGCCAAAGGGAATTGGGGTCACATGGTATACCTAATTTATGTTCATCCAATTATGCCGACCTTGGTCCATATGGAGGGGCAAAGGTCATGTGTAATGTGTAGTAATGTGAATGTGATTTTGAGTAATGTGAGTGTAATGTGCATTGTTATGTGAATTTAATTGTTGTGTGAGAAGTCTTGTCCAAAGGGTTGATCTCTTGAAATTTTGTTCTGGTTTTAGTCATTTCTTTGTAAGTTTAAAGGGGTTATAAGTGAGTATATTAAGTCTTTTAATATAATGTAAGTCTCTAAAAGTTAGGACTTTGGGTAAGGGGTGTTGTAAAAGTGTAGAAAATTATTTATAACTATTTTCTAGCCTCCTAAAATCATCATTTTTAAATGGTGACGAAATTTGGAGGCAGTTTGGATGAGGTAGGGAGAGGTGGCATCATCTCATCCCATCCTCAAAATTGATTTTAAGGTGGTTAGAAGAGGATAAGATCCTTCATGACTCACCAAAGGAGAGTACACATGGAGGCATCCCTTTTTAGAGAAATCTTTGAGTGGAGACACTTGGAGGTTCTAGAAAGAGTTAAGTGTCTCTAGATGTGAAGCTTTAGGGTTTTGTAGGATCTATTGTGGAGATGACACTTGTCATCTCCACAATCAAGGATGGAGAGCCTTTCCTTTCTATTTATATTTTCTTCCTTAGTCAAGCTAGGACTTTTTGCTTCATTTTTGGTATTCATTATCTTAAGCGTTGAGAAATTTTAAGGAGAGTTGGGTAGAAGGTTGTGAGCAAAGTTGGAAAGAGCTTGGAAGAGAAATCAACAAGGAACTACTTCAAATTGATTTGAAATAGCTTGCTAAGGTAGGTTCTACCCTCTTATAATAGTATCACCAAGGTGAAGTGCTTTGATGGGTTGGTGAATTTTTATAACAGATTAATTAGGAAATTCAATGGTATAAGTGCACCATTGACTAATTGCACAAGAGGGAAGGTCTTTACTTGGACAAAGGTGACTAATGTGAATTTTGAACATCTCAAAGGAAAGGTTACTAAAGCTTCAATTCTTGCTATACCAGACTTTGAGAAACTTTACAGTTGAGTGTGAACTTCAAAGGTAGCTATCAAAGGAGTGTTAAGCCAAGAAGGTAAATGTGGCCTTTTTGAGCAATAAATTAAATGAAGCTAAAAAGAAGTATACCACTATGACAAGGAATTCTATGTTGTAGTACAAGCATTAAAATATTGGAGGCATTATTTTCTACACAGGAAATTAATGATTGATAATTAAGCCTTGAAGTACATATATTCCCAAGGTAAGCTATCCCTCAAACATGCCAAATGGGCTTCATTTTTGCAAAGCATATACGTTTTTTGTGCAACATACGAGTGGTAAAACCAAAGTAGTGATCGATGCCTTAAGTAGAAACATCATTGTTGGTTGTAATGAGTAATGGACTGGTTGGCTTTGAAGAAATGAAGGGTGAATATGCAAATGATTCATATTTTGGCAGCACTTAATGCAATTCTAAGTAGTTTAGACCATACTGGTATGCATTCATTTGAAGACTTCTTATTAGTAGATAGCTTTTTGTTTAAGTGATCTCAGCTTTGTATTCCCCTTGGATTGAGGAGAGAAAAGCTAGTGAGTAGGATGCACTCAATGGGTTGGGTGAACACACTTTAGAACGGATAAGACTTTTGAATTAGCGAGTAAAAAAATCATTTTGGCCAAGTATGAGAAGAGATGTGAATAGGTTTGTTGTTGCTTGTAAGATATGCCAAATTGCAGAAAGAGAACAACAAATACAAGCCTATAAATGCCTTTACTTCTGCCAAAGGAACCATGGGCTGATATTTCCATGGATTTTATCTTGGGACTGCCACAAACCCATAGTGGACATGATTTAGTGTTTGTACTTTGTAGTGGTGGACCACTTTTCTAAAATGGCTATAATGACCCTTACCAAAATATTCATATAGATTGCTTAGTTCTGAAACAATGTAATGAAATCAACCAAAATATTCATATAAAACAAAGTTCTAAAATGTGGACTTGTCAGCCCATAAATTTGACTGACTCGGGACTTGGCATAAACTCAACAAAATGCAGCAAATTGCGACAAAAGAAATCATTATTACACCCAAAAAACAGAATTAATGTATTTAGAGAACACAAAAGTCTCACTCTGCTGCATTTGTTTTATGATTTATCTGAAGTGAGTTTAACAAGTTGCAAATCAGATGTAAAGAACTGCCTGCATCAATCTGCTGTCTCCGGTTGGCAATTTTTTTTCAGATCTGCTAAAAGCCCTCTGGCATCAAGTAATATGTGAACAGAAATTAACCCCAAGAAGTCATTAATCTCTTTTAGAGAATCTGCAACATATCTATAATTGAGAGGCAGGTTAAAAATGCTAGTATTTTGGCATTTTTAACCAGCTTAGCACCTCTTACAAGGGTGTTGTAAAACTGGTGAAAGATAGGGTTTTGCTGATCCTTGGGCAATTTCAGATCCGATATATAAATTTCCTGAATGCCTGGCGTTAAATACTTCAGCACGGCACCAGCTCCAACGCTCAGACACTTGCAATTGAAAATCAGCATCTTGCATATATCAGCAAAAATAATAAAAAGCAGGATTCTTTACAGACTATTTACTTTCTTCTGTTTTGCAGTTTGAAACATACTGAGCTGCATATTCACAAGTTATTAGACAGGAACCTCCTTTGATTCAACTGTCAATGGCAGAAGAATATTATATTTAAAAAACTGGGTAGAAATATATCATGTATTACACCATATCTTTAAAAAAATTTGGGTGCATAGAAATATGTCACATTCTAAAGTCTCAATCGTATTAAAAGAAGAAACAAAATAATAAAGCAATTAATTTGTTAAGTAAAAAGAATCAATTTTGTGGGAGGAGATAGTCGTGCTTGCCCCAACCCCAATCCCTAATGATGCCTTCATTAATTTTTTTTAGCTGTTAGAACAATTTTTAAATGATAAACCTCCTACTCTACCACATGCCATTGGTTCGAAGAAGTGATATAACTCACATTTTTATAATAATTATTCATAGAATATGAAGGATAGATTTTTGCAGTTTCCTGATTTAACTTCAGTAGGACGAGAACTGAACTCAAACAAATAGCATTTGTGGCCATTGTAGAATTCTCTAACTAAATCTTTTTTTATTTGTACGTGCAGGCCCTATGGAGGACAGTCAGTGGTATGCGATGAATATTCTGGAAGCAGAGGCTCTGGTATTGCTCTTTACTGCAAGTAAATATTATCTTCCTCCATTTTTGAAATCCATGAAGAAACTGAAATTTCTCATGGCATTCAATTATGGCACAAAGAGAGCAATAGTGGAAGGTCTAGAGAACTATCACCCCTAAAAAGTAGATACCATTGCCTTAAGAGGATGTTAAAAGTTCAGTAGTTTCATCTTCTCCACAGAAAAAGGGTAAAGAAAAAATGCCCAAAATCTTGGGATATGTTGGCATTGAAGGTAGAGACCTCAGAAATTTCAGAGTAACTTTCAAATAAAAGATTAAAACAACAGGGAAACGTGACCCAAAATGAGGGTAAGCCCATTTCACCTTTAATATGAGGATCATTGCAGAGCACCAAGGCCAATGTCGTTTTGGAGAAAGCCATTTAGGATTTGAAGGAGCTTTTGTTCAACAGTGAGGTGTCTGTCGTGGGTATGTCGTGGGTATGCAGTGTATGCAAGGTGTTGGGTAGAAATATATCTTGTATTACACCATATCTTTAAACAATGGGTGGGTAAAAATATGTCACATTCTAAAGTCTCAATCATATTAAAAGAAGATACTTAATAATAAAGCAATTAATTTGTTTAGTAGTAAGAATCAATTTTGTGGGAGGAGATAATCATGCTTACCCCAGCCCCAATCCCTAACGATGCCTTAATTATTTTTTAATAGCTGTTAGAAGAATTTTTAAATGATAAACCTCCTACTCTACCTCATGCCATTGGTTGGAAGAAGTAATATAACTCACAATTTTATACGAATTATTCATAGAATATGAAGGATAGATTTTTGCAGCTTCCTGATTTAACTTCTATAGGACGAGAACTTAACCCAAACAAATAGTATTTGTGGCCATTGTAGAATTCTCTAACTGAATCTTTTTCGATTTGTACATGCAGGCCTTATGGAAGGCAATCAGTGGTACGCGATGAATTTTCTGGAAGCGAAGGCTCTGGTATTACTCTTTACTGCAAGTAAATATTATCTTCCTCAATTTTTGAAATCCATGAAGAAACTGAAATTTCTCATGGCATTCAATTATGGCACAAAGAGAGCAATAATGGAAGGCCTAGAGAACTATCACCCCTAAAAAGTAGATACCATTGCCTTAAGAGGATGTTAAAAGTTCAGTAGTTTCATCTTCTCCGCAGAAAAAGGGTAAGGAAAAAATGCCCAAAATCTTGGCATATGTTGACATTGAAGGTATAGACCTTAGAAATTTCACACAAAGTACCTTTAAAATAAAAGATTAAAACAACAGGGAAACGTGACCCTAAATGAGGGTAAGCCCGCTTCACCTTTAATATGAGGATCATTGCAGAGCGCCAAGGCCAATGTCGTTTTACCAGCACCTCGCATGCACTGCGTCCCCACGACATAAACCTCACTGTTGAACAAAAGCTCCTTCAAAGCTTAAATGGCTTCTCTAAACCCACGAAATATTGAGATTTTCCAGCACCATTATAACAACTATAGCTTATGGAATCTCCAACAATTTCAGTGCAGTCAAACAAATCATCTAAACCCATTTGTTGAAGTATCATGGTATTTTGGCAAGGACTATTTGTAAGAATGAAAGCGTGTTTACAGATGGACTCATTCAGTCCCCTACTTATATCTCAAGCCTCCGATGGGTATTTTTTTTCAGATCTGCTAAAATCCTTCTGGCATCAAGCACTATGTGGGCAGGAATTAACACCAGGAAGTCAGTATCTCCTTTTAAGTTTGAGAATAGCATACCTGTAATCGAGGGGCAGGTTAAAAGTGCTAGCATATTCGCATGTTTTAACCAGCGTCGCACCTCTTGCAAGGGTGTTGTAAAACTAGTAAAAGATGGGTTTTTCTGATCCCAAGGACAATTTCGTATCCGATTTATAAATTTCCTGAATAGCTGAGGTTAAAAACTTCCTCAGACTTTTGCAATTGAAAATCTGCATCTTGTATATATCATTAAAAAGCAGGGTTCTTTCGAGACTTACTTTCTTCTGATTTGCAGTTTGAAACAAGCTGAGCTGCATATTCACCAGTGAGTAGACAGGACTCTGCTTTAACTCAAATGTCAATGGCAGCAAATAGAAGGGAAACAAGGCATAACTAGCTTCCCCAGTGTGAACAGAATAAAGCAGATTCATAAGAAACTAATTTAGCCTATTTGTTTGTGGAATTTTTTTAAGAAAACATTTTGTAGAGAAGAATATTATGTTAGGTATATTCTAAAAAAGTGGATCGAAATATACAAGCATATTATACCATATATTTTAAGAAAAGGTAGTTAGAAAAATGCTATATTTTAAAGTTTCTGTTATATTCAAACAAGAAATAAAACGATAAACAATTTTATTTTTTTAATTGGATTAAGTAACATATTAGCAAAATATACAAAATAGTTGTAAGAACTATTACATAGTAAGTAATAAAAGTTACAACTTAATTAAAAACAGAACATTGCTAGGTAAAAATAGTAGAGAGAATAACTAAAACATTATCAAAGCATAAATCAATCATTTTAACAAGCTTTAAATTTTCTCACACAATCCCACTAAGATGATAACACATGGATAGTTTGTTGCTAATAACTTGCATCTATGAATAGTGATAACGTTTATCAAAGACTTCAAAAGTGGTCACTTGTTTGATTAGATTTGAAAGACATACCTAATTGCCAAAGCCAAATCCAAGCACTATAATAAGTGCCACAATTTCCCAATTGAGGACCACTATCCCACTCCTACGATCTCTTTGGTTTATCAATAGCCTCTCACAACAAAGAAGACTTTGAAACATAGTTGAAGGGGAGAACTAACTTCATAATCACTATAATTAGTTGGTTTATGAGTGCTAACTACTTGCATTGGGGTGAAATTAGTCGGCCAATCATTGATGTTAGACGAGTCATGACTCAAAGAATCGTGTATGGTGTAGCTCCCTTGGATCTTGGAGTGATCTCCTTATAAGAAGAGATTTGGAACATCATTAGCAAGAGGAACCAAATGTCAGGTTTGTCTCCCATTGTCAAAAATTATCATTGGTTGGAGAGAAAGTGTTCAATTCATTCACAATATGTTGAGGTTGTGTGCACTCATGAAGCATTTAGGTTAGGTTCTCAAAAGACTTGAGCTTTGAGTGAGCCATAATGGTTGTAGTCGCTATAAAAAAGGATCAAGGTAGGTAATTCATCATCAAAAACTCTATAGCAAATCTAGAACAAAATAAATACAAATTTGAATGAGTGGTAAGAGTCCAAAATAGTCAAAGGAGAGGAATCATGGGTGGAGGAGGGACAATTAGGTTCTCTAGGAGGGCTCGATGTTAGGATGAAACACCTCAAAATCAATAGTTATGTTAACATATTATGGATAATATCTAATAGGTTGGGATTGACTACATTCTAGGAATGGTAATAAGGAATGTAATTAACCATTAGAAGATACAAATTGCAACAAACCATCAGAATCTCAATTGAGCTAGGATATAGGGCATTGGGAGAATATAGCTAGACATTTGAATTTCCAAATGTACTTGAGGATTACTTGTCTATGGGTTTGGCAGATAATGCTAAATTGTTAGGATGCTCCTAGAAGAGAAGATTTCCAAGACCACTTGAAAGGGAAGAGGGTGGGTAGAATGGAGGAGAGAGCAAGCTAGTGATTTCTAAAATGATGACAAAACTAGAAAGCATGTTTAATGGACTCAAGTTTAGAGTAGTATAGGTAAGATGGGAGAGAGTGAAGAAAGGTGAGGCGATTATCAATGGCGAGTTTGATGTGGAGGGTCTTCCAAGCTAAGAGTTTGGATTGAGCATCAACCTTGGACTTCCATATTTTTTGGTTGAGCCTATTCCATTTGGACTAGCTAAAATTGTAGTTCTAGAGAGAGTTTAAGTAGGAGGGGGTGACAAGAGATGGGAGGAGTTGCCAATAAGTCATTTTGAGGGGGAAACAATAGAGGTTACAAGAGTTTGACCACCGCCAATATTTCAAAAAATGCTCATAATCATGGATGGAAAGAAGTTTATAAAGACTAGGAGGGATAAGTTGCTAGATATAAATAATCCTAAGGTTTTTAGAAGAGGACAAATTGTATTTGTGCTTAAGGTTTTGTCATAACTTCCAATTTAAATTGTTAGGGTCCCAAAGATCTCTAAAGACTTGATTTTTTTAAATAAGCATTTATCATGGAGATGTCGTGTAATGCCCCAAGCAAACACACCTAGGACATTAACCAATTAAATAACTTTTTTTAAACAACAACCATAAGGTACAACAAAAATATGTCACCCTACATAACAACATGCACACAAGTGTCATGTGAAGCACAATGACAGAAGGGAAACAACAACATGAATGACCTCACCGTTTCTATAAGCAAGGTGGCACTAGTGGAAGACTTACCCATCATGGGATACAACTTCCATGATGAACCTACAAGAGGGGAATGATGATCAAATACTAACCCATGATCGCCTTCTCTCGTAAACACAAAACTAGAGTAGGATGAGTGAAGAATCTACCTCAAATCCACACTAAGACACTCTTATAAACTCCATAACACCACAAAAACCCACACAAATGATGGAAAAACTAGGAGCTAACACCCCTTGACTAGATGATGCAATCATCAATTTCTTAACAAGGAGTAGGATGAGGACACATTCACCTCCAATCCACTCAACAAACACTAGGGTAATCCTTCATAAGAGGTTTCATTACTTGGAGGTACAAACCCTCCGCCAACTGGAATGATGATGAGTCACTTCCAAGCAATGACACACTTCTCAAGACAAATGGGTGCCATAAAACTTAAGGCATGACACATGTTGATGAAACAACATATGAAGACTCTCTTAGCCAAGGGGCACAACTTGTGTATACCAATTTCCACTAAGAAATGATTGGAAGACCCAAAAAAATGAATAACAATAGAAAATGAGACACTAGAAGACACTAGCATGAGTGCATAGATGTCTAGGTTTGGCATTGAAATCGTATTCTAATGTCAGAGTCCTAGTCAAGCATTGTAGTCTTGGCTCTAGTACTATTGTCCTAACCAATGGGAAAACCAAAGCTTGGCTTTAGTCCTTAGGACATGCAAAATGCTTAGAGACCACTAGGAAAGAACCACAATGAAAAATAGAAATGAAAAAAATGATAATGGAATCAAAAAGGTCCTAGACACTTGATCTTGCCTCACACTAGCCCATGAAAGAGATAACTCCCAACAATTGGGGAGACTACAAGAGGTTCCAACATGAGGCCAATAACACAGGGGGCGAAGGGAAAAGGCATTTTATACCTCCCATCCACCCAAGACTACATGAGGAACCCCAAAACAACCCCTCAATGAGGCAAGTCCTTACAACTAGACACACAAGAACACAAGGAGAAGGCTAGATATTCAAGTATCCATTTTGCATGTTTTTTAACTTAGCATTCATTTGAAAGCCCAAACTAAAGTGTGCTCTACATTTATTGTTAACCATTGCAATGAATTTAATGAGCATAAAGAGAATAAGCATGTCTGACTCCAATTTCTCTTTATAATGAAATATATATATATATATATGCTTATTCTCTTTAAGCATGTGTGTTGAGTGGTTACAACTATTAAAATTATAAAGACATCCCTATACTTGTAACCATTCAACATCCCTATATATATATATATATATCTTTAGATATTCCCCTCTTTGATCCATTGAACATGAGCATGAATTTGGGCTCTTTGATTTTGTAAGCTTCAATTTTCCTTTTAATATTTTTTGTATGAGCAATTGATTGTTGGAAGGTAGTGTTTGAAAGGTTAGCAACAAGAAGAGACCATTTTATTTCAATTTTTCCTCTTAGATATTTTTAAAGTATTTTTTGATTGGCAACAACTTTACAACCATAGTCACATAGAAATAAAGTGCAATAGGTAATTATTCTTTTCCACTAGGAAATCTAACAATCTTGTTGGGGTTTATGATTAGTTTTCCAAATTTCGAGGAGGCTATCAATATAAGATATTATGCTAGAAGGGAAGGTTAGTGGGAATAGAGGGTGAGTGAGATAAGGAAAGAGTAGTAAGAATTGGAATATGATATGAGAGGATGGTTGAAAGTTCCAATCTAATAGGAAGATTAGAAATTGAGGGGAGAATTTGATAGTTAGGGGAAATTTAGGACTAGTCAAGGTGACTCATTTTTTGTAAAGAGCCTTCATGATAGTTTTTCCAAGTAAAACGATGAGATATTTATACGTAAACAAACTTTACTTTATATAGGTTCAAAAACCCCAAAAGGTTTATGGCTAACTTCCAAGCTTCCAATTCTCTATGGGATAAACTAATGGTGTTGAACTAGCTATGAATAGTTGAGTTTTCTATCATACTAAAATCTCCTCTGAGGACCACTCCGCCAAGGGGAGGTGTAGTTATAGAAAATCCCAAATAAGAGTTCAATTAGTTGGGGTATTAGGGATGTAGGTGGAGCAAAACCCATAGAGAGTGTCTTGGATAAGGATTGTGGCCCAAGATGGTAGTTATAAGGAATTATCCTAGAGTTTAACTACATATTTATAAAGCCAAGGGTCCAAGCCTAAAACAACATTGCCCCCACCTTCAAAATGGTTGGTAATATGAAGCATGCCTCTTTCTAGATAAAAGAAAGGGTGGCCTTCAATCTAGGATTGTATGTAAAGAATGTTACATGAGATTTTTGAGCAAGGAGAGTTCAACCACTAACATTTTCGGATTGTATGTAGTACTTCATTAAGGGAGATCAAAAAGAGGATCTTGGTCTGTGTGAAGAGAATTACTATATGTGAACCAATATCCTAGACCTACAAGAACACAACAAACAAACACATAGTTAGATCATAATGCAAGTTAGAATAGAGATTCCCCATAAAATCCATTAACATAATTTGAAATAGGAAATGAAAGCAAGAAATGTAATGAAAAAGCAATAAAAGAGATTAATCCTATTCAAATAATGCAAACTCTTGATCCTATGGGGGAGTTGGTGCCAATTTGATGTGGAAATTGGCCCTTTCCCAACTCCTAAGCAAGCTTGTTGACAATTTGGTGATGGTGATCCACTTGGTGATTGCTTCAAATGACTTCCATGGAGAAAACCTGCAATAACCTAGCTACAATTTATGGATTTGATGCAAATGCTAAAGCTCTAAGTTGAAAATGGAGTATAATAACTCTGCTCAAATTGTGGATGATAGAAATGAAGGATGAGCTCTCTATTTATAGAAGAATGTGAAGAGAGAAAAGGAAAATGGGATGAATGTGGGACTAATCTTCAACCAATGAGAAGAAGCCACATGTCATCATGTGAATGGTTGAGGAATGAGCACATTTTGGCAAATGTGCAATTTATTGCAATTAGGTGAATTTGAAAAATGTGGAAAAGACAAGTTGGAGGGAGAGAAAAGTGCATTAAATGCCACTTGGCTCGATGCAAGAGGACTTGTAAGAGGAAATAAGTGCTTTGTTGGATGTACAAAGTCCACTTAGATTTGAATTCAAATTTGAAGGAATATTCCTCTATTATGCCATGGTGAAAATAAATAGAGTTTTAATAAATGAATTAAATCTATTTTCATGTGCAAGTGGCAAAAGCTAGAGGATGGGACAAGAATTAGGATTAAATTAATCAAGGGTTGATTAATTTAATGAAGGATTAGATGATGTGACAAATTTGACTTAGATATATGGGTTAATTTAAATCAAGGATGAGAAGAATATGATAAAAGGATTAATTAAATAAAGATTTTTGGTTTATTTAATTAAAAGGGATGGAGTTAGATTAAATCAAATAAGGCTTAATTTATTTAATCTAATAAGATGACTTTAGAGGTTTAATCAAATAAAATGAATTATTTAATTAAATAGAGGTAATTAGATCAGATTGATTGATTTAATTAACAAGAGAGAATGACTTAATTAGATCAATGATTTAATTAAGGGAGGAAAACTAATGAATTTAATCAAATTTAAGGGTATTCGATTAAATGGTTAGACCGAGGGATGATTTAGGATGAAATGATGTTAGTAGTTGGGATCAAATGTGCAATGTCAATCAGTACATTTTCCATGTCTACATTTTGCCCCTCTTTGAAGCAAAGTACTCATTACATTGGTTCAAAGAATAAATTGTCTCGACCAAAAGCCAAAAATTTTCTGATTTCAAAAATTTGCCCCACTGCTGCCCCGGTGAGAGAAAACATGCCAATATACTGCCCCTTTGAGAGATCAGATGAAAATCCTAATTTTTGGGTGATCTCTCGAAAGAAAGAGGGCAAGGTGCCCAACAGGTCCAGGAAGGCTCTAAGAGGCCAAAAATGTGTCTAAACATAATAAAACAATGTAAAACGGGCCTCGACCAAACAAAAATAGGCTCGGGGGTCCAAAACCCTAGCAGGATGGCTAAATGGGGTCCATAAAACCTAAATTCCAGGATTAAATAAGCCTCGAGGGGCCACTTCCAAGTCATTTTCACATTCAGCCTTAAGAGATTCTGCGATTTCGAGCTCTAACACCTTGGCAAGATGGCGCAACGACAGCTCCCCATGCACATTTCTAATAGGGTACAGACACACCAGAGGCTTCCCGAGACTGGACCACCGGTGAGTCAACTTGACCTAAGCTTTTTTTGCTTTTCAAGTGCATTTATTATTCCCAAAGTTAGGTTTCTAGGAGCAGTGCTATATAGGCCCACTAGAAATTTTAAAGTGTGACGCTCGGTGTTCAAACAACACTGTCGTCCTGAGTTCTGACACCATGGTGTAGTTTGAAATTAGGGTTAAATTTCAAACTCCACCGCCTTCTCAAGGTGTACTGCCGCAATGCTCTTTAGATTTAGAGTTTCGAGTCAAATTGGACCACCATCCCAAACTGCGACGTCGTGGTGTAGTTTAGGAGCTTGAAGGCTCCAACGTCGCAGTTTGAACTTTGCAAACTACATCGCCATCACAGGTAGCAACACTCGGGTTCAGTTTGAGATGTCGAGACAAGCCAAGATCCAAATTTTTTTTATGAATTTTAACACAGTGACTTTCCTAACGCAGGAGGAGGTAAGAGAGATCTATTCCCGCGAGCACATGTCTCGAGAGATTTTTGGCCTTTTGGGGGGAGTTGACCGAGCGAGAGGAGGAGCACGTAGGAGAGATAGGACTCTGGTATATCACCTATGCACTGCTCGTACGTACACATTTGGGCATGATGACGACACTTGTTGAGAGGTGGCACAATGAGACCTCCTCCTTCCACCTTTTGATAGGCAAGGCCACAGACACACTAAAGGATGTGTGGCAGATCCTCAAACTACTGATCCATGGTGAGCGGGTGATTTTCGATTATGATGTCAAAAGGGATGTGTGCTACGATGTTATGGGCACCGACCAAATTGTCTTCTGCGAGGGTCAAATCAAGTTGGAGCGGCACAAGTGGATCGTGTTAGCCTTTCGCCTAGTCATTGCAGCCACCATATCAAGTCTTGTCGCACCAAATTGACGAGGCTGATACTTCAGTCCAGGATGGGGACTCGCTTGGGTGCGCATGGTACGACGACGACCGACACTATTCATGTGGGGGCTGGTTCTGTTGGCCTTGCTCTACAGAGATTTGCATGAATTCATGTACATGGATGGCAAAGCACTCGGTGCAAGAGTCACACTCCTACATATCTAGGCATGGGAGCACATCTCTATGCTTTGCCTGAGAGTTATGTCGGTTCTAGTGGAGCCAGATGATCTAGTAGTCTAGCAGTACAGAGGAGGTGTATTCTTCACCCAGACAGGACAACATGGGATTCCTCACTAGAGGAGGGTCCTAGATGAGATGTAGGTGTTCACATGGCGGCCATACCTTGGGCGGCCAACCTAGTTCGATGATGTACAATAGTTATTCTTCGCCCGCCAGGACAGATTGATGCAGGGTAGGGAGCACACGATGATTGAGATGTACCTGTCAGGCAGGGTCCAACATCAGTTTGGTGAGCCACAGGACATGCCAGATGATCAGTATATGGCCATCTTCATGAGGATGACGAGCTAGAGCTCCTGGGGGAGATACATACCTGCCCATGAGGCAATACAGAGTTTCATGCAGCTGGTGGCCAGACCATGGTCGTACGATTAGGGACAGGTTGATCCCAACACCACACAGGCATACAGAGATTGGTTATGGCTGCCACTCAGACTCATTGTGCTAGGGACACCATCTCCCCAATGTAGACCCAGAGGCAGGGGAGCAGGATGAGGTTAGGGAGGCCTAGACCAGGGAGGCAGAGGACTAGGGCCAAATTAGCCAGTGCAGGATCAAGCACTCCTAGGTCACCAAGATGGAGAGCAGAGACAGGTCCAGGACTAGGGACAACACGACGGGCACCAGGATCCAAGACACCATGACAGGCATCAGGACAGGATCCCATCACTACCCAGAGATGGGGATCAAGATCAACCCCACGTGACAGGTTGATTTTGTAGTTACAAGCCCAGGTATAGGCATTGACAAATGAGAGAGATCAGCTATGGGCAGAGTAGGACCAAGCAATCCCGTAGAGATAGGCTGCGGAGCTACAGGCAGTAGCAAAGATGGGCAGACACCAGTAGATGGAGAGCATGGCCACATCCTCCTCCCAGAACATAGTATCGCTTAGTTCATACAGGGAGGCCATTCAAGAGGCCAACTATTATTGGATGCACTACTACCAGGTTGTACTGAGACCAACTCGGGTTGCTGATTTTTCTTAGAGGACAGGTCACAGGCTGCCCGAGGATCATGGCGAGAGAGCAGGCGACGACGATGGGGGTAGTCAGCATGGCTAACCTCAATTTTGACCGAGACAGATTCTTTTTGCACCCAATGGGCTCGTTTTTGATAGCCCCATGGGCCATATTATACTCATTGACATTACATGTACATTGATCCAATTTTTTGTACCATGACAGTGTATATATTTTGATGATATATATGATGATTCGATGCATTATGATGTGTCTACTTTATATGTTATGGATGCATTTATTTCTATATGTGATGTAATGATGATATTATGATGTTATGGATGCATTTATTTTTTAATTATCTTTCCATGTGTTTTATATGATGATGTATGGATGCAATCTACAAGATTTATATGTGATGATGTTAATGTGATGGTTTATGCTATGTGATGATTATGATTTGTGATCTTATGATATACAAATGCAATGGTGTACATGTGATATGATAATGCGAATGCAATAATATGATGATGCAAAATGCAATGATTATGTGACTAACAGATCTATATTATGCCCCTATTGTATGATGATGCAATGCAATCTTTTCCTTTTCATTTTTCTCATGCATTTATGTGATGATGTAATGGATGATGTATATGGAAATGACTTAAGATGCTGAGAATAACAAATATATATATTATTCTAAAACATCTTAATTGTTGATGCTTATATATGCTTTATGGATGATATGACGATATGAATGATGTGATGGTAATGTTTATGATTTCATGCAAAATGGATGTTGTTTATATAATGTTTCATGGATGATGATATTAATGAGACTGATGTGATGGATGTAATGGATGCAAAATGAACGTTTATATGATGATGCAAATGAATGCAAATGCTTAGAATAACCAATATGCAAATGATGAAAGTGCAATGCAATGTGATGTAATTTATGTTCCCTACGTGATATGATATGCATTATGCATTAATGTTGATGGTTCATGGATGCAGGATGGATGCATATGATGATGATTTTGATTAACTGTCATGGTACCATGTTAGCGCGAGAGAAGATAGAAGAAAAGAAGATGAAAGATAGAGAGGGTCCAACAAGTCCGTGATCCAAAGAGACTTTATTGGAGATGATGATGATGTAAATGTTGTTCGCTTGCCAAGATTTGGGATTTTCAAAGGGCCAATTACCTTATGTTTGATAACACACATAGGCACAATGCATTAAGGTACAAAGAACCGGGATGGCGTTGCACCTAGTGTGATGGACTTTGACTCAACAATCAGATAGTAGTACTCTTGTTCACATCTAGTACATGGAACCCTGTTCAGAATGCAATTCAAATATCTCAAACATCTCAGACCAAAACACAGAAAGGAAAGCCTTCCTATGTGGTCAACTAAACACTCAAAACACCCTCCCTACAAACCAAACAAAGCACGCATAACCAAGTTTAAATTACAGGAATATCCAACAAGCACAACAAACAAAAGACAATGATCGTTGCCCCATTCCTATCTCTCTAAGTCCTTCGTTCGGACATCATCGAGAGGTCCTTGGAATGAGTGTAATAAGATAAATCAAACAAGATAAAATTAAGTAACAAACAAGCTAATGTTCTTCATACCGCTAGCCAAAGGGAAGTGTGTTTTTAAGGATAAGAATCAAAACTATTACCAATAGATAATGCCCATTGTAGGAAGGATACATCCTAGGGCATGTTAGTGGATGGTGGCACGTCATTTCGTTTATCCGAAGTGTTCTTTCTGATAAAAAGTGCCCATTGTAGGAAGGATTCATCCTAGGACATGATTTTATCAAACGATGATGAGATTGGTTTGATGACTGATTGGATGATAGGCTATTGACACAAAGAGTTGACTAACCTGTTTACCGACTGATTTAGGCTTGAGACTTTTGATGTTTAGGTTTTCACGTTTAACTGCTATACTTGTTTTTGATTGTTTTACCAAAGGTTGAGGGTGATGAAGATTTATTATGAGTGATGTTTATTGCGGGTGATAGCGAGATGGGGATGGATGAATTTTTTGGGTTTTTTGAATTTTTTTTATCTTTTTGAAATGTTTTGAGGCTGTTTTTGGTATTTTTGAGATTTTGCAACTATTTTGATTTTCAAGTTTTTCTAATTTTTAGGTGTTTTATGAGATTTTGACAAAGACCTATCCTAGGGGCCTCGGGGGCTGATCAACATATTAGCCTTGCCTACGTTATACATGCAGAGACCATTCGTAGTTCGACTAGCGACTTGATCGATTTACAAGATGAAGGTATGAACATGATGAGATGTCAGTTTATTATGACTGACTCCTATAGGACTGACCTAGATGTCTCAGGGGATGATTAAAGATCAACCTTGCCTACGTTCAAGGCTCAGAGACTCGTAGTTTGACAAGACAACTTTGTTTTGAATTTTTGACTTTTTGACCTGTTTTGGATTTTGATATGATTTGGATTTTTTTGGATTTTTGATGTTTAGATGTTTTTGGGTTTTTTTTTTTTTTTTAAGACCTCAAGAATGTACACGAATCCAATCCAATGTAGGGCATGCCCCTAGCATGATGTGATATACTACTCTGATATAGGTAAGACAAACTAACCTTTGGAATGGGTCGAGTAGCTCTTAGGAGGGATCATGACACGAACACAGGACCAAGCTATGATGCATATGTGGATGGATGATAGAACAGATGGAATGTGGCGGATTGGAGGTGAATGAGTGATGCCAAACAAATCGTAGAGACCAGGGTGGATGGAGAGTGCTTATTTACACATGGTGCATGTTTGCCAGGTTTTCACCAAGGTACTTGCCCAAAGCGCCACCAAAGTGGTTTTCACTAAAGGACAATTATTTCTCTTTACTTTTTGAATTGTTTTTCTAATTTTTTGGATTTTTTAATTTTTTTTGTTTCCACCAAGATGCCTATTTGCCAAGTTTTCATTAAGGTGACCATTTTTTTAGGACTTTTTATGATTTTTATGGTTTTTTGGTTCTATACCTTAGAAGATCAGGCATAAAACTTTTTGAGATGAGAGTTATTCATGGGCTCCTGTAGGGGTTCCCCTTCAGGTGTTGATAGTTGATATGCCCCTAATTTGTAGCTTGTTATAATGATAAATGGGCCTAACCAATTAAGCTCAAACTTGCCCTTGTTGTCTGGATTAGGCACGTTCTTCTGATTTTCCTTCAATACTAGCTCTCTAACCTGGAAGGTCCTGCTTTTGATTTTCTTGTTATAACTCCTCTTGAGTCAGTTTTGATATACTTGTAGATGGTTCAAGGCGTTCAAATGTCGCTCATCCAGTAGCTCTAGCTTGTTTAGTCATGAAACTCGGTACTCTTCATCTGTGATGTGGTTCTGTAGTTATATCCTGAGAGATAGGAGCTCGATCTCGATAGGCAGTATGACTTTTGATCCGTAGACCAGGGAGAATGGGGTGGCTTCAGTGGGTGTGTGGATGTTGGTTTGATAGGCCCAGAGGGCGGGATTTAACTGCAGATGTCAATCATGACCTACGTCATTGACTATTTTCTTGAGGATTTTCAAGATGGTTTTATTGGTTGCTTCTGCTTGGCCATTTCCTTGGGGATAGTATGGGGTGGAGAAGTGATGTTGGATTTTGAATTTTTTACATAGATCGCAGGCATCCTAATTTTTGAATGGTGTCCCATTATCTGAGATAATGACTTGTGGGACACTGTAGTGGCATATGAGGTAGTTCAGGACGAACTTTGATATTTGCTTTCCAGTTATATATGTCATGGGTATGGCCTCCACCCATTTGGTGAAGTACTCGGTGGCGGTGATGATGAACTTGTGGCCACTAGATGAGGTTGGGGTGATTTTGCCGATGAGATCAAGCCCCCACTGCGAGAAGGGCCATGGTGTAACAATAGGATGGAGCTATTGAGCTGGAGCATGGATGAGATCTCCATGTTGCTAGCATTGTAAAAACTTTCTGACATAATCATGTGCCTCTCTTTCCATGGTAGGCCAATAATACCCCATTCTAAGCAGTTTCTTGGCCAAGGTCATACCACTCAAATGGGAGCCATAGATGCCATTATGCACCTCAGTTAGAGTAGTCAAGGCCTCCTTAGGGTTCAGACACCTTAACAAGGTTCTTTCTATGCTCCTACGATATAGGGTATCTCCTAGGATGACAAAATGGGATGCTTTCTTGACAAAGGTTATTGTAAGGCTTGAAGGCAAATCAACAGGAAGGACTCCTATCCTAAAGTAGGTGTAGATGTCATGATACCAGTAATCACTAGGACCAACAATTTCGCACATGAATTCTGACTCTGGTACCTCAAATGCAGGTACAAGAAGCTGCTCTACCAAGAATTCATGCTTTGGGACATTGCGAGGGATATCCAGGAGAGATCCAATTGTTGCCATGGCACCCACTGCTCTGTTGTTGGTTCTTGGAATCTGCTCAAATGTGATGTCAATGAATGACTCTTTGAGGCTTTCCACTAGCTTTTTATAGGGAGTCATCTTATCGTCCTTTGCTTTATATTCATCATTCATTTGATTTATGATAAGATGTGAGTCTCCATATACCTTAAGAACCATTATGTTCCACTGCACTGCTATTCTAAGACCTATGGTTAAGGCCTCGTATTCCGCTATGTTATCGGTGCAGGGAAATGCCAACTTGTAGGACCTTGGTATGCAATCCCTTTGTGGGGTAATGAACAATATCCTGACTCCTGATCCATGTTGTGTGTGGGAGCCATCAAAGTATAGCTTCTAATGGTCGGCAATGTTAAGGTTGAAAATTGATTCATCTGGAAACTTTGATATGAGAAGATTCTTTGAGTAGATGGGCGCTTCTGCAAGTTGGTCTACAATTACCTGGCCTTTGATTTCCTTTCACTCTACATATTCAATGTCATACTCAAATAGTATCATCACCCATTTAGCCATTCTGCCTGTGAGCATTGCTTTTGACAATAGGTACTTGAGAGGATCAATTTTGGCAATGAGTTTAATTTTGTGCGCCAACATGTAGTGTCTGAATTTTTGGGAAGCAAACACCACAGCTAGGCAAGCTTTCTCAATAAATGTGTAGTTCAACTCATGTCCCACCATTGTTCAACTGATGTAATAAATGGCTCTTTCTATTATGTTCTCATCATGTTGTGCTAGGAGAGCGCTAAGGGCTGCTGCTATTGCTGAGATGTAGAGAATCAAAGCCTTCTTTGGAATTAGTGACATCAAGAATGGAGGTGTTAGCAGATATTATTTGATTTTGTTGAAGGCTTGGTCACACTTTTCATCCCATTTGTACGTTACTCCCTTGTGAAGTAAGTGAGAATATGGGACCTACTTATCTGCGAGTTGGGCTATGAATCTACAGATAGATTGAAGTCTGCCTTGGAGACCTCTCAACTACTTCAGTGTTCTGGGAGCCTCCATCTCGAGAATGGCTTTCACCTTTGCAGGGTCTATTTTAATGCCTCTCATTGATTCTATGTATCCTAGCAACTTTCCTAACTGTATGCCGAAGACACACTTCTTAGGATTCAAGCGGACTTTATACTCTTCAATCCTGTCAAAGATGGCACTCAAGGCTACTATATGATCTCTCCTTTTACTCGATTTACCAAGTATATCATCAACATAATCCTCCATAGTTTTATGGATCATGTCATGGAAGATTAGTGTCATTTCCCTTTGATAGGTAGCTCCAACGTTCTTTAAGCCGAATGGCATCATATTCCAATAGTAGGTTCCCCAGGGACAAGTAAAGGTTGTTTTATGTTGATCCTCCTTGGCAATCATTATCTAGTTGTACCCTAAGAAACCATCCATTAGTGAGAGAATTTCATGCCCTGCGGTCATGTCCACAATCATGTTGATGTTTGGAAATGGGAAATCATCTTTCAGACATGCTTTGTTGAGATCCCTGAAGTCTATGCAGATTCTGATGCCCCCAGTAGCCTTGGAGATAGGCACTAGGTTGGACACCCACTCTGGGTAGGTGATTGTCTGTATGAATCCTGCATCCAGTAGCTTCTTTAGTTCCATTTTGACTAGTAGGGCGATCTGGGGATGCATCTTTCTCAACTTTTTCTTTACCGGCTTAGCTTCAAAATAGGCTGCTAGGTGGTGAACCACTATTTCTAGATCAAGTCTAGGCATGTCGGCATATGTCCATGCAAAGTTAACCTTTCTTTCCCGCAAGAAGGCATTTAATAGCTCTTGTTCTTCTAATAGTAATCATTTTGCATAGAAGGTGATGTGTGGAGTCTCTTCTGTCCCCAAGTTAATTGGGTTACACTTTTCAGCCAACACTGTGTATTTTTCCTGATGTAAGGCAGCAAGAGGAAGATTGAATCCCCCATCCTTGGGTGCCTTAGAGAGGTTTTCACCATCGGATTCATCCTTTATTTTTACTATTTTAGGGTCAGAGAGTGCCACAATGTGGTTTTCACTCAAGGACTTGGAGATTATTCTCAGTCTTTCACTTTTGTGACTGAGGGATTCAATCATCTCCCCGTAGTATGCATGTGTGTCTAGTTCTATGATAAACCTTGCTTTGTGGTTGCCACACAGAATGTTATCCCTTAGTCCCATGAACTCTGAGAGTGCTTCATCATTTTTGAATGTGTCAAGAATAGGCGGTCCTCGTTGGTCATATTCGATCAGCTGAGGCTATACTAGTCTTATCTCATCGGATTGGTTTTCAGATTTGAAAGCTAGAGTGCTAATCATGAAAAGGTCAAAGTCTTCAAATAACATAGGTAGACCTATTTCAGGGGATTCATTGGTTAAGTCTATGGGCATCCTTATGGATATTGAAAATTGATAAATGGTGGTTGATGATTGAGGGGTGGACACCGATACCTGTGGAGGTGATCTATTCCTTCTAACTGGGGCATCTCAGCCATGTACGGTTATCCTAGGATTGGCATGTCTGAGGCCAAGGTTTTTCAAACACTTTTCAACCATAAGGGGTTCTAGGAGGCCATTGTCATTTTGCCCGATCTGGTTGTTTCTGTCATAGCCCATGGCTAACATCATTTGTAGTTCTTTGTTGTTGTTATCCATGGGGAGATTTGTTGCAGGTTTGTTGTCTTGGTATAACAAACTTGATGGATCCTCCTTGATTACCTCCTAACCTAGGTCTTGTTATGCCTTGCATAACTACCCCATTTTGTTTTGTTTTGGAACAAATCGAGTCCCCCTTTTTCTTTTGTTTTCATCGCTTTGGTTGTTTGGTTCAGACCTAGGAGTTCTTTTGTTTTCCTCCTAAGTCTGCCTTTGTTCTATTGGAACCGGGTCTGGAGCATTCAAAGTGACTCTATAGAGTAGTTTTCGAGGTCGAGAATGGAGCGTGTGGAGTCTCGAGGTTGGACACGAGGGCTATGAGTTAATGCGATGGTTGCAAAAGATCTGAAGGCCATGCCCGAGGGAGATATTTCACTGACATGAGCAGGGTATGCATTTAATGCACCATTGATCTTTATTCTAGAACTCTTCTAGGGCCGACGTGTTTTGGAACCGACTTATTTTGTAAACCCTAAACGGGACTGATATTTTGAAGGCACAGGTATATATGGAATTTTTGGGCCTCTTTGTAAGGAGAGAGAAAAAGAGAGGAGAGATCGAAACTTTTACTTTAAAAAGAGTTAGCTTTTTTTTAGAGATTAGCAAGTTAGGGTTAGAAGGTAGGGAAACTCAAGAGTAGAAGAAAGTAGATGTATCTTTCAGGTTTTCTTAGTATAGATGGAGATGATTCAAAGACATGGGTTTTCTATACACTAGTGATTTTTCTAGATTTGTAAATGTTGTTTATCTGTTTCACCAATAGTAGAAGCAGTCAGATTTAAATCTACTTCATATTGTACTCTAGAATGGTATTTATCTTGAGTTAATTATTTGATTTGGAAAGCTTTCAAGGAATGAAATTTTATCTTATGTTTTGTTTAAACGATGATTTATAATCTACTATTGAAGTTTGCACTGTGAATGAATGAAACTTTGTATTAATTGCAAGTTAACTTTATTCTGCAGTTTTAGTTTAGGAATTCCTTGGAAGGCAACAAGTCTGATTAAGTTGGATGAATCAACACTCTTCAGTTCCAAAGCTTTAATCTATCTTTTTTTCTGTTTCTTTAAAAACCCCCAGTTAAAGTAGGTTTAATGTTTGATCTTATAACAATCCAGAAGCTCAACACCAGCAGGCCCCTTGAACATTATAGTTATATCAACCATTGAGTGAAATCAACATAGTCGTGAACCGATTACTAGGACCTTGGGAGTTAGATATCCATGTGTTATCTTTCTCTTTCAGGAGAAATAGAGTAGTAATATTATGTTTGCATGTTGTGCCATTTGGACCATCAACAGATCTAGCGCTAGAAGGAGGGCATAGAGGAGCAAACTAGATAATTTTGTGTTTTCCTCATCAGAGAGGCCCCATAGAGTTCTTCGATCAACTGAAAACCCACCACCTTTGATAGAACTCAAGACCCCAATAAAACACAAGATTCACAAGACTGGGGCAACCATTGTACCACCTTTGTCGGCTCCACTCACCCCACCAGGATTTTCACCAATACCCTGGTGGATACCTATCAATTCACCACCAAATCCATCTCAAATAACATTACAGTCGGTTCAGCCCATCCAATAGTTGGCTCAACTCCCACCACCGCCACCAATGACATTTTTTATGAATAATCCCTCTCCATTGGGGACTATTCCTGGAGGCTTTCATGATATGCCTAAGAATCCTGAGAGATTTTGTCCTAAATACATTCATAGCGAATCAAGGAGTACTGAAGAGAACATACAAGCTTTCAAGGACACTTCTACCAGAGCTCAGATTGCTCACCATGATGTAGTTTGTAGGTTGTTCCCTTATTCCTTAGGGGATATGGCATACAACTGGTATCTTAATCTTTTACAAGGTTCTATTCAGAGTTGGATAGACCTGGAGAATGCGTTCATCAATCAGTTCAGGGTTTATGTGGATCCGACCATTTTGTTCCACCAATTTTCTACCATTAGGAAGGAGCCATGTGAATCCTTGTCCTTGTTTAACACCAGGTTTCAATGAATGTATAGGAGATTGCAGGACCCCTATCTAGTTGCTGAGAATAGTGCCATTCAGACATATTTTAGAGTTATAGACCCTTTGCTTGGCCTGTTCCTACAAAGGACTTATCAGCCGACAGATATTGATTCCCTATCTAAAGTTTATCATCTAGCCATCAAGTTGCAACAACAAACTAGCTCTCAACAGGGAAGCTTGGGAGGAGGTTTTCCATCAATGGGGTATCAAATGCCTAATCCAAACCCTTTATTCAATACTGTCCCAGGGATGTCTCCTTCCCATTATGGACCTATATTTGAGTTGCAGACTCAATCTCCTATCCCATTCTTTGCCAACGAGACTCTTGACTTCTTTCAACAATCACAGGCTCATTACAGTCACCATGGTAATCATAATCAAGCTGGAACATTAAATCTTGTCGGCCAGCCACCTATTGCTAAGAATCCTGACAGTGAAAAGATAGTTCAACTCAAAAACGAGGTGGAGACCTTAAACAAAACTCTGTCTCAAGTCACAAATGATATGGCTCAGCTTAAACTGAACCCCTCTCAGAACCAAGGTAATTACCCTAATCAAAGTGGTAATAATCAGGGTAATTATCCAAATAACAACAATCCTAGCCAGAGGAATCATCAAGGCCAAAACTTCCCTAACCAAGGCTATCAGAATCATAATAGGGGATTTAACCAAAGGCCAAATAACAACAGACAATGGAATACAGGGCCAAATAACGGTGGCGTTCCTCACAATTATCAAGCTAATGGGGACAGACCACATGTTGCAAATGTGGCTAACCTCAATTTTATGACTAACTAGTGCAGGTTGCATGATATTGCAACTCATTATGAGGTAAACTGCCCTAAAATGGAGAAGGTCGTGAAGATGGCACAAGCAGATGCCCAAACGTTCTAGGGAAATTCAAACAAAGGAGATGGCTCAGTGGATACGGCTATGACTTATGACCTCTTTGAGGAGGAACCTTCATTCCCGATGTAGAATGAGAATGAACCTGAGGAAGATGTGTATGATGCCCAAGCCTTTCAGACAAAGGGAGGACACTTCCTAAGAAATCTGAATAAGGGTTTGTTCACTACATCAACACCACCTAATCATATGGTGCCTCTGATTTAGGGTGCTGATAACAACCCTCCTCCACCGAAGGGCCCACCTGACTCCCATAACAAAGCTAATTCATCTGATATTTTCAAGTATAGTGCAAGTCATAACACAAAATTTGATATTATTTATGAGATGCAGAGGCAAAAGACTTCAATCTCTTTCTTTGATGTTTTGAAATGGTGTCCGGCTCAAAAGGAAATCCTGTTGAAAGCCTTGGGGGAGGCAGGCAGGTCAAAAGGAAGAGAAAAGGTGACTCCTGCTAATGAGATGAATGCAACTCTCTATAAGGGTAAGACTGGTACTCCACCGTTTTTGCTAAGCCTGAGAATTTTTGGAAGGAATTTACATAATTGTCTGCTAGATTATGGAGCATCAGGGAATGTCATGCCATTTTCCATTTGTAGGAAGCTAGGTCTGAGCCCACTCCAGACAAATAAAAAGGTTATCCAGTTAGACAAAAAAGAAGTTAATGTGGTAGGAGAGCTAAAAAATATCCATGTGCAGATTGGATCTGATCCAAGGATTGAAACTTATGTGGATATCCAGGTCACGGATATCCTTGAAACCTATGGGATGCTCTTAAGCAGGGACCTGATGAAAAGTCTAGGTAGATATCTTTCTTTGGACTTCTCACATATGTGGCTGCCCTGGAAAGGTTTGGCAAGCCATATTAGAATTGAAAGTGAGCCCAAGCTCAAACACCTAATTACTGAGTATGACTCCCCCAAATAGGTAGCCTATTTCAAAACCAAGATAGGGGTTTACAAGCAAGAGGAGATCATGACTTTTTCAGTACTTCATTCTAGTGACTCACCCCTCAGAGAAAAATGATTCAATGATTGTTGTTAATCAGAAAGTCCTAATAACAAAATTACAATAGGATAGGCTGGTACTGGGAAAGGAGGTTGATATGTGGAGTCTTCTACTTCCTAATTGGTGTAGGGTTCATTGCCGAGATCATTCTGAGTTAACTTGCCAACCCTGTTTGGATATCTTAAAACATGTCTCCTCGGTAGAAGAAGCTGGTGAGTGTCAACCCCAAGTCCCCACTAATGAGTTTCCATTTCAAGCAAAGGATGTAACCATCCTTACGAGAGCTGGCTCCATTTAGAGGGAATCATCTTCTCAACCTGAACTGACTCAAGTTTTGTGTTCTGAAGCGTCACTAGGGACTGAGGAATCTCAATCCTTACCAATTACACTTACCCTGGAAACAATCGCACTGCCCAGTGCATTGCTGACAAAGGTCCTAAATCATGACCTGACTCAAAGGGAGATTCAGGAATCACTTCCTGAACAAATTCTGAATTTAGAGGAATCTTCTGATGAACTGTGCCCCCAGTTACTTTCAAGAATTGATGATCAACACCAGTCTAAGCCGCCCTATACTTCTGCTAAGAAAAAGACTGTAGGCCAGAAAAAGAAGGAGATCCCTACCCCAGATCAGTTATGGATTCTAAAATTTGATGGCTCTAAGTCCAAATCAGGAAGTGGAGCAAGAGTTGAACTAACCAATCCAAAGGGGAAGACTTATTTCGCTTCCTATAGGCTATAGTTTGGTTACACAAACAATGTGGCAGAATACGAAGCACTTGCTAGGGGCTTAATGTTTGCTCATCAGAAGAAGGTCACATCTCTTATTGTGATGGGGGACTCTGAAGTCATTATCAAACAGGTTCGCAGCCAATATAATTGCCATAATAAAAGATTGGTTGCTTACAGAAATAGGGTTTGGAATTTGATCGAGGACTTTGATGCTTTCAGAATTACTTTGATTCCTAGGGAGCAAAATCAGATTGCAGATGCTTTGGCAGTTACTGCTAGTACCTTGGAGCCTATGCAAGACTCCAAATTGAGAATATTTTCAGTTGATCTAGTTTCAATCCCAACAGTCCCTGATAATGTTAAGAATTTTCAAGTCTTTGAGGATGACCAACACATACTTGCCTTCTTGTCAAGTTTAGATGCCTTTGAAGGCTAGATCATAGATGAATCAGATAGAGATCAGGGAGAATGGGACCCTGAAGGATGTGATACAGGAGGAGTAATGAATTTAAAGAGTAACAGCATCCCCAAGGGGATGGTAGCCTTAGAAAGGATATTTGATTCTAATCCTTGGGCTCGGGAGAGGGGGCCAACACAAAATGAAGGAGGGGAGTACGAATCTACTAATTTGGCTGATTCAGGTACTGAAAGAAGTGTCCTCATAGGTAAGACCTACCCCGAGGAGATTAGGGATGAGATAGTTAAGGTGTTAAAATAAGATATTATGGAAATTTCCTGGAGCTATGAAGATTTGAAGACTTTTGACACCTCTGTCATCACGCACACAATACCGCTGAAACCAAAGGCCAACCCCTTTCGTCAAAAGCAGTGCTCGGTCAATGCCTTGATTGAACCGTTGATGCAGAAGGAAGTGCATAAACTCTAATCATCAAGAATCATCTTTCCAGTAAGGCACTCCACATGGGTTGCTAATCTAGTTCCTTTGCGTAAGAAAAGTGGAGAGATTAGGTTGTGTGTTGACTTCAAAAACCTGAACAAAGCCTCAAAGAAGGATAACTATCCATTGCCTTCTCTTGATGAGGTGTTACAAACTGTTAATGGATCCCAGATGATGTCCTTTTTAGATGGCTATTCTAGGTATAACCAAGTGCTGGTCAGCTAGGAAGATAGGATGAAGACTGCCTTCACTACAAAATGGGGGACATTTTCCTATCGTTGCATGCCATTTGGCCTCATTAACACTGGAGCTACCTTTCAAAGCGCAATGGATGTGGCTTTTAAGGATTTGATAGGTAAATGTATTATTATATATGTGGATGACTTGACAATTTTCTCTAAGAAGAGAGAGGATCATGCTGCTGATTTAGCCAAGGTCCTTAAAAGATGTATCAGCTATGGAGTATCTCTTAACCCCAAGAAGTGTGTCTTTGGAGTTTTTGAAGGGAAACTGTTAGGGAATGTGATATCAGAAAAGGGAATATCCATAGATCCTGATAGAGTTGAAGCTATTCTGAAATTGATGATGCCAGGCATTTAAAAGGAAATGAGGTCCTTCTTCGGGAGGATTAACTTCGTAAGGAAGTTCATAACAGGGTTTGTAGAAATTGTCAAACCCCTCAACGAGATGATGAAGAAAGATGCTAAAATTGAATGGAGCAATGAGGCTAGATCTGCATTTTCATAGATTAAGCAATCAATATCTCAGGCACCGGTCTTAACCAACCCAGATTACCTAAAGCCCTTTTACATTTATTCATTTGCATCTGATCATTCATGTGCATCAGTCCTAACACAACGCAGAGGTGAAGGAGATGAAAGGCCAATTGCCTTCATGAGCTTGCCATTCAAAAATGCAGAAGTCAAGTACCCACCCTTGGAAAAATAGGCCTTTGCATTGGTACGAGCAGTAAAAAAGTTCAGGCATTACATTCTAAGAAGCCAAGTTATTGCTATAGTGCTTGATCCAACGATCAAGTCTCTCCTTATGCAAAGCAAATTAGGGGAAAGGAGAGGGAAATGGATGGCTATCCTGCAAGAGTATGATTTAGAAATCCATCCAATGAAACTTGTCTGAGGACAAGGTTTATCAAAGGCCATGGCAGATGTTGATAAGAATATCACCTGTCAGCAATATACTGTGCACTCATTCACCAAGGACCCATGGTATGCTGACTTGATCTTCTTCCTTCTCAATAACAGATGCCCAGGTGGAATGAATGCTACCAAGAGAAGGGCACTGAGGATGAAGAGTGCTCATTACATGCTCAAAGGAGGGGCTCTATATAGAAAATTATGAGGGGGTGTACCTGCGATTTCAGTAAGAAGCCAAACAGGCCATGACTGAATTTCATGGTAGGCATGGCACAGGACACGGATCAAAAAATTCTTTGGCCCATCAAATCCTCAGGTTAGGATATTATTGGCCCCATGTGTTCAGGGATGCACATCAACATGTCTGGAAATGTCATACATGTCAGACTTCTACATCAAAGGAGCGTAATTCAGTAATGCCTCTACAACTAGTATATGAGGTAAGACCATTCGCCCAATGGGCACTGGATTTTGTTGGGGTTATTAACCCTAATTCTTCTGCAGGACACAAGTTCATCCTAACGGCTACAGACTATTGCACCCGATGGACTGAGGCACAACCATGCAAGAACAACACCATTGAGGTGGTTATTAAATTTCTCACTAAAAATATTGTTACCAGGTTTGGAGTACCATTTGCTCTGGTATGTGACAATGGCTCTGCCTTTTCTTTTGCTGAGTTCATTTCGTGGGCTTATGATCATAAAATTGTTTTAAAGTATTCTTCAAACTATTATCCACAAGGAAATGGAGTTGCAAAATCTACCAATAAGAATCTCCTAGGAGTACTAAAAAATTGTTAGAGAACAATCCTAGAGACTAGCATATCCAGTTAAGATTTGCTTTATGGGCAGATAGGACTAAGATCAAGGCTGCTTTAAAGACTTCACCATTTGAGCTGGTATATGGCCAAGAGCCTATGTTCCCTATCCACCTGCAAATACCTATCCTTAAATTTATGCAAGAATTTTACTCTAGTGATGAAAGGATTGAAGTAAGGTTAGCTAGCTTGTTGAAATTAGAAGAGCAGAGAGATGCTGCTTTGCAACAATTCTTTAGACACCAAGCCGTTGTCAAACGTTGGTTTGACAAAAGGGCCAAAATCAAGGCTTTCATAATATCAGACCTTGTGCTGCTATGGGATAAGGCTAACAAAAATAAAGGTGATCACCAGAAGTTTGATAAGCTTTGGTTGGGTCCCTATCAAATTGCTGAAATCCTGGGAGAAAATGCTTTTCGGCTGAGTAGTTTAATGGGAGAACCTGTTCCATTGCCTGTCAATGGACAATTTCTTAAACATTATTTTGAGTCGTGAAGTTTGGTATTTTTGTTGGGTTATGCATTTATGTAAATAATTGGTTTTTCTACTTGTAAATAGTTTTGTTGTTTGTTCGTTTGTTCTTTCTTTCGTTATGTTCGTTTCTTTTGTTGTTTTGTGTCTGTCTTGTTTAGTTTTTTGGGGTTACTCTTTTCTTTCCATCTTAAAACAATGGTGGGTTGTTATTTGAAGTATACTTTGGTTACTAGGAGAGAAGTTGGTTTAGAGATTTTCAGGTTTACTGGTTGGGTGATTTTGTCCTAGATTCGTTGTTTTATGTCCATTATCAATAAAAGTTGTGGAAAGTCTTGAAAACAAGGTGCAAAGTAAATAATCCTCATTAACTATCAGTTGAATTGGTCACAAATCAATAGAAACATCTCCTTGTATAAAGGTATATTTATCTTAGGATGATAGTGTTGTAAGATTTGAGTGAAAAATCTGATCCCCCAGATGCTGTTATGAGGTCCATGGTAGTTTTCAACCTAGCACAGATGTTAGACATTTGACATATTGAAAAAAAAATTGAATAAAATATCTAAAATTTCAAGAGAAAAGACAATTATCTGAAAGAGAGGAAGACTCAATATGAATGGGTGATTCCAGTATCTCTACCGGGGCTATGGATGCCTAACTGGCAGTAGAGCAATGCTATGAGAAAACTAAAGGTATCTCTGCCGGGGCTATGGACGCCTGACTGGCAGCGGAGCAATGCCTAGGATATCATTGCACAACAGCTAAAGGGAATCAACTCATGTAGTTCAAATCTTGCACATTATTGTTCAAAGGATGAGGAAAACTTTGTAAAAGGATGATGCACCATTAAGCACACACAAAGATTCAGAGGTGGCCAATGTTGATTTACATTTGAGATTCTAGCTCAACCTTAGTTGTTAAACTGACCCAACTGGAGTTGTGATGTCCGTAAACCAAAGATTCTGGGTAGCTGAATCCTTCAGTTTCTTGAAAATGGTTAAACTATTTTCCCAGCCAAGTCACCATTTGTTATGCCTTGCATAACTACCCCATTTTGTTTTGTTCTGGAACAAATCAGGTCCCCCTTTTTCTTTTGTTTTCATCACTTTGGTTGTTTGGTTCAGACCTAGGAGTTCTTTTGTTTTCCTCCTAAGTCTGCCTTTGTTTTGTCAGAATCGGGTCCAGAGTCAAATCAGAACATTCAACCCTGTCAATGTTTCTGGTTCGGTTTTCATCCTGACTCCGACTCCGGCTTCCTTTGTTCTGTCTTCGTTGGTCATTTTTCCTGTGGTCTTTTTGTGTTTCCGTGCCTTAGGAGTTTCCTCTCTTCCTTCAGCATTTTCGGTTTTTGTTATGGCGGACGCAGAACTGGGACTGAATCCAAACTCGGGAACTTTCAAAAATTTCAGGTTCGGATTCCATTCTGGTCCCGGCTCCAT
Organism: Sequoia sempervirens; assembly: GCA_007258455.2. Classification (NCBI taxonomy): domain Eukaryota; kingdom Viridiplantae; phylum Streptophyta; class Pinopsida; order Cupressales; family Cupressaceae; genus Sequoia; species Sequoia sempervirens. The sequence goes on from VDFB02105785.1 coordinate 579,999,148, forward strand.
CGGCATTGTTCTTTTTACCTTAGTCCCCATGTTTTTTCGTGGGGTGCCTTTTTTCCCTTTCTTTTTCTTCCTTCTCGTCCTTTTCTTCGTCTTTTTGAGTTTTGTCGAAGGTGGGATTGGGATAGAATCCGAACCTGAAACTTTTGAAAAGTTCCATGGTCGGATTTGGTCCTGGTCTCGGTTCCGCCGGGTTCGTTTGCTTTTGCCTTTGGTTCCATTCACTTGGTCGGTTTTGGCGTCTTTTGCTCATGTGGAGCTGGAGCCGGAACGGGGTGATGAATATGGAGTTGGTGAATAGTTTGGGTTCGGTTCCCATTCCGACTCTGGTCTCGATCCTGGTTCCATTTTGGCTCCGCCTCTGCCAATTTTAAAGGGGAAGTGTGTTTCTGGTTCATATTTGGTTCCACCTCCACCAGAAGTGAGTCTCTTTTTGCGAAGTATAATAAAATGAGAGATGTATGATAGGTAAGATTGAAGATGATATTTTTATGGTTTAAGGGACTGATGAGGGCATTGTTTAGCAGGATTAAAGCATGCCTGGAGCATCTAATGTTGTTTCTCAAGGAAGTCAACCCGCGAAGGTTCCAGGCCGAGAGAAAAGCGTAAAAGGGGAGGTCGCGAGTCTTAATGACAAATAGTACATTCACTGGCAAGAGTAGGCAGACATGAGCGATAATACCCCTAGAGCATTCAAAGCGACTCTGTAGAGCAGCTTTTGAGGTCGAGAATGGAGTGCGTGGAGTCTCGAGGTCAGACACAAGGGCTGCGAGTTAGTGCGATGGTTGCAAAAGATCTGAAGGCCATGCCCGAGGGAGATATTTCACTGACACGAGTAGGGTATGCATTTAATGCACCATTGATCTTTATTCCATAACTCTTCTAGGGCCAACATGTTTTGGAACCGACTTATTTTTTAAACCCTAAACGGGACTGATATTTTGAAGGCATAGGTATATATGGCATTTTTGGGCCTCTTTGTAAGGAGATAGAGAAAAAGATAGGAGAGATCGAAACTTTTACTTTGAAAAGAGTTAGCTTTTTTTTAGAGATTAGCAAGTTAGGGTTAGAAGGTAGGGAAATTCGAGAGTAGAAGAAAGTAGATGTATCTTTTAGGTTTTCTTAGTATAGATGGAGATGATCCGAAGACATGGGTTTTCTGTACACTGGTGATTTTGCCAGATTTGTAATGTTGTTTATCTGTTTCACCAACAGTAGAAGCAGTCAGATTTAAATCTACTTCATATTGTACTCCAGAATGGTATTTATCTTGAGTTAATTATTTGATTTGGAAAGCTTTCAAGGAATGAAATTTTATCTTATGTTATGTTTAAATGATGATTTATAATCTGCTGTTGAAGTTTGCACTGTGAATGAATGAAAATTTGTATTAATTGCAAGTTAACTTTATTCTGCAGTTTTAGTTTAGGAATTCATTGGAAGGCAACAAGTCTGATTAAGTTGGATGAATCAACATTCTCTTCAGTTCCAAAGCTTTAATCTATCTTTTTTTCTGTTTCTTTAAAACCCCTCGATTAAAGTAGGTTTAATGTTTGATCTTATAACAATCTAGAAGCTCAACACCAGCAGGCCCCTTGAACATTATAGTTACATCAACCATTGAGTGAAATCAGCATAGTTGTGAACCGATTACCAGGACCTTGGGAGTTAGATATCCATGTGTTATCTTTCTCTTTCAGGAGAAACAGAGGAGTAATATTTTGTTTGCATGTTGTGCCATTTGGACCATCAACAAGTCTCCCCAACTTCTGAAGCTGGAGGAGCCTGTTGTGAATGTATGGGGTGGAGTGCTAGTGATTTGTGGTTGACCATGTGATCTGGGAGATTGTGGTAACTCTCCTACCATGAAAGCATTCTTAGGCATGTTGTAATTTCCACACCTATTATCTTGGATGATGACTTTAATGTCAGATACAGCGGGGATGTCGTACGTCTCTGTCATAGAAGTGGAGGCGAGAGTGGCTAGGTCAACATAGGGCATTGATGGGCCTTCATCATTTTTGGGTACTTGAGGCATCTTGTAATATTTGTCTTCTAGGTTTTCATAGTAGTAAAAGGGTTCCAAATCACCACGAACAGTGACTTCATGGCCTTGGTAGGGAAATTTTATGCACTAATGGAAGGTGGATGCAACAACTTGCATCCCATGAATCCATAGACACCCCAAGAGGATATTGTAAGGTAGTTCTAGGTCAAGGACCTGGCATGTTGTTTCCATAAGATCTGGCCCTACCTGAATAGGAAGTTTGATGGTGCCCTGAGACACCCTTTCTTGATTGTCATAGGCCTTGATAGTTATGCCTTTTCCCTTTTCAATAGTATCCTCAGAGATATCCAAATTTTTTATTAATTTAAGGGCACATATGTTCAACCCTACATCCCCATCCACCAGGACCCTTTTGATTTATTTATTTTATTGACGTACGCCTCCAGATGAAGTGCACAGTTGTGAGATGGTTGTGTCAAAAGATCTTGCTCTGAGAAAGTTAAGAGATGCGGTGTGGTGAGATGTGACACCATAGCTTGGAACTGGTCTATGTCAAGATCAGTGGGTACAAAAGATGAAGCTAAAGCCTCTTATAGGATCTTCCTATGTGTTGGTGAGATTTTTAACAACTCCATGATGGAGACTTGTGTTGGGGTTCTTTTCAATTGGTTGAGAACATTGTAGCCACTGTGAACAGACCTTGGATTGGATATGGATGCTCTGTTTGGCTGAGATGATCCTGCGATGGTGACCTTTCCGCCTCTTGTGGTGACTCCACAATCGGTCTGGGCTCCTTTTATGGTTATGACAGTGCAATACTCATCTAGGGATGCGATGACCATCTCATACACATGGTTCACTTTCTTAAAAGCACCTTTTCCTTTGTCCTGGTTATTGTTTCCCTTGTTTCCATGGTTGGGCTTCAGATTCATGTAGATTTTGGGATCTTAATTTCTAGATGGTTTCTCAACATCTATGATTTTATTTTCTATGAGGTCTTGAATAAGATTTTTGACCCTCATACAATTGTTGGTTGTGTCCCTTAATTTTATGGAAATCACATAGATAATTCTCATTGTACCATGGTGGTTTAACCAAGGGCTCCTGATAGTTCTCGTATGTTGGAACTGTGATAAGTTTTTCATCCACCAACCTTTTCATGATTATTTCAGAAGATTCCCCAAGGGTCGTGTATTTCCATTTAGGGGAGTACTTATTTCGTTGTGGTGGTCCCCTTTGATTGTTTGGTTGTTGGACCACAGTGCTAACCTGTCAATTATCTTGATTATTGCTTTGGTTTTGTTGTTGGGACAGTTGTTGGGTGTTTTGTCAAGGTGCGCTTATGACAACTTTGGTGTCGACAACACCATCATTGGTTATATTTCGATTCTTCACCCATGTGTGAGGTTTATCATTGTAGCTTGTGGATGGGTGACTTTCTTGATAATATGGAGCTCCTCCCTATGATGCAAGGGCTCATTTGATGTTGAGTGCCTTAGGGATTAGTTTATCGTAAGTGGTGATAGCTTGCACTTTAAGATGAAAGGCCAAGATCCCATCAAGGTTCGCGATGATAGTGCCTACTCGTTGTTCCTCAAGCATGGCCCATTTGCTTTTGTTGGCCTTGGATTGCCACCTTTGCAAGAATGAAGCAAAAGACTCCCCCTTGGATTGTTTCATGGCTAAAAGTTCCTCTAGGCTCACATCCATGGGGGTATTGAAAACATAGTTTTGGATGAAGGCATCTATGATGTCCTATAATTTCTTAATCCCTGAAAGACGAGAGAACCAATCAATAGCTGGACCGACCAAGCTCCAAGGAAACAACCAAATCAAATAGGTTTCATTGTAGGCTACCTCCATGCAATTTACTTAAAATTCCTTGATGTGGTCTTTAGGGTTGCCTGTCTCATGATATTTATTGAATTTGGGGTTTTCAAATCCCTTGGGGAACGGTTTCATGATGATGCTCCTGTCAAAAGGAAAGGGGCATAAATTCTTTTGTGGTTTGGGGACTTTCCCTAATTGGAGGTCCAAAACCTGTTGTGAAAGAAATTTGATCTATGCTGAGACATTGTCTTGTGGATCAGGGGGTGGAATGAAGATGTTTCGAGGTGGTTCGTTTGTCAGCGGGATGGGTGGATTGATGGGTGTTGCCTACGCATTTTGTTGAGCCAAGTATTCCTACAACAACGCTTGTTGTTGGTCTTGCTACTACTGTGCTAATAAGGCATGCTACTGTTGGTCCGCTAATGCTTGTTGTTGGTCTGCTAAGGCTTGTTGTTGATCTGCTAATGCTTGTTGCATAACTTCTTTTTCCTTTTGGTCTTGTTCCAGTGTTTGCTCATATGCTAGTTGTTGAGTGGCTTGTTGTGCGAGGTATTGCACTTGCGCCTGTGCTTTTGCTTGTGCTTGAGCATATTGGGCAGCTTGAGAAGCTTGTTGTGCAGCTTGCTGAGCAGCTTGAGCACCTTGTACTACTTGTTGGGCATGTTGTTGTTGTAACAAAGCTTGGGCTTGTGCCACTTGTTGTGCTTGTTGTTGTTGCAACAACGCTTGAGCTTGCACTTGTTGTGTGGATTGAGAAGTGTGCGTAGCTTGAGCTGCTTGCTGAGCTGTGTGGTATTGTTGAAGTGCTTGTTAGTAGGCTTGGGGGGATTTCAATGCAATACTGTATTGATTTGCCACGTTTGGTTTTGGTGGTAGCGGTGGTGGATTTGGAATCGTGTTGGATGCGGTGATGAGTGGTTGAGATACACTTGGAGCGATTGTAGTGGTAAGGGGTTGAGATGTGATAGGTGCAATAGCTGTAGTGGGTATGATTGAAGTGATAGGTCCTTGGGAGACCATGTTTTGATTTGTCGGGATTGATGTTGTTGTTTGATTAAATACCATTTGTTGGTGTGATGTTGATGGTATACTCAAAGGATTTGATGCAACAACTTGGTTGGTGTTGGATGGGTTGATTGGGATGGAATGATTGGTGTTGGGTAAAGGGGGAAGCCATAAACCGAGAAGTGATGTTGATGTAGGTAATGATGGTGGAATTGGGGGCATAAATGGTTGGAATGGTGGAAATTTCTCCAAAGTGAATGAGGACACAGCTCCAAAAGGTCTATCTAATCCTGCTTGTATCAACGGTTGGGACACATGTGTGTCAAGGGTATGTGATGGAGTGGCACAAAAATATGTGTTAGTGGTATCATGTAAACTTAGTGGATCATTTTGGTGAAGTGGATTTTGAGGTACGGTATTGGGTGTTCCCATGATGGTGTTAGCCTCCAAATCTTGGGTATAGACAAGGGGATGTTTTTTAAGAGCATTAAATAAGGCACTCCCCTTGATGACAATGGGCTCTATGGTAGAGATGGATGCTATGGATTTTGGAATGGGTTGTGTGATGCTTTGAGTAAATTGGCTAGTTGATACAAGAGGCCTATCCCCGATAGTGCTTAGGTTGACGTACAGAGATATTTTTCCCCCTTGATTCATTCTGATCATGGTTCTAACAAGTTTTTGATTCTTGGGGTCTTTGAGAATTTCAACAATTTCATCTTGGGCCATTCCTATTTCGATGATGTCCTCTACTGGTTCCTCTTCTTGAGGATTGTGTGTGACAAGAGGGAGGTCGGGAAACACATTACTTGGTCCCACTTGATGATTGTTGGGAGAGTTTTGACTTAGGTCACTTGTGGTGGATGTTTCTTGATTGTTTTCCATGTTCTTCTTGAGTTGTGATCTTGTTTGAACCATAAAATGAGGCTCAAAAGAGAGAAACTAGGATAGTGAAAGATCAAAGGTACGATGAAAGATGTGTGACAAATGGATGATGATGGATGATTGAATTTGAAAATATTGAAAGGATTAAAGACTCTTAGGACATTTGGCTTCTTGGACATTTTGGATTGATTTGATTTGGATTCCAATGTTGGATTCTTGGATTGATTTTGATAATGAGAAAACTGACCCCAAGATGTGGGAAGATTATCTATGGGATAAATTGGCTCACAAATGATAATTTGATTAAAGGTGAGAAGAAGGATGCATCTACTCACAACTAACCAAACAAAATGATAATTTGACTAAAGGTGGGGAGAAGGATGTATCTACCCACAACTAGCCAAACAAGAGGATAATCCAACTAAGCATATGCAGAAGGATTCATCTACCTATACTTAGTTGAACAAGCTATTTTGATGTTTTAATTTTAAAGATTCATGGATGGTGTTCCAAAGTTTTGATGTTGATTTGATTTGACAAAGAAGCCTAGCATAAGTGGATGGTATCAAGATTTTCTAGATTGTTGGTGAGATGGATTTGGTTGATGTTTGAATGATGGATGATGTTTTGGACCTTTGATCCTAAATGTCCCTAGTAGGACTCTTGTTTACAAGACCACGGTGGTGAAGAACATGCTTTTCCCTAAACAAGATATTCAAATTATCAAAAAATATTTGGATTTTGTTGATAATAGAATTCAAATAGATTAGGATTGTTTCTTGATGCACATCTATAGAAGTGGAAGAGCAATCTTTGTCTGAATTCGTATAGCATTGAGAGATTCTTTTGATGATCTTTGGGACTACTCTTCTTGATCTTTGGTTTTTGGATTTTGATTTTGCGTGAAATCATTGAGAACTCATGTGTGGGATTCAATTGTTATCTTTGCTTAATGACTTTGTTTTATCACAAACACTCTCTTGATTAGGTTTCAAACTGAATGTCCAATGTCATAACCTCTTTTTGTCCCACAAAGTGCTATGTGGAATTTCAAGGACATTACGAAAATGGTTACCCTATGTTGACTTTAGTAAGAAAATTGAGATATAAACCCAAGTGTTTAGAAACCTCTCAGGATAGAATCCCAAGGGCGAGCAATAACACTTGAATTTTGTCAAAAGATATTTGCTTCCTAAAGGGTTTGAAGTTTTTGATGATAATGTTAAATGTCTGTTTCCCAATATTCACGAACAAGCAAAGTGTTTTGTAACCAAGAAAAAGTACAACCCTATGGATATGAAAGACTGTATTTGTTGAGTTTCCACTTGGACAAGTCCAGCTACACCTACTCTTAGCGAATGATTAGATGCTTGACCACACAAGCCCCCCCTTATAGTGCACTCGCTTCTTGGGTAAACAAAGCATCAACACCCATGAATCTCCCATGGAATTCTTTTCATTTCTACTAAGAGCCATAAAAATGTGGGACAGATTCAAAACGACCGTTCTTGCACCAACAAATAGATAGGGATTTTGGCCTTTCTAAACAAGGGTTTTAATTTAGAATTTCCATTTGTAGGGATTGATCCATGTGGGGAGAGACCATTGTTTCCCTTCTCATCGGAACCAACTACGTGATACTGGCCTTTGTTCCAATACCCACTTTTATATCCCGGTTGGAAATACACTTGAATTTAGTGTGTTACCGGTTGTGTCATTCCCTTGGGTGAGTACTTTTTCCCCAAGGCAGGCCCTCTAAGATAAACAAAAATGAGCAAACATATCCGTAGTTTGATCAATCTTTGTTGAGAAACAAAGAGAGAACACACACAATATGTTCCACTCACACTCACAAGATGTGTCCAATTTTAATCCCAAAAATGAAGTGTGGAGGCAATTACTTTACCCAACTTAAGAGCACCAAAAGGCCTTTTGATTCTCAAGATCGTCGTGAGGTGCAAGAGAAGGGCATACGTCCCTTTGATGGTATTACTTTGAGTAATCAATTACAAAACAAAGTAGCACATGTTCTTTTTAAGTCCATAAAGCAATAATGTCTTCTTTTTAAACACAAAATGAAATGTGAAAATTTGCCTTGTTCAATTGTTAATCCTGAAAGCAAATCTAGTGAATTTTCCCTAAAGTTCATTTTAGCCCTTTGTAGCAAGAAAGTGAAATGTTATTTTTAGAGCCCAAAAGAACTTAGTTGGTCCTAAGCATATGAAAGATAGCAATTTTTTAAGAGAAATTGTGAATTCTCCAAGAGTGTTAAACAAACACTAAAGTGTTCAAAAACACTTGGTATCATGAGAGAATGATGTCATCATGCCTCTTTTATTCTTCACCTTTGATCAATTCAACCTACTAGAAAACTAGTTAGATCTGCAAAACAAAGGTTAGGAAAGTAAGTAATAACCCAAATGATCAAATTGGAATAAAGCACATGTCGTAAAAAACTAAATTTCACTTTTTATTGTACTCCAATGGAGGAAACTGTGATGGCGTTGCATTTTAAAGCCACCCAAGCAGTGCTATATAGTGATGCTTGTCAGTCAGTGTCATTTTGAAGCAGGGACAAAGAGCGTGATAGTGTCACTATTTTGGTCAGTAGTGGAGTTTGAAATTTGAAAATTACACCGTGCGGAAAAAAGCCCAGCGGTGCAGTTTGGAAATTTTAATTTTGTGTGGGAAAAGCAAAGTGTCGATGTTTGAAGTTTGAAGCAGTGCGATATAGCAACGCTGGAGTGCCAACGGTTCTATACTTTGATGCTGGTATGCTAGCGGTGGACTTTCTTGTAGACACACAAAAACATAAAAAAGCACAAAAATTTCTCAAAAAATGTGATTTGATCTTCTAGTGCCAATATGTGAATCAATATCCTAGACCTGCAAGAACACAACAAACAAACACATAGTTAGATCATAATGCAAGTTAGAATAGAGATTCCCCATAAAATCCATTAACATAATTTGAAATAGGAATTGAAAGTAAGAAATGCAATGAAAAAACAATAGAAGAGATTAATCCTATTCAAATAATGCAAACTCTTGATCCTATGGGGGAGTTGGTGCCAATTTGATGTGGAAATTGGCCCTTTCCCAACTCCTAAGCAAGCTTGTTGACAATTTGGTGATGGTGGTCCACTTGGTGATTGCTTCAAATGACTTCCATGGAGAAAACCTGCACTAACCTAGCTAAAATTGATGGATTTGATGCAAATGCTAAAGCTCTAAGTTGAAAATGGAGTATAATAACTTTGCTCAAATTGTGGATGATAGAAATGAAGGATTAGCTCTCTATTTATAGAAGAATGTGAAGAGAGAAAATGAAAAATGGATGAATGTGGGACTAATCTTCAACCAATGAGAAGAAGCCACATGCCATCATGTGAATGGTTGGGGAATAAGCACATTTTGGCAAATGTACAATTTATTGCAATTAGGTGAATTTGAAAAATGTGGAAAAGACAAGTTGGAGGGAGAGAAAAGTGCATTAAATGCCACTTGGCTCAATGCAAAAGGACTTGTAAGAGGAAATAAGTGCCTTGTTGGATGTACAAAGTCCACTTAGATTTGAATTTAAATTTGAAGGAATATTCCTCTATTATGCCATGGTGAAAGTAAATAGAGTTTTAATAAATGAATTAAATCTATTTTCATGTGCAAGTGGCAAAAGCTAGAGGATGGGACAAGAATTAGAATTAAATTAATCAAGGGTTGATTAATTTAATGAAGGATTAGATGATGTGACAAATTTGACTTAGATTTATGGGTTAATTTAAATCAAGGCTGAGAAGAATATAATAAAAGGATTAATTAAATAAAGATTTTTGGTTTATTTAATTAAAAGGGATGGAGTTAGATTAAATCAAATAAGGCTTAATTTATTTAATCTAATAAGATGAATTTAGAGGTTTAATCAAATAAAATGAATTATTTAATTAAATAGAGGTAATTAGATCAGATTGATTGATTTAATTAACAAGAGAGAATGACTTAATTAGATCAATTATTTAATTAAGGGAGGAAAACTGATGAATTTAATCAAATAAGGGTATTCAATTAAATGGTTAGACCGAGGGATGATTTAGGATGAAATGATGTTAGTAGTTGGGATCAGATGTGCAATGTCAATCAGTACATTTTCCATGTCTACACTATATTTTTTAACAACAATAGGTGAGATTTTGGGTTGGGGATAGAACTAAGATTTATTGGGGATGCAATGTAGGATTAAGTTAGCTCAAGAGCTTGACGAGGGTCTGAGAAAAAGTTAGAGAGGGTAGCTAGGATTAAAGCGACAAGCTATATTTTTTCTTTTAGGGACTCTAAGGGCCTCTTTAAAAGCTAAAGGATCCCAAGAAGAAGAGGGACTATACAAGATTGTGAAATTGAATATATGATGTACATATGATGCTTTGCTTATGAAGGCAAGTTGAAATATAGGATTACACAAGATCTTGGCATGTGTCTTAATCATGTATAATGAGAAAACTACCTCAAAAAATATTAAATGACTTTGGACACAAGCATTAAATGCCAAAAGATAAGATAAGATCTAGTGACAAATAACATAATCTAGAAAGATACCCTCCTAGGATCTAAGTAGAATTAACATGTAAATAGGACCTAGATAGGTAAAAAACCTATTTACACCTACACCCCCCTTAAGTTTAACTTGGGGAGTAGATTATTATGTAAATGACACAAAGATGGGTCCCAGATATAAGGCCATATCAGGTACCCGTGTACAAATACAAATGTTATCTCTCACAAATGGAGAAAAGGAGAAAAACCAATGGGACAAAACCCCTCACCTGCAATGATGGTAGACGCCTGACACTAAATGTTGAAGATGATCTAATACTTTCAAACAACGTTCCTCCCCTTAGGAAGAAACAAGACCAAGATGATATGCAAGATTTATTCCCATTCCTAAAAGGAAGATGTGGGAAGAAGGATAATGTGTGATGTCTTTGAAGAATGCTCAAGTGTCTTCGTGTCGATGCCAAAAAGTGTCACACTCCAAAAAAGAATTATAGGCCACACTGTGAACACCAATCCAAATACAAACTTACCTCCTTTGAAGATAAAGAAGCATCCTCCAAATGAATAAGAGGGTTAGAGTGTTCCCTCACAACAACTGAAGAATGATCATCTCCATCAAAGATAAGATGAATGCAATCAATGATGTTTCCAAAATTTAAAATGTGAGACTCACAAAAAAATCAACAATGTCTATCAAGTAATCATCCCAAGTACCCATCTCTAGAAGATGATGTATTAATGCTACACTGAATCGCAAGGAGCCAAAACTATGAAAACACAAGCATCCTCATATATAACAGTAGATAAAGGAGATGATATTTTAGTGCATGCCATTCTACTACACTTATCATCCCCTATTGGGTTCTCAACATATGATGAAGTAAGGACACTAGATGATTTTGTCAATTTTGAATTACAAGTGTACTCACCCTCAAGATGTTGACTCATAGATGAAGAAGATGAACCCTCTAAATCTGGATTAGGAGCCATAGAAATTGAAGTCTCAATAGAAGTCTCCGTAAGAGGAGAAGAATAGGGTTTTGTGTCATAAAAATTTAAGCATACCTTTCCCAATGAGCAATCACAATAACTATTTTATCATCAATTGGTCAAAACTCATCAAGTGGAACAAGACAATCTACAACAAGATCCTCTAAGAACGAAGGTTCATTTGAGTCTCCATACATCTCCCAAAGTCTAGTCATAAGGTTTCAAGGGATCTCAATACCACCATTGGTCATTTGTGTGTCAATATCACAACTACAACCAATTACTCCTAGGATATGTTTAGTTTTTATGTTCCACACAACTCCATTCCATGTGGATGAAGGTTTAGGAACTAGTCCATAGAGATATTTTCATCTTTCCAAGACTTAAAGTTCCATTTATTCAACCTGATTACAATGGGATGTCTTTTGATACCCATGTTAAAATCCTCAAATTTGGTCTCTCAATAGACCAATCAAGAGACATAAGCCAACAAAAACATAATATTACCCCCCAAAATTACTCAACCAAGAATCCCCCAACAATAGATGAGGTTGACTCTTTATACTTAGTGTGATTACATATGCCACTTGCCAAAAAATAGTGAAGTTGACTCGATCTTAGTGCATACAAATACAAAAAATTTCTATAAGCTCAAAATAAAATTTTGCATAGAATGAGATCAATTTGATCACACCACTAAAAAGTACATAAAAAAGTATGCACTTTAAAAAAAAATCACCCAAAAATATTGTCGTAGGAGCAAGAACAGAGCCTCAGAAGTTCCCAAAACAAGAATGGCTCAACAAAATTGTTGAGAATATATAATTTCTAGAAAGACCAAGTTCTAAAATCAAAAAAAAATATTTGTATCACCACTATAAAGAGCATGAAGTTCTACCCCAAGTAAAAAAGTTACTCGAAAAAAGGAGTCTATATGACCAAGTTATGAGTCTCCAAAGTCATACTGCAAATTCAAAACTTGTAATGGAGAGGGAGGTCAAAATTTTCCAAAGGTGATGTTGACATCACGCTAACACAATGTTGATATCAACATATTATGCATATAAAATTGATGATTTATAGCGTGCCACAAATGAAATATTCCCAAGGTCACCAAAATATGCTTCTACCGATATATATACCATGGAATCTTGGCGAATATTCTTTGTTCGATGCAATTTGATAAAATATACCCTTTTAGTCAGGAATATTCCTCACCCTACCGATGGCATTGGTGGGTTCGATGGTAGGTGATGGTGGGGCCACGTGAGCATGCACATGGGCATGTTTGATTTTTTCATGTGGCAGCCTTAGGGTCTACGAGTATAATTGTACCAAATGACACTCTATAGGGACTGCAAAGTTGCAATTTTATTTATTTTATTTTATTTTTAAAACTATATAAAATATATTAATTTTTTCCTTTCACTTGGCTACAACTACAAAATTCCAATGACATGATTTTGATGACTACATATTCATATAACCATACAATTGTACGGTCAACCATATAGCCAAATTGGGCACATTTTTCTTTGAAGCTTGGGGTCAAGTGCTCAAATTTTATTGATTTGACAATCAATCCTTAGGTTTTTTGGGCCTTCCAAACACAATGGCAGGGGCAATTTTGGCCCAAATTTCTCCAAAAAATTAGCTACCTCTTGGATTTGGTAACCTTTTCCCAACTTGAAACCCTTGTAGATCAAACAAAATATGATGAAATTTGAAAAAACAAAAAGAAAACATAACTTTATCTAATGCCAAGATTCAATGGTGAGCTTCTTGAAACCTCTAATCACACCCAACAAAATATTCAAGCCAAGATTGGTCCCTTAGATCTAGGAAGAATTTTGTAGCACTAAAGCTCTAATACCATGTAGGAGCTTATGGTGCACTCTGAAACACCCCAAGATCACCTGCAAGACAACAATAACTTCCACAAGAGATAAATGGTAGAAATATCATGCTATCATTATGGATGCAAGATTGTCAAATTTAATATATGATGTACATATGGTGCCTTGCTTATTAAGGCAAGTTGTTAGATAGGATTAGGAAAGATTTGGACAAGTTTATTAATCTTGTATAATGAGACAACTACCTCAACAAATATTAAATGAATTAGGACACAAGCATTAAATGCCAAAAGATAAGATAAGATCTAGTGACAACTAACACGATCTAAAAATATTCCCTCCTAGGACCTAAGTGGACTTAACATGTAAATAGGACCTATATATGTAAAACACCTATTTACACCAACAAGAAGATCTATTAGATGTATAAACTTGATCTCAATAAAAGGATTGGTGAAGATTTTAGCAACATTCTCTAAAGATGAAAAAATTTAAGTCAATGATTTTACCATGAATAATCTCTTGAATAAAATGCATGTATATCTCTAGGCGTTTGGTTTGCTAGTGCTAGATTGGATTCACATTGCAAAACTAAATGGTGTTATATTTGTCATTATAGATGATTGTGGCTTTCTTGAATGGAATACCAAAATCAGTGAGAATTTCTTGAAGCCAAATAGCCTCAGCAGTTGTGTTGACATCTCCCTTTTACTCTACCTCTTAGATGATAAAGAAATAACATTTTCCTTTATTCTAGACCAACTAATAGGACCAAAAGCTAGTGAGAAACTATAACCTGAAGTGGACTTACAAATTTGAGTATTGCTATCCCAATCTAAATCTTGTATGGGGTAAGTGCAAAAAGATGGTGGGCCAAAAAGGGGTCTTAAGTGGCCACTTTTTTTTTTGAAATCAAGAAATACTGACCTTGGATGAGAAATTGAGGGTAGTTACATTCAAAATTTTAAGATGCAACAAAAACAATGTTTGTAGTGCTCCAACTCTTCTTTCTAAACTACTAATTATTATTTTTAAATGGTAGAGATTAAAGGGTTCAAAAAAGGGAACCATAGAAATTGGTGTTGTTTTTATCAAAAAAATATAACATAACATCTTTTGTGGCTCCCTCAAAAGGTTAATTTTTTTGAGTATTTTTTAAAATCACTTTGGTGATAAATTAGCTAACAACATGTAGTTTATACTCAATTTTTCTGATAATTTTTTAATGAATATTTAATTTTTTACTAATTTTCAAAGTGGACATATCCTGAAAAAATAGAATTTTGACCGTGCTACCCCTATAATTTTTGAAAACTGATAGATTTTTTTTAATGTGTAGAATGGATTATAGTTTATAAAAATGTAATTTATTTGAAATTTCAATGAACGGTTAAAAAATAAAGTAAAAAATACTAAACACTAGTTTTTGACAAAAAATAGACACACAAACAAAAGAAATTAAGGATGAAAGCCTTAACATTTTCAAAATGTGAAAAAACTACATCGTTAAATAGCTAAGAGAGAGCCTAACATTACCTCGGTGCTCGATTTACTCGACCTTGAAACACGTGCAAACTTGATGGTTAGCATGAACAAGATTATGTGAAATCCTGTAGAATATGCAAAAACACATCTTTGGACATTGGGAAGGCACTCCAAGCCTTTGGGTTGGAAATCCAAAAGCAAATCCAATCCTAAGGCTTGGGGATTCCCAAAGGAAGACATAACACAAGCGTGTTATAAGGCGCTCACGTTATGTTTTGTATTGAAATTTGTTCCTTGTCAATAATTCAAAAATGCACCAACATGCATTACCAAAATGAGTCAAAAAGCATTGCCAAAACACAAACGCATTATAATGCGCTCACATTTTGGTTTGCATTGAAATTGTTTTCTACTATTTTTTTCCTCTTTTTTCTTATTTTTCAAGGAAACTATATACATGAAATAAACATTTAAGTAATTTTGGTCTATATGGACATTTACTTTCTTATACTTTAAGTTATATTTCATGTATATATTTTCAGGATGTTTGACAGTGGTTTTGGATCTCTAGGAGTTATAATGCAAATTCTAGTTTTTGGAAAATCTTAGAAAAAATCAGACTTAGTCAAATTTTAGTAATCAGCATGTCAAATTTCAGTAATTAGTAAGTTGTATCATATTTCTCTCTCTCATTATGTATCCCTTATGCTCTAGACCTCTCTTTCACACTCTCTTTCCCTCTCTACTTCTCTCTATCTCACCTCTCTCTCACTCCCCCCTATACTTCTCTCCCTCGCTTTATCTCTCTTGTCTCTATTTCAACGGCGTTCTCCCACCTCTTTTCCTCTCTGAATATCTTTGTCTATTTCTACCTTCCCTATTTCTTTCTCTCTCTCTCCTCCTCTAATCTCGGCCATTCTCTTCATCTCTCTCTACTTTCCATCTCATCTCACCATTCCTCTCTCTACTTATCTTATCTCACCTCCCTCTTACCTCTCCTCCCCCGCCTCTCTCTCCTCCTTGTTTCCTCTCTCTACTTCTCTTTATCTCACCTATCCCTCTACCTCTCCCTCCCTGCCACCTCCCTCTCTCTTTCTCATTCTCCCATTCCCTCTCTACTCTCTATCTCACCACTCTCTATCCATCTCACTCTCCCTACCTCCATCTCTCCCTCCTTCCCTCTCTTCTTCTCTCTCTCACCTATCTCTCCCTCCCTACCTACCTATGCCTCCCTCTCTCCTTCCCTCTCTACTTCTCTATATCTTACCTCTCCCTCTCTCTACCTACCTCTCCCTCCATTACTCCCTACTCTCTCCACTCTATTTCACCATTCTCTCTCTCTCACACCTCTATCTCCCTCCCTCCTTACCATCCCTTCCTCCCTTCCTCCCCCTCTTTCTCTCTCATCCTCTCCTCTCTATCTAACCATTATCTCTCTCTACATCTCTTTATCTCACCTATCCCTCTTTGCCTCTCCCTTACTCTCCTCTCTCTCCCACCATACCTCCTTCCCTCTCTCTCTCTACTTCTCGTTATCCCACCTATCCCTCTTTGCCTCTTCCTCCATCCCACCTCCCTCTCTCTCTTTCTCATTCTCTCATTCCTTCTTTATTCTAGATCTCTCTCTCTCACACACACACAAACTCACCTCTATCTCCTCCCCACCTCTCCCTCCCCCCTTCCCTCACTTCTCTACTTTTCTCTATCTCTCCTCTCTCTCTACCTCTCCTTTCCTCTCTAATTATCTTTATCTCCCCTCTCCCTATCTCTCCCCACCTCTCCCTCTATCACTCTCTCTATCTCACCTATGTCTCCCTCCCTACCTCTTTCCCTCTCTACTCTCTATCTCTTCTCTCTCTCTCTCTCTCCCCCTCTCTTCCCCCCTCTTCCCCCCTCTTCCCCCTCTTTCTCTCTCACTCGCTCCTCTCTATCTAACCTCCCTATATCTCTACCTCTCCTTCTATATCTACTTATCTTTATATCCCCTTTCCCTCTTTCTACATACCTCTCCCTCCATCACTCTCTCTTTGTGTCTCTCTATCTCACCTATGTCTCCATCTCTACCTCTTTCCCTATCTCTCTCTCTCTCTCTCTCCCTCTCTCCCCCTCTTTCTCTCTCCCTCTCTCCTCTCTGTCTCACCATTCTCACCCTCCCTCCCTCTAATTCTCCTCTCTATCTCATCATTTTCTCTCTCTCTCTCTCTCTCCCTCCCACCTCTCTCTATCTCTCTCTCTCTCTCTCACACACACACACACCTTCCCCCTAGTGCTCAAGGTTGAGGGTATAGGGCTAAGTGTATAAGGTATAGAGATTAGGTTTAGGATATTGGGTATGGGATTGATGGTATTGGGCTTTTAGATTTAAGTATAGGGTTGAGGGATAAGGTTTGAGGGTTGTGGATATGAGGTTAATTATATAGGGTATTGTTATGCCTTGCATAACCACCCCATTTTGTTTTATTTTGGAACAAAATGGGTCCCCCTTTTTTTCTTTTTGTTTTGGTCACTTTTGGTTGTTTGGTTGGGTCTTAGGAGTTCTTTTGTTTTTCTCCTAAGTTTTCCCTTTTGTTCTGTTAGAGGCGGGTCCGGAACCAAATCTAAACATGGAACTCTTTCAAGGTTTCTAGTTCAGATATGGTTCTGACTCCAACTCTGCCTTCTCTTTTTGTTTCTCCTTAGTTTTGTTGGTTGTTTTCGACTAACACTTGGGTTGGTCCGTCCTCCTATTTCTTGGTCATTTCGTTGTGTTTTGTTTGTTTGCTCGCATGGGATCGGAACCGGGATTGGAACTCGCATGGGAAGTTTCAACTTTCCATTTTGTGCTTCCGTCCCAACTCCATCTCCACTCTTTTTCTTCCTTGCTCTTTGTTATTTGGGCCAAGTCTGGTGTTCACTCCGGTCCCGCTTCCCCTTGTGTTGTTCTTTTCTTTTTGGTCAGGACCGGATCTGGACTTGGAATCGAACTTCAAACTTTGTGAAGTTCCATTTCAATTTTGTCTCCACCCCCGTCTTTATTTGTCATTTTCGGTCGGTCTTTTTGTCGGGACCGGATCCAGGGTTGTAAATGAAATAGGGAACTTTGTGTAGTTTCTTTATCTTATTTTTGACTCGGCTCCACGTCTGCCTTACCTTTTTGATGTTCTGTGGACTTGACTTAACTATCTGTTCACGTCGCTAGCTCTGTCCCCGAACTACCGCATTTATGGCATTAAATGCAGCATGTTTGCACACATGAATTATTGATTAAAAGTTTAATTATGCTTAAACTGACTCATTTTTATTATTATGCGAATTGTTTAAGAAAATCACGGTGCAGGAAAGTCTCGAAAGAATTGATTTGATCGCGGGGGTGAATTGCAGAGTGAATCTTGGCTATTTTCTGGTCAATCCTAGGGAGCGTTTTGAGGTAGGTTTCTTTGTTTTTCTTTCTCCTATTCTTCTTTCGCATGTGTCGTTTTAGCGTATTCACAGGAGGGTTTTCTTCTGTGAATTTTGTTCGCTTGGTTGTGTTTCTTTTCTTTTCTTTTTGTTCTGCTTGTTTGGTTCTTTCTTTTTCGTTTTGTTCCATTTTGTTGGGTTTGTCTTTCCATTTGTCGTTTATGTTTTGTTGTTTGTTCTGTTGTCGCTTTCGTGACAGGTCCATTTTGTCGTGCTATGCTTTTGACTAGGGTTTGATCTTGAAGGGATTTCCTTGCTTGGGTGATGAATTTCATTTTGAGACCCTGTTCTGGTTTTCTCACGTCGGTTTTGGGTTGTTTGTACAAGTTTCTCATTGTGCCCTAGTTTTTGGAAATGATGTATCGAGCGAATTAGGGTTTTGCAGTATAAGCCTTTTCAATGGTTTTCATGACGTTTGTACGAAGGAGCTGTAGGAGGGATGAACTATGCTATTTCTAGTTTCCTTTGGGGCCCATGTGACCTAGGGTTTATGGCTTCTATGACCATACCTTGTTTGAAATACTTTCCATTAGCTGGAAATAATCTGCTCTCGTTCTTCACTATAATGTTACTATATCTTTACTCTTGGTCGGAACCGGGTCCAGAGGGGAAGTTGAACTTGGTAACTAAATTTTGGTTCTGGTCTGGTTCCCATTTCGGTTTCGCCTCCAACCATGTTCTGATTCCCGTTCTGGTTCTACCTATGACCATGTTTTGTTCTTTGTCTAGTTCCGATCCCGGCCCCGCGGCATGATAAGAAACATTGTTTATGCCTAATACTTCTACAGTTCTACCTCTGATAAAGGCATAGTTTGACCAAGTAAAATATTATCTTAGGAGGATGGAGGGATTATTTGATTGACTAAATTAGATGCTTTGTTCATCTAATACAGGAAATTGCTGCAGGTACTAAGAGATGTCAGGAGCATCAGATGAGGCTTCTCAGAGGAGCCAGCCAAGTGAAACTTCATGGAAAGGAGTTAGCCTAAAGAAGATTAAAGTGGAACAACTCCTGTATACCTTGAGGTGTAAGCATAGGGAGGTTTTCCTCATGGCTAGAAAAATTGATTTCGAATGGATTGATATTACTTACACCAATTTGGGTCCTTTTAACTATGAGGAATTGCATGAGGAGACATTCACTGAAGGGGAGGTCACAGGAAGGACATAAAGGATTGTTCAATTCGGGTTGGCACATGTTGCACTCTTCCCCCTATCTATCCAATGTCCGGAATTGATCCTTGTAGCAGCTGGAGCATATAACCCTGCTACTAGGTAGTGTGTGGATGTAAAAGGTAATGTCATTATTGACTTCACACCTCCAATGATCAAATTCCTATTTCATATACCTAATCCCAAGAATCCTAAGCAATTGAATGAGGCGGAGGCTTTGAAGCTTTACAGTGATAATAAGGAGAGGAATAGGTTTCACATGAATAAGACTTGGATGAGGGTGGAGAAGAAGTCTCTGACCAAGATGCTAGACTAGCCTAAGAGGGCAGACTTCAGTAAAGAAATTGCAGATATAATCATGTTCCTTTCTAGGGTGTTTGGTAAAACGGTTGCTTCACTATTTAAAGAATGGATGTTTCCTTTCATTCAAACTATTTTGGATGGGAGGCAACAATTTGATTGGTCAATGATAGTATCAGACAACATTCACAATCAGATGATAAAAGTGAGAGAAATCAGGCGTTTCTTTATGACCTCCTATGTGGTTTATGCAGCTGCCTGTGTGGGGATTTTTCCTGGACTTCAAACAGTTGGTATATTGGGGGAAGCCCAAGGATAGAAGAAAGTGTGGGAGTATTATAACCAACTCACCTTGCAGGCATCATAGCAACATTACAAAAGGGTTAATGATGCCTTTCTTTATGTCATTATTAACAAACTTAATGGTGATGCAGGGTATAGGCTTAGCAGGGAGGCAATGGCTTTTGTGAATGAATGGGGGCATCGGTTTATCCAGTACCCCACATTCACCTATTTCAGGTTAGCAGGCTTTGATGGTAACCCCCATTTTCTACCTAGATGTTGTGGTGATAGGATCATTTTAATGGAATTTATTTATGACGCCTTGGCTGTGAATTTTCAGTTTAGCAACAAACATAAGACTGGTTGCCATAAGTTTCCAATGAAGCTGGGGGCCTTTTGCTGTCCACACATTCTGGCAACTAAGATTGTTTGTGATGAATTAGTTTATTTGAAGTTGGGCTTGTACACGACCAGGAAATACTATGACCCCAAATACAAGATGAGGGCTTTTCTTCCCAGTGTCTTTGAGAAGCACTTTAATCTATTGGAGGATTTTTGTGAGGACTTGCAAGATGAGTATGATCTTAGGAAGAAGAATTATGAAAGGATACCTATCCCACTTATGGTTGAGTTTGGGATAAAGGAAGACATTCCAGAAACATTGTCTGATGATGGGATTGTTTTGGATCCCGGGTATGATGCAAGCAAGATTGGTACAAAAGATCTTGATCCAATAGATTGGAATGTTGAGGAGACAATTGACATAAAGTAGATTGCAAGACCGGTGCTGGACAGGAGTATTCAATGGGTGAGTTTGAGGACTAATTAGGCTGAGGCTACATCATCTAAGAAGAGGAAGGCTGTAGGTACCACCCAAGGATATAAAAGGGCAAAGAGAAGGATGGCACCTAAGGAACCTTTAGAGTTTATGCCTTCTAAAGCACAAGAAGAGGATGTGATTCCTCAAGATCTTCCAGAGGTACAGGAAGATGAAACAACTATGGAGGTGGGTGCTTCTGCATCTGCTGCAGGGGAGCCACCTACTTAGCCCTCTGATGCACAAGAATTAGGCCAAGAATCACCAAAGGGAGCCCTCCATGGTGAAGCAGAGGTCTTAAAGCGAATGGAGGATGAAATTGAGGTGCATAATATAGAAATAGATTTAGAAAAGACTCCCTCTGATAAACAGAATCATGTATCAACATCTTTGGATGTGATAGATGATGCAGGCATTGAACATATATTGACCGAGGAAGATCAATGGGAACTCTTTGAGGATGTAAAAAGAGAAGCTAATGCTAAGGCACAAGATGAGGCATCAGCTAAACAACAAGAGGAGGAGGCCAAGGCACAATTTGAATTGGAAGTCAAGCAAAAGGAGTTGGAAGATAGGGTCAAGGCTGATGAATTGGATCAACAACAACAACAAAAGGAGCAGGAGCTCAAAATTCAAGAAAGGGATAGGTTGATAATGGAGCAAAAAATCCATAACCTCGAGGAGGAAAAGGCTCAACAAAGAAGAGAAAAAGAAGCTATTGAAGCTAAGCTCAAAGCACAAGAAGAGGCTTATAGGAAAAAGGAAGAGCAAGAGCATTTGAACAGGGAAAGAGAGGCTGCTGAAATTGCTGAACATGAAAAGAAGTCCAAGGAGCCATGGGACTATGTTGAAGAATTGAAGAACCAACAAGATGAAATGTTAGAAAAGAAGAAAATAGAAGAGGAATGCTTAAAGCAGGAGCTGGAGGCTAAAAGGTTGCAATAACAAAAGGATAAAGAGGAAGCAGAAAGGTTAGCACAAGAAAAGGAGCAAAGTGATCAGCAAAATGTGCAGGAGGTTGATTCTCAACTGGGGCCTACATTATAACAACCTTTGTCTTCCACTACTATTGCTTCTTCTTAAGCTCAGGAAACCACTACTCCTATTGCTCTTATTTGGCTAAAACTGGACTTGGAAAGGAAACAAGTTGTCCAACCATAACCACTAAATTGGGAACAAATGATGAAAGAAATTGGGAAAGAGAAACCTAAAAAGAAGGCTCGAGTTCTTCACTCCACTAGGCTCACTGATGCTGGAGAGATCATTGCTGAATGTGCCATACCTATAATGGAGAAGAGCCGTGATGATATGTAAATCACTGATTATCAGTTGGGAGCGATAAATTTGGGAAAGCCTACAAGAAACCAACAGATGAGTTTGATTGATATTGTGGCTTCTTCAACCAAAACCTGAATGATCAAGGATAAACAAAGGAAGGATGAGCTTAAGACTCAATTGGATCAGCTTCATAGGTTTTTAAAGGATGTCTCAAGTCCCATTTCCCAACAAGATGCTCTTCCTGAATCCCTAGTTTTGTTAACCAAAAATGAAGCAGATGATTTGGTCCAAATGAAGAACAAGGTAAGAATGATGGATAAATGGTTGGATAAGCTCAACCAGGAGGTTGATGATGTTCTTATTGAGGGTTCTAAGATTCATAAAGTTGCCATTTTGGGTGAATTAGTCCCAGATCTGGGAAACTGTTCTGGAGCCCAATTCAAACAAATGGGTATCCAAAACTACAGAAAACACTTTTCAGGCTTGGAAATGGGACTCATTCACCACTAATGATGAATGAGTCCACTTCCGAATTTCTAAAAATCCAAAAGTGGAAACAAAATCCCTCAATCTGCAGTTCAGTTCCTAATAGGTGTTCGCCTCCAAAACTCTAATTTCCAGCACTCTAAGTGGCTTTTTGTGGATATTTCGACCTAGTCAACAAGGTGATGTCTTCAAAAAATTTGCAACTTAATATTTAATGATCTCAAATTCTTGAAGATACCTAAATCTACAAACAAACAAGAAAAGAAAGAGAAATGTTGGATGTTAGGGCATGGGGGTTTGCCTTAGTCAAACCCCTTTTAGGTAATTAAACCAAATGAAGAAGTAAGATGAAGTATGGAAAAGAAATAATGGAATTAGTACATTCCCATCATGATTGATCTTGAATTTATGTAGCAATGGATGTAGAATCTTCCCTTGAATGATTTAGAAAGCTATCTTGATGTCTTGATATGTT
Source organism: Sequoia sempervirens (assembly GCA_007258455.2). Taxonomy (NCBI): domain Eukaryota; kingdom Viridiplantae; phylum Streptophyta; class Pinopsida; order Cupressales; family Cupressaceae; genus Sequoia; species Sequoia sempervirens. The sequence continues at coordinate 580,022,001 of VDFB02105785.1, forward strand.
AAAATGCTAGCTTGCTTGACTTGAGAACACGATGAATGAATAATGAATGAGTTGATTGTGTGTTAGGGTTTAGAAGCTTGTATTTATAGGAAATCCACCTAAAATGCTTGTTAATTTGATCCCCAAGGCCGACATGTAGAAAAATTAAACTTAAAACCTATTTTTTCCCTCTCAAACCCTGAAAACAGCTCAAATGGGACTCATTTGCCATCAAGGGTGAATAGGTCCCACCTGGATGGGACTAATTCACCCCTAATGGTGAATGGGTCCCATAGGGGCTCTTTTGCCAATTGGAATGTGTGGGAATGAAGAAATTAGGCTTCTAGGTTGTTCTAGTTGGGTCTTTGATCAAATTGAACCTTGAGATGCACAATATGGGGTCATAGGGGCCTATTAATGATGATATAAAGGGTAATTAGGGCTAGGGACACAAATTTCAATGTGAAAGTGTGATTAAATAAACCTTACAACATTAAGATGAGGTCCGCATAGCCTAGAAAGGCACAACATCCAATGTGAATTTGTAAAACACATTACAACACTAGATTAAAATTAGGTTTAATTTACAATCCTTCTAGATCAATGTGAAAATTCCATTAAATATATTTTACAATGTTGAATTAAGGGGAAAATAGGTCCATGAGACTTAAATACTTAATAAAAGTATAGAAAAGTGTGAAAGTCATTCACAACACTTTACAACACCTTTACAAGACATGTATTTTATTTATTTTTCTAGGGTCCAAGACCTAATACAACAATAAATCAAGGCCTCATTAAGTCCAAAAATCACAAGGAGCGACTAAACAGGAAAAAGTATAAGGGTTACTTTTTCTATTTCCACATAAGGTATAGGGTTAAGGGTTGAGAGTGTAGGGTTTAGGGTATAAGGTTGAGGGTATACAATATAGGGATGAGGTTTGAGGGTGTAGGAATTAGGGTTTAAGGAATAGGTTTGAGGGTTGAACACATAGGGTTAAGTGTATAGGGTATAGGGATTAGGGTTTATGATATTCGGTATAGGGTTTTGGGTATTGGGTTTAGGGTTGAGGTTTTAGGGTGCAAGGCTAAATGTAGGGTTGAGGGTATAAGGTTAATTATATAGGGTATAGGGATTAGGGTTTGGGATATTGGGTATAAGATTCAAGGTGTAGGGTTTAGGGTATAAGGTAAAGGGTTAAGGGTTGAGAGTGTAGGGTTTAGGGTTTAAATATAGGTTTAAGGGGTAATGTTTAGGGTTTATGGTATAAGGTTGAGGGTATAGGGTATAGGGATGAGGGTTGAGAATGTAGGGTTTAGGGCTTAAGGTATAGGTTTGAGGGTTGAGGGATAGTGTTCAAGGATGAAGGTATAGGGTTAAGTATATAAGGTATAGGGTTTAGGGTTTAGGATATTGGGTATAGGGTTGAGGGTATTGGGTTTAGGGTACAAGGTTGAATGTAGGTTTTAGGTTTTAAGTATAGGGTTGAGGGTTGAGGTTTTGAGGGTATTAGGTTAAGTGTATAGGGTATAGGGATTAGGGTTTAGGATATCAGGTATAGGGTTTAGGGTGTAGGGTTAGGGTATAGGGTATAGGGTTAAGGGTCGAGAGTGTAGATTTTAGGTTTTAAGTATAGGGTTGAGGGATAATGTCAGGGTCAGGCAGTTGAGGTATAGGGTGTAGGGATGCTGAGGGTGTAGCCCGGTTTATGGTTTGGCATAGGCTTGAGGCTGAGGTATAGTGTCTGCTGAGGGCATAGGGCTGGAAGTATGTAGGTATAAGGACTAAGGCTTTCAGGACATTTAGCAGGCTGAGGGCATTGGCCTATGCACAAGGCTGGATTTAGTATTTAGGCTTCCACATAGGCTCAGGGCCTAGGGTTTGTGGCAGGCATAGGGATCAAGGGCCGAGAGTGTGGCTCTGTACTGGGCATAGGATCAAGGACAATGCCTAGGCTCAGGGCAAGGCTGGAGGCATAGGGCATAGGGATGAGGCTGGGAGGTGCAGGCTCTAGGGCTCATGCATAGGCCTGAGGCTGAGGAAGGAAAGTGTCTGCTGGCCGAGGCATAGGCAAGGGATTTTCAGGGGCCTGTGATATTGCATAGGGTTGAGGGTATCGGGTATAGGGTTTAGGGTACAAGGTTGAATGTAAGTTTTAAGGCTTAAGTATAGGGTTGAGGGTTGAGGTTTGAGGGTATTAGGTTAAGTGTATAGGGTATAGGGATTAGGGTTTAGGATATTGGGTATAGGGTTTAGGGTATAAGGTATATGCTTAAGGGTTGAGAGTGTAGGGTTTAGGGTTTAAGTATAGGGTTAAGTGATAATGTTTAGAATTTAGGGTATAAGGTTGAGGGTATAGGGTATAGGGATGAGGGTTGAGGTTGTAGGGTTTAGGGTTTAAGGTATAGGTTTGAGGGTTGAGGATATAGGGTATAGGGTATAGGGTTTAGGTTTTAGGGCATAAGGTTGAGTATAGGGTTTAGGGTTTAAGTATAGGGTTCAAGGTTGCAGGTTTATGGTTGATGGATAATGTTCAGGGTTGATGGTCAAGTTTAAGTATATAGGGTATAGGGATTAGGGTTTAGGATATTGGGTATAGGGTTGAGGGTATAGGGTTTAGGGTTTAGGATATTGGGTATAGGGTTGAGGGTATAGGGTATAGGGTTTAGGGTATAGATTTGAGGGATAATGTTTAGTGTTTAGGGTATAAGGTTGAGGGTATAGGGTATAGGGATGAGGGTTGAGGGTGCAAGGTTTAGGGTTTAAGGTATAGGGTTGAGGGATAGTGTTTAAGGTTGAAGGTAGAGGGTTAAGTGTATAGGGTATAGGGATTAGGGTTTAGAATATTGGGTATAGAATTAAGGGTTTAGGGTTTAATTTTATGGTTAATGGATAATGTTCAAGGTTTAGGTTATAAGGTTGAGGGTATAGGGTATACGGATGAGGGATGCGGGTGTAGGGTTTAGGGTATAGTGATTAGGATTTATGATATTCATTATAGGGTTTGGGAGATTGAGAGAGAGGGTGAGAGGGAGATAGAGAGAAAGGGAAGGAGAGAGGTGATAGAGATAGAAGTAGAGAGTGAAGAAGGTAGAGAGATTGAGAGAGAGGATGGAAGGAGGGAGAGAGGTAGAGAGGGATATGTTAGATAGAGATAAATAGAGAGGGAAGGTGGGTGGGAGGAAGGAAGAGAGAGAAAGGGGGAGATAGATAATATTAGAGAGGGAAGGAGGGAGGGAGGGAGAGAGAGAGGAGGGATGGAGGGAGAGAGATAGAGAATGGTGCTCAATAGAGAGTAGAGAGAGAGGAAGTTGGGGAGATTGAGAGAGAGGGAGAGAGGGAAGGAGTGAGAGATAGAGATGGAGAGAGGGAGATAGAGATAAGTATATAGGAGAGGAGATATAGAGAGGGAGAAGTAGAGAGAGAATGGTGAGATAGAGAGTAGAGAGGAAAGGAGAGAGCAAGAGAAAGATGGAGAGAGATAGAGGAATAAGGTTGGGAGATTGAGAGAGAGGGAGAGAGAGGAAGAGGGGGGGGAAGGAGGGAGGGATGGATAAAAAAGTAGTGAGACAAAGAGAGAGATAAATAATACAACTTGCTGATTACTAAAATTTGACCTCTTGATTACTGAAATTTGACATGTCGATTACTAAAATTTGACTAAGTCTAATTTTTTTTAAGATCTTCCAAAAACTAGAATTTACGTTATAACTCCTAGAGATCTGAAACCACTCGCAAATATCCTGAAACTATATACATGAAATATAACTTAAATTATAAGAAATTAAATGTCCATATGTAAATGTCAACTTATACAATAATTATTGAGCCTAGGCTCGGTCATTACCAACCCATAACATAAGCATGTTTTACTATAACGCACTTGTGTTTTCCCTATTTTGGGTTGTAAAAGTGAAGTGGTAATTTTTTGGCCCCCCATATTTTTGTGCTTACCCTATCCAAGTCAACCTGTATGTCAACTTTGTAATAAATATTGAATCTAAGAGTACCCTAAAGGTATTGAATGATCCTCTTAGCTTCTTTCCAATGCAGTTCATGAGATTCCTACATGAATCTTGAAACCATGCCTACTACATATGAAATATTGAGCCTGATATGAGTCAAATAGATGAGACTACCAAAAACTTGTTGATATAAGGTTACATCAACAGGTTGTGTAGTACAATAGACCTCAAGCTTGAATGTAGATGTAAATGGAGTTGAAGGTGACTAAAAATTAATCACATGAAACAAACCAAGTAGATCAAGAGTATACTTGGGTTGTGCAAGAGTGATTCCTAAGTTGGATTGTGAAATCTCAATACCAAGGAAGTAATATAGTAAACCCAAGTTTGTTATGTCAAATTTATCTTGCAAAGATGACTTCACTACTATAATAGTGAATGAAGATATTGATGATCAAAATATCATCAACATAAAGTACTAGTATCAACAATGAATCATCTTGTCACAAAAGATATACATTAGGATTTAAATGACACCAAGTGAAACTTGAAGCTAGGAGGAAGTAATATATCTTGGTGTACCAAGCTTGAGGGGCCTATTTAAGGCCATAGAGGGATTTCCCAAGTATGTAAACTAAGGATGAATCTTGAATGAACCTTGGTGGTTGTTCAATGTAGATCTCCTCAAGGTCTTCATAAAAAATGCACTCTTCACATCCATCTAGTGCATATTTAAGCTTGTGTTGTGGAAATAACAAGAGAAAGTCAAATTGAAGTTATTTTGTCCATGCTTGTACAAAGGTCTTCATGTATTGAATGCCAATAGCCTGTGAAAAACCATTGGCAATCAAACATGCCTTATGCTTGTTAATTGACCCATCTACAAAAAACTTGGTTTGATATATCCACCTATATTGAACCATCTTCCTTCCCTTAGGAAGTAGAGTAAATTCCCAAGTGTGATTTTTTATTAAGGAATCGTATTCCTCATGCATAACACTATCCCACTCATGTATGCCTAATGCCTCTCAAAATGTTGATGGATTAGAGGTCAATGCATAGAAAGTATGTAGCCCACTCTAATCTTCTGACCAAGTATGTTTGTAATTTGTTCGATTTCCTACCCAAGTGATCACACTCTAAAGTGTTTTTTTAGTCTAAAGAGGATGAGAAGTGGGTGAGTTAGTGTCATCAAAGGATCCTTAAAAGATATAATTGAATGTCACATGAGTCAAAGGATCCTTAAAAGATATTCCACATCCTAGGAGACTTGTGAATTCTTTAAACCTTTTTTCCACATGACTTATTAGAAAGTTTGATGAAGTTTCAATAGTTAGGGAAATAATGAACAATTATGAGCAGTTGGAGGACATCTAAGGCTAGTTTAGTGAGCTATAAAATAGATGGAGAGAATATAGGGTACTTTGACCTAGTTTGGAGCATCTCTAAGTATCTAGGAGTTGTCCAAGGAGTCTTGGCTAATAAATAGGGTCAAGGTAAGAAGTTTTCATCATTCAAACACATTTTTGGAGCATTTTAGAGGGCTAGAAAGTAGGGATAGCTATTTTGGACGCCCAAGAAGGTTTGACCCAACAATATGAAGTAAAAAACTTGTCTTTCATATCTCAAAGCATGTTCCTAATATCTAGCAAGCTATTGAGCAATATATTATGTGGCCTAAGGGACAATTTCCAAGAAGTTCTTGCTCTCTTGGCAATGTATTATAACTTTTTTTTTTCAAAGTTCTTTCAAGTTGGAGCAGCATTGTAACTCCATTTGCAAGTATGTACAACAATATGTAACAAAATTTTTATCAATAAAGATAATTTTTTTACCTTCTTATAGTTTTTCATTGTGAAAATCTCTTCAAAATGGTTAATATAATCTTGTGGTGATGTCTTTTCCCCTTGATTTTTGTCCTATTCTCATTGCCTTTGTGTAGAAAGTATATATTTTTGTAGGTCATAACTTTTGTTAACCAATTAAGAATAGAGTTTAAGTTGTGATAGCATTCATAGCTCCTTCTAAACATTATATTTGATGTACTAAAGCTATCTATGAAACACTTTTGCAAGTACATATGAAATTTTGAGTTGTGTATGTTTTGGGTTTAAATTGTTGATCATTTTGTGTATCCAATCATCAGTATAGGTTTTACAATTATTTTGGTGTATCATCTTTTTAGTCTTAGGTTTATGTTTATGTTTTCCTTTTCACCCTTTTCTTAGCATGTGACAGTAGGATAGGTTAATTAGGTGAAGTCTCAAAGGGAACTATCCCTCTTTGGAGGTTGATCTCTCTCATTTGAGCCCACACTCAAGGAGATCATCCCATGCTTCACTAGTAGGTCAAGTTTTACAACTTAGCAAGGGTGCACTATTAAGTGACAATAGATGTAAAGATGGCATTTTCTTCATTAGGAACATTTGAAAAATTTGATGTTTGAAGAGTATCTATAGGAGTGTTACACCCTAATTATGTAATTACTATTTACTATTACTATATAGGGTAAAATGTGAATGTAATGTGAATTTTGTGGATGAATTAATTATGCTTGCACTTTGTTATCAATGCATTATGAATGAATCTTATTTCATTTAATTTCATATGAAGAAATGCATGTGTGTGAAATGGATGGTTATTGAATTAATATTCTAACTTTGGAGATGTATTATGTATACTACATATTTTGTGAATAATTGACTGTCGTGAGCATGTGTTAGTGGTTGCAGGTAAATGTTCATTTCTCCAGGCGGAGGGGAGGTATCACTCAGGAGAAGATCTCGGTTGGATAATCGATAACATAAACTATCCGAGCTTATACACACACCACAGTTGAATGGTCAAGTCTAGACATAGAAGTGGGAAGTTGGTAAGTCATCCTTAGTTTAATGTGTCTGCATTAGAAAAGGTTGTGGTTTCTATCGAGTGCATTATTGGGTGATGATTATGTATTTAACCTTGTGAGTTCCTTCCTTATATCACTATGCTTGATTTTGTGATTGATGAGTGTGTATATATATACACGTGAGAATTCATGCTTGGAAATTTTTTATATATGTATATATAAATATATATACATGACATCTATGTATGTTTGACTACCAAAACAATGGTCTATACTCAACTATCAAATAAGTTATGGCTTTGTACGATATGAGTATTATGTGCTTGGATACACATAAGCATTTATGCTTGTATAGAGGAGTGTATATATGTATGTAAATATATATATATATGTATGTATGTATGTATATATGTATGTATGTATATATGTATATGTATATATATATATGTATGTATGTATATATATGTATGTATATATATACATATATATATATATATACTTGATACATATATAAGATAACTTATAGTATGACGCCAACATATATTTATACATTGATAAAACATACATACGTATAGGTGTTGATATACGTTCTACTTTTGAATATATATGTAGAAGTGTATATATAAATGTCAATACTATCATGTTTTTGTATATCAAATGTATACAAACTTGTTGACATAGGTTATATATACATATATAAGTTAGTATATATATGTGTATAGGAGTAAATTTTCACTCCATGTGCAAATTCCCCTTTTTCCCTTCTCCACTTTAGAAAACCAAGTTTGGAGGCTAAAATTTGCATAAGCCCACTGCCTTGGTTCTACTTGGCACTTGTTTTGCATGTCGGTAGAAGTGAAACCATCATGGATACCCATGCGACTCGTAGATGTTTGTGTGGTGCACTAACATCCATAACAAATTCCCACGTTTGAAGCATACAGTATATATATGTGTATAGGAGTAAATTTGCGCTCCATGTGAAAATTCCCATTTTTCCCTTCTCCAATTTAGAAAACCAAGTTTGGAGGCTAAAATTTGCATAAGCCTACTACCTTGGTTCTACTTGGCACTTGTTTTGCATGTTGGTAGAAGTGAAACCATCGTGGACGCCCACGTGGCTCACAAACGTCTTTGCAGTGCACTAACATCCATAACGAATTCCCACGTTTGAAGCATACAAAGACGTTACACTTTCTATTTTGAACAAGTTGTAATGCCTCCACTTCAACCTCACCAACCCAGAATCGGTTGTTAAGCTTATTTTCTCTACAAATTCACCATTCCTTCAGGCATTTTGGATCTCTCTTAGCAACATTTTAGCAATCCAACATTCCATCCATCACTTTTGCAAGCACTTTTAGTAGCAACAACATACTCTATCACTTCACTAGAGCAAGTGTGGGATGACACCATTGCAGTAGAGCTCGAGTACTCTCATCTTCTCCCCATTAGCCTTGAGTGCTTTTGGAAGAGGTGGTAAAGCTTCCACTCCTCTCCTTTATTACGTTGGTTGAGTAGCACTTTTACTACTTTGTAGTGTTTTTATAATCTTCCTTTATCATATTTAACTATCATATTTATCTTGGTTGTATGTTGAGGTGGAAACACCAAAGCAGGGTCTGACTGAGGCAACCCCTATATAGCCCTTCCCCAACATTTTTCTCTCTTTTCTGTGTGCAAGTTTAGGTGCTTCTTGGAGTTTGCTAGAAAGAAGAATTCATTTGCAAGAACCTCTTTGTTGGTATAATTTCCTTTCATCTCATTTGTGCACTTCTCATTCATTTCATAGTTTCTTCTTGACCTCCTAGAAACCATTCGTTAAGCTGCATAGTCTATTTTCAGAGTTTACTCCCGTTTCTCAGATTTTTTGGCCACACGGACACTAGCGCCCTTGTGAGATTCCAGTGTGCCATGTTGTCGTCCTTGTTATACACTTTCATCCTTTGACATAAAGCTCTTTGAGACGCCGAACCGAACCTGAAAGTTGACTACTTAGCCTCTTTCCTTGTTTTGGATCTATAAAGTGATTGAAGGAACTCTAACTCCTCATCATTCTCACTTCAAACCTCCTAAGACCCACATTAGTTGAGGTAAGTTTGGGTATCCCTCCTCTCTTGGCCCTCCATGACCTGGGGCCTTGAACATGGTTGGTCCCCCACTCTTACATCTTTGGTGAACTTAATGTGAACCAACGTTTGTTCATCCGTCGTTGTTAAGAATTTTCCCTTATACCTTGTGATTGTTGTATTCCTAAGAGTTGTATGAGCATTACAACCTAGTCAACAACTTCTAGGAATATCATTAGGAGAAGTCTACGAAACCTTTTGATGGACATGTCGAACGTCACTTCTGGTTTTTCTACCCGTCTCTCTACTAGCTTCACTTTTGGTTTTTCTATAGGCTTCTTTTCTGGTCCCACCCTCAGTTTGGAGTAGTTGTCAAGAGGGGAGTTATGGTTCTCTAACGAAACTAACCTTGCCCCTACTCCTCCTCAATCTCCCTCATCATCGTTAGTGGATGAGCATGAAGTTGTTCAAATCCCTCTTGAATACATCGCCACCCTAAGCAAAAGGTTGGGCAACCTAGGAAATCATCTAGAAAGAAACCCAAGGATGGCCAGAGCCACTCAGGTCATCAACGAGCTAAAACATATGGTTGAAAAAGATCAAACAGGCTTAGAACTCCTAGCTAGTCTTACTAGTCTGACAAAAGCATGTGCTCCTTCAAGTAATCCTCATTTTATACAAGGATCCTCTTTTGAAAGTCAAGAAGGGAAATTGGGAGTATCAATGCCTTCTGTCTCAATACACATGGCCGATGTTGTGCCCGTAATCAATATTCCTTTTGCTTCTGAGAAGCCCAAAACTATCAAAGTGAAGAAGTTCCCCTTGGGGTTTAGCTTCACCCCTCCTCTCACCTCTAGTGATGGAGGTTTTGGCGAGATGAGTGGTGGAGGCTTTGGTAGTAGTGGTGGACTTGGCAATGAAGGTGGTGCTGGTGGAAGCAATTCCGGTGGAGGTGGTTCTGGTGGAGGCCACACTAGTGGTGGAGGCTCTAGTGGTGGTTTTGGTGATGGTCACACTGGTGGTTCCAGTGGTGGCTTTGGAGGAGGATCCTTTGGCCCTATGTCTTCTAATGACCCTATTCTGAACACTCTTCTTTAGAATATGGGTAGGATATGCCAGAGCTAGTTGGCGAGTCTTTCCCAAGCCTCTGCCCAACCTATCTTTCAACCCTTCATCCGAAATAGTTCGCTATCAACAACAATTCTAAAAACTCTATTTCCTGAAGGAGTGGAGATTTAAAAGTTTTAGAAATATAGTGGCAAAGGGGACCAACAGACACATGTGTCCACCTTTAATACCCTGTGTAATGACTTCTTCCATCACGATGCACTAATGGAAAAGTTGTTTCCCGAATCTCTCAAGGATACAACGCTAGATTGGTACTGTTCCTTGCTAGATAAGTCTATCTTCTCTTTTGATCAACTTGTGAACCAATTCCTTAGACAATTTCAAGCCAACATTAGGCCGAAGATGACTTTCTTAGATCTCATCCATTGTAAACAAGGAGATAACAAAAAAATTATTGATTTCATAGTGCGATATCAAGCACTCTTTTCACAAATCTTGTACCCTCTGCCCGATTCTAATGTGCAAAAGGTATTCTTGGGGAACTTACAAACGGTTGCTCAGTTTGAGGGACCTTCCTCACACTCCCGTTTTGAGGGAAGGTCTATAATACCAACCTCTGGGAAAGGAAAGTTTGTTGCGAATGTGGTCGCCGCCACAGATGAGGGTAATCTCAGATGTAATAGAAAGTTCACAATGTTTTCAAAATCTTATTCCTCCATCTTGCAAAAGTTACTGAGGGATAAGATCAAAACTTTTCCAAACCTGAAGCTAGCAAAAGAACCTTACCCTAATTGGTATGATGAAAAAACCTATTATTAATACCACTAAGTTAATGGACATGATACCAAACCCCATATGCACCTGCGTCATGAGATACAAGATCACGTCAAGGATGGTACTATCCATCTCAATGGAAGCCAACAACGCACAAATAAGTCGGTGGAAAAAGAGAACAGTGAACTACAAATATACACAAACCCTTTTCTGTCACATTCTGCTAATATGATTGTTGAGCCCACCAAATCTCTAACCCAGTCAGAGGCCTATGCCAATATGGTCACGGTCGCGACTACCACACAATCTGAATCTGGTTCCCCAGATATAACATTTACTTCATAAGATCTACCCTTGAACAATAATTCCTCTCCTCTTTACATTCTTGCTTGCCTCAATGGCAACATTGTGACAGGAGTCTTGGTAGACCCTGCAAGTCAAGTGAATGTTATCATAGAGGAAATTTTGTGGCTTAATTCATTACATAGAAAAGAATATGAAGAAACAAAATCAACCATCCACATGCATGATGGTATTTCATTAAAACCTTATGGCTCAATAACCTTGTCCATCCTAGTTGGACCTAGGGCTATTGACACAGTCTTTGATGTCATCCCAGATTCTGACATGTTCAGGATGAAGCTAGGCATACCTTGGCTAGCTTCCATGAATGGAGTTTCCTCCGTTATTCACAAATTGTTAAATTTTTCCCATGAAGGTGTTGTGCATGTAGTGCATCATAATGGATACTAGCCCTTGGTGTCCCGAGGTGGATATTCATTGGATCACTTTTGGCCTGCCCCAGTCAGTCTGCTCCCTCCAAGGACATATATACTCTACAATAATTATGTAAAGTATAAGATTTTGGGCAAGGGACAACCAAAACTAACCCTTCCTGTGATACAACAATCAGTTGCCTCTTCTTCTCGAGTAGAGAAGAAGCCTGCACCGACTGCTCCCTCTTCCCAAAAAGGAAGGGAGGAGTCCACGTCAACTCCCTCTCCTTCCCGTAAAGGAAAAGAGAAGGTTACCTTTTCCCAGACTACCACAACCTCTCCCCTTTCTTAGGAAGAGTATTGGATGAGTCAGTTCGGTGGCTATCCACTAAATCTGATGATTCCTCCTTGGTGTAGACCCAAGCTAAGAATCACGGATCTCCCTAATGAATACCTTGGACCGTGGTACTACTTATATGGTAGAAAAAGAGGTTCCTAAAGGGAATTCGATCTGAGGCCTCTGATTTCTCCTGCTTCCAAAACAACAAGCGGGAAGATTCACTCTGTTGAGGCTCTTGAGCCGACTCTTCCTGCTACTTCTCAACCTGCTCCTCCTAGTCCCACTCAAGAGTCTATTTCTCTGCTGGAAACAGCCGCAATGGACACTCCCATGACCGAGCATGAGTCTTCCATCCCTTTACAACTCCCTGCCTCTAGCTCTAAGAGTTGTAGAAATTTCCTTGCGCATGAGCGCAAGTGCCAACGAAAGGCCCTTATGGTTGAGCAGGCCACTTTGCAAAGGAGGAAGAGGAGAAGACTGCCCTTGTCTCAGGGTTTGCTACAGTCTCCTCCTCTCTCTCCCCTCTGCTTCCATTCAAATCAATTCTGCACCACCTTCGACTCTTGTTGTGAGCATGAGGGTGCCTACATAGGTGTTCATCACTCCTTCGATGGAGTCTCCTTTGTTATCATCCGTTCTAGATGTTCCACCCTTTCTGAAACCCGTAGACATGGAAAACACTTTGATGGTGTCTACCGCGGTTCTTTCTACTTCCTCTTCCTTTGCACCTCTGGCCTCGTCTGTGGGGAGCTTGCATCTCTCGATGAGGCAAAAGCTGAAAGGCAGTTCTTTCGATAGTGGAGAATGTAAGAGGAGCCTACCCTCTCCGCAAGGTGGCCCCGTGTTGACTTGTTCTGTCTTAGAAACATAACCAGTCCTGGCTTCCCCTGAGTTTGTCACTGCTCTCGAGTCACTCAGTGAGCCTAGCAGTGGATCTCAGGAGCACCCTCTTCCGTCCATTGAGATTGAGAATGGAACTCCTATACAAAGTGTCTATTCAAGTCCGTAGATGATGTTCCAACCTTGTCAACACTCTTTTCCAAATTGTTGACCCTTACTCCACAAGAGGTGAGTGGAGAAGACCTTGAGGGGCCTTCTTCCTTAGCGCTTGTTGCGGGAGGGTTGAAAGCTCCTTCCCATAACATTGCACCATTACAAGCTCATCCTCCTTCTCCCTATTATGATCTAGAGTGGGAAACAAACGACCTCCTGGTCAATCAGTGTTAGGGGAGGACCTTTCTTCTTTATCTATAGATTAGATATGTGTTTGTGATGTGTTTCCCTTGTAACTGTGCTATGTGTTCCTAGATGACCCATGCCACCCTCGTTGGTGCTTGGATATAGTCATGTTTTTGTGTTGTAAACCTTCCTCTATTTGTATCATCATTCTTCCATGTTTGTGCTTGATTTTTGGCAAATTGGGGACGATGCAAAGCATTGAGGGAATTTAGGCTTCCCTTCCATATTGACTCAATTTTTTTATTTTTACTTTGTTTTCCATGCATTCTTCCTGATCTAGTTGGGGATTGATGATCTTTCACCTTGCACCATGGTTACCTATTTTATAAGCATGGAAAAATATGACCCCATAAAACCAGATCCCCATGTGCCCTTTTCTTGTTCTTTTTCTTTAATCTTTCTCTCTTCTTTGCTTGAGCTATCCCTTTCATGTGAGACAACGCTGCTTCTTTAGCATTTTGATTTTTGAAAATACATTCGTTTCCCAATGGATCTTTTTTGAAAAATCCTTGCAAATATCCCTTTTTCGAAGATAACATTCAAAATAAGGGATCCTTTTGAAAGAATTTGAAAACTCCTCCTCTGAAGTGGGAATCATTTTGATCTTCCCCTCGTCTGGGGCCATATTCAAATTCCTTGATAAAGTGATTCCTTGATGACGAATTGATTCAAAGATGAAAACATTTCTTTCAAACTGTGTGTCCCTTGAGTGGACCCCTTCTTTATGTTGGGTTCCCAAGGGACCCCTTTGAAAGCTCTCTTGTTTGTCGACGGTCTGCATGACTATCTGCTTGCTTGCCTACATGGCCACTTCCTGACATGTTCTATCCAAGGATAAACGTGTTGCCACTTTTGACTCTGCGGAGTTCGCTTCCTTCAGTTTCCTTCATGAGAGAGATCTTGGGGGATACCTCCCTACAAGAATGAGAACCTATAGGGCACTTCCTTTGAGCTTCCTCCATGTGAGAGATCTTGGAGGTCTCTCCCTTGCAGGTTTATAGGTATGTAGGGCACTTGCCTTTGGTTTCCTCCATGAGAGAGATCTTGGGGGACACCTCCCTGGAGGTCTGCGGGTCTGTAGGGTGCTTTCCTTGAATGTTCTTCATGTGAGAGATCTTGGAGAACATCCTTCTTGCAGGTTTGCAGGTCTATAAGGAACTTCTTGGGATTCCTTCATGTGAGAGATCTTGGGGGATGCCTCCTTGCAGGTCTCTAGGTCTGTAAGGCACTTCTTGGGCTTCCTTCATGTGAGAGATTTTAGGGGACGCCTCCTTGCAGGTCTGTGGATCTGTAAGGTGCTTTCTTTCTTCAGCTTCATAGTTCTGAGAAGCTATGAAGTCTTTTTCCTGCCCTGCACTTTTGAGTTCACCAGATCATGGTCTTCTTCCTCATTGGCATGTATACATTTCTAACTCTACTACTTCTTCAATCTACTTTACTGAGCATTCATCAGTATTCATGCTCGCTAAAGTGGGGGAAAAATGTATAGGAGTAAATTTGCACCCCATGTGAAAATTCCCCTTTTTCCCTTCTCCACTTTAGAAAACCAAGTTCGGAGGCTAAAATCTGCATAATCCCGTTGCCTTGGTTCCACTTGGTGCTTGTTTTTCGTGTTGATAGAAGCAAAACCATTGTGGATGTCTGCGTGATGCACAAATGTCTACGCGACATGCTAACATCCATAACGGATTCCCACCTTTGAAGCATGCAGAGATGTTACACTTTCTATTTTGAACAGGTTGTAATGCCTCCACTTCAACCTCACTGACCCAAAATCAGCTGTTAAGCTTATTTTCTCTACAAATTCACCATTCCTTCAGGCATTTTGGATCTCTCTTAGTAATCTTTTAGCAATCCATCTAGAATTCCATCCATCACTTTTGCAAGCACTTTTAGTAGCAACAACATACTCTATCACTTCAGTAGAGCAAGTGTGGGATGACGCTATTGCAACAGAGGCTTGAGTACTCTCATCTTTCCCCATTAGCCTTGAGTTCTTTTGGTGGAGGTGGTAAAGCTTCCACTCCTCTCCTCTATTATGTTGGTTGAGTAGCACTTTTACTACTTTGTAGTGTTTTTATAATCTTCCTTTATCATATTTATCTATCATCTTTATCTTGGTTGTACGTGGAGGTGGAAACAAAAAAGCGGGGTCTGACTGAGATAGGACCCTATACAACCCTTCCCCAACATTTTTCTCTCTTTTTTGTGTGCAGGTTTAGGTGCTTCTTGGAGTTTTCTGGAAAGAAGAATTCATTTGCAAGAACCTCTTTGTTGGTATAATTTCCTTTCATCTCATTTGTGCACTTCCTGTTCATTTCACAGTTTCTTCTTGACCTCCTAGAAAACATTCGTTAAGCTGCATAGTCTATTTTTAGAGTTTACTCCTGTTTCTCAAATTTTCTGGCCGCATGGACACCAATGCCCTTATGAGATGCCAGTGTGCCACACTATCATCCATGTTCTGCGCTTTCATCCTTTGACAGAAAGCTCTCTGAGACGTAGAGCCGAATCTAAAAGTTGACTCACATAGCCTCTTTCCTTGTTTCAGATCTGCAAAATGATTGAAGGAACTCTAACTTCTCATCATTCTCGCTTCAAACCTCCTAAGACCCACATTAGCTGAGGAAGTTTGGGCAGCCCTCCGCTCTTGGCCGTCCATGACCTAGGGGCTTTAACGTGGTTGGTCCCCCACTCTTACAATATATATATATATATATATATGAATAAAGCATTGATGCTACATGTTGTTTTATATATATATGTATGTATATATCTATTTATGTATTATTAGATAACTATTTATATATATAAATATATGTTATGAGGTTGATTATCATTAACAATACTTTGAGGCTGATTTATATCAAAACATATAGAGGTCAATTTATTGCATGATCATAGGTTGATTTGTATGCAATTTATACAAATCTTGTGAAGGTTGAATATATACATATATTGACATTGGGAAAGGATCAAATTCTATGCAATGAATGAGTTGTGCCTTAGCACAATGTTTGTAGCATACAAAGCATGTAAATGTTGAACATGGACAATGCATAATCCATTAGGAGGCTAGGAATAATTCTAAGTTCTAAGGATTATAGTATGCTGAGTCAAAACTAAGCACTATTGCTAAGAGAGTGATAGGCGCGTATGAGAGCATAAGGGCATAGTCTTGACCAACACGTAGACTATGGTAAAAGACTATTGTATAAAGTTGTGTGCAAACGTATCTAGTCAATATGATAACCGAACCATAATGGTAAGTATCAACCCAACAATGAGGTGTTGATCCATATGCCTTGGACCAAGTCAGAGGAGCAATATGCAAGAGCTAAGTAGTGACTATGTAGACAACAAGAAAGCAAATAGGAAGATAGCTGAATACATGGTGCCACCTTGATTCATTTTTCCTATAGATGTCCATTGTTGGAGATAATTCAAATTAACCATGTGCATATTTGAATAAGTCTCTATTTGTTGTCAATCTAGCAAGATCAATCTGTTGATATTTTGCTGAGTATGATCTTGTGCATACTCACCACCTTTTTTCTATGATTTATGTGTTGCTTTGCATGCTTGATGTTGTCTAATTTCATGCCTAAACTATAGGCTGAGAAGTTACCAAGATGCTATATAAATAGGGGTGCTTGATCATTGAGAGGACACATTCTTCTTGCAAGCCTTTATGCTGCATTATTTCTAGCTTATTTCTAGTTTTACTTGTGAGAAAGAGAGAGAATTCTACCATATTGAGAGAAAGATTTGTTGTATGAGTGAAGTAATCTATCAACTTGAGAGTTAGAAGTTTAATTGTGACGTTCTTGAAAATCTATTATCAAGCTTGTTGTAGTTTGGGAGAGGTTGCATTGTTGTCAGTTGATTGGACAAGCAATAACATGCATGAGGATATTCTTCTTTGTTATTTTATTTATGAAAGATTTGTTCTCCACAAATGCTTTGAAGTGTCTTTTATGAGTACTTGCATTAGGGAAACTAGAATTTATTTGAGAAGAGAATAAAAGATTTTATGTTTTTTTTATGATGTGCTTGTATGTACTCCATAATAGGAGGTTGGTGTTTATCATAGGTATTACATACTAGATATGATTAAACATGAGTGGCATAAGAGTTACTCTAAGCTAGGTTATTGATTTAACTAGGATAGCTATTGTGACGAGTAAATCATTTGAGCCTATGAGGTACTATATGAATAGAGACATAGGTAAGATTACTTATTGAGTAAGAGTTTCTAATAGGGTAGCTACTTTGTACTCTCACTATGAAGTCATAATGTTGACGAGATTCAACTCTTGAAACATCCATTTTAATTTAGGGGAATACGCTCTTGATTGGAATCATCCATTGATACAATTAACCTTCAATTGAGATTGATCATTGGTATGAATCACTTATTGACAAGATATAATACTAAAAAAGAGTCAGTTATATATATTTAACCTATGATTATGTTAAGGTTTATGAAGTTATACTCTAGATTATAAAGTTACACTTGTGATTAGATTGTCCTTTGTAGTCAATGGCTTGTCTATGTTAAGTTATCTCGTGGACTAGGAAAGCTTATACCAAGGATGGGATTATCCATAAGTTATCATAGAGTATTTGGAAAGGTAAATAGGTTATTTCTAAGGTTAAGGATTACTTAGGGAAGGAAATTTCCTAAACATAGTAAATGAATGGTCAGGATCCAAACCAAGATAGTAGAAGTGTATGTGAATAGATCGACCTTCATTCAAAGTACTGAATGAGAACACTTTGGCCAAAGCAGTGCAAGTAGCCACTGTTTACACTGTCAAATTCACCGTGATCCAGTATTACATTCTAGTTCAAGATTATGGGATTACAAGGTTTAGTCATGTAGGACACAACACTAAGCTCAAATAGGCTATGGATACGAGGTTTCCCAACCAATCTCTTCATTGAAGGGTAGGGCCATCTATCTTTGATAGATGTGTGGGGACCGCATATGAGTCCGTGGTTGGTGGAAAAGTGCTTGAGTGATGCTTCTCCTCACCAGTTGGCAGCCAAGGTTTGTGGATGTGTACAACAGTATTGGGGACAACTAGAGTTTTTGTAACAGCGAGTAGGGACATTCAGAATGTATGCATCGATATAGGGACATTGGGACCAATTTGTATACCTATTGTTAGAAAAAGCTCAGTGGAGCTATGAACATATCATGTACTCATTTATGTAGAAGGATGTGATCATGAATGTTATACTTGAGTTCATTCAATATGATATCTATGTATTTGGAAGATTTGTGAAATTACAATGAAATACAATGAAAGTTGGAAATAGTGTTGTTTCAATTATGCATGTAATTTACATTATGGGAAGAATTTTTTTAATTGCTATGTTATGACATCATAGAATATTCACTTAGTGTGAAAAGATGGAAATTTTACTAAGTAGAACACAGGGGTTGTTACAAGGAGACTTTGTGGATGCCACAACAATTTATTTTACTTCTTTCAATTTTGATGGTGAAATCTTGTATTCTCCTATGAAAGTAGGTGCAAAATCTAATTATCCCTAATCATCATCCATAAGTTTCGTCGTGGGTGAAACAAACTCTTTCGTATGTTCAAAATGTATCGGTTCCACTTTGGAGGATGAAATTAATGTGTTAAAGGATCTTATTTTTCCTATTTCAGTTTGCAAACAATTTTTAGATTTAGGATTAGCTTTCACCATGTATACTTTGTTGTTGTATGTGTACTTAATAAGAAAATGAAGATTTGAGGGAACTCCTTTCATTTCATGGATCCATTATCTTCTTAAGAGAAGATTATATGAGAGAGCATTTGACATGACATGACTCATAGTAGGTAACACAACAATTAAGGGAACACAATCTATTAAGAGGGGGCTGAATCAATAGATCAAATCTATTTAAAACTCATTACTTCAATACATATATATGAACATGAAACTTGAATCAACACATTTATTGATAATCTTGAGCAATAATATAAGCACATATTTGCACATGAGAACACTAGATATACGTGGAAACCTAAGATGGGAAAAACCACAGTGAGAATAGACACTTGGATCTATTGTCCAAATTGAACCTCACAAATCAAGAATATAATGAGGGAATTTACAATATGAAGTAGGTAAAAACCTACCAGAGACATCAATCCCAACTTGTATCTATAAGAATTGACCTATTAGAGACACTAATTCCTAATACAAAGATAAAATCAATAAGTAGAACACCAATCCTACTAGAATACATAGATAAAGATCATGGATCTTCAATTTTGATTAGACAACTTACACAAGGACTGAACTTGCTTCAAACACTCTTCTATACTCCTTATGATCTTTTGATGATGGCACACAATTGAGATGCAATTCACATTGAATAACATTAGGTCACATAGATGCACTCATGATCATCTCCTTGTGTATTCATTCACCACCTTCTCTTTAATTTACACTCACACACACTTACATTTATCATGTTAAGTGAGATGATTATATATAACAATCTACATACAACATCACACCATATCGGCCATGGATCCACAATTAACTAGGATGACATAAGGTGGAACTAAATTTAAATTACATGAAATGTGTAACATTCCAATCCTAAATCAAAATTATTTCCGCCAAAAGAACATGATGTAATGTGCTTCCACATAAGCCTTAACCAAGGACTATCTTAACACCCCATGCTAACACCAGGTGCCAAACGCTACTAGTTGTTGCTGCAAAATTTTGGAACACCAACTGGTTGATAGATAGGCACAACAGACCTTCTATCACTTCAATCTTTTTGCATGTTGAACATAACTTCTAAAAACCTTGGAATATGAAAGAACATGTGTAGGAATACTCTCATTTCAAATTGCAGAGCAAAACTCGCACCTAGAAGAGAATACATAACATAATTGTATTTCCAGAGAAAACACTTGACCCTAAGAAATTGGCTTCCAACATTCCAGATCAGACTTGCAGAACACTTATGTAATCATGAATAGATGTAGTATGACACTATAGACAATCCTCAACTTATTTTATTAATATAGCTAGTAATATATACTTCCACAACTTAAAATGATATGATAATATACTGTCATTTAGCTTTGACTGATTTGCTAACCATACACCTCTAACATCAGTGATTACATTTGACATCAATGACAACATACAAAAATCTCCCCTTTGTCATTGATGACAAACAACAAAATTTTAGCCACACACAAAGACACATCTAATGTTTTTTGGATCACAAAACCACCTCACATTGATTTCCATTTTTCACTTCAGAGGATATAACATTTTGAGTTCCATTTCTCCCTTTTGACATCAATGGAAAAGGTAAACAAACATGACCTACTTTAATAGGTAATATGACTATTCCCAATGGTTGTATACCCACATTATCGGACCCACAAATTACAACAAACATTAAGACCCAACCCCATATCAATAAGAGTATGTGTAATGCTAACTTTGTTAATAACAACCATTATCATTAAGGCATCATTTTGTTTTTGTATCTCAAGAGGGAGTAATTCATTTTGATGAAAGACAATGTCCAAGTTTGTGGAATTCATACTCTCAAGTGAAGCTATTGCGCCATTTATTTTAGCACTAGAAGGCACAACAAATTTTTGTAAAGCTTTTTGAAGCATGTTAAGTTAAATCGATAAGTGTTGAACCAAATCCCAATTTTAATGGGAGTAGCACAAAGTTTCTTAACAAGATCATAATCCTTACCATTATATTGAGTCAAATGAGGAGTAGTAAGGAGAATGGGTTGTGGGAAAGGGATTGATGTAGGGATGGTTTGTGCTTGTTTCAATTATTTTTATTTTGTGTGTTGTATGTATGAGCCACAACATGATATTGTTGTTGTTTTGATGCATCCTATTGCATATGGTTGTGTTGAGTCAATTATGTTATAAAGTTTAGAAGATGACCAAGGGTTGTCGGTTTGTTCGATGGTGGTCCTATAATGAGTACTAATTTGTTTTACAATTAAGACTAGTTTGAAGGTGGGTAAATCATTAGTTGAGGTGTAATTGAATTTATTGTTCTTTGGCATGTTTATAGGCCTTAGTGTAAAGTTTAGGAGAGATAAAATCCTTAAGGGCATCATCTAACATATCAAAATCATCATGATTAAAAGACGTATGCATAGGAAACTTGTAGAAAGAGATATGACATAATCAAATTACTATAATTTCTCCAAGAGGTTTAGCAATATTAATGTTGCATTCCAAATTAAGGTTGTTAATATTAACTACAATCAAATATAGCCTCATAGGTCTGTTACAATAACAAAACTAAAAAATAGGTTCTAGATTTGTGGAGGAAACATAAATATCAACCTGTGACTAAAATCTGAGCTAAACTTAGCAAGTCTATGACACAATACACCGCAAAATAGTTTGATTCTTTTATGAAAATCTAAATTTTGGGGAACTAATGATAGGTGACAGAGGTTTGAGATAAGGTTGTTCCAAATCTAAAAGTTAATTTGCTACTATTTTTATTAAATTTATGCAATGAGCTAGGCTTTTCAATTTTACAATAATGATGTTCCTTTTAACCCAAATCATGCACTAATTCACAAAAATTAGTAAATTTCCTTAAATATCTAATGTATTTCAAAACTAAAAATGAACAATATGTTTCAAAAATTGTAAAAATTTCAATGACACTTTTCAAATGAAAAACACTCCTTTTTTGCAAACAAAAAGTGACCTAATTTTTGAAAATTTGCAATTTTTTATTCAATATCTTAGATGTAAAGGTATTTGATTAAAAACCAGAAGACTTAGTTGATGTTTAGAGTGCCAAGTTCATCAAAATGTTTATAGGTGAAAAAGGGATCCTAGGACTCACTAATATCAATCATTTTCCAATCTAACATTTGGATCCAAATCAAAAAGGGTATGAGATTGGCTAACAACCTAAAAGGGGAGCTAATCTACCTTGGATTTGATCCTTTATTACCTTGAAAATTGATTGAAATTGAGGTGGATTACTTGAATTAATTTGACTACAAGACCTAATCTGAAAATGTAAGATTTATGTACTAACGAAATTGAATTAACAAAAAAAAGGACAGATTTGAGAAGGAAAGAATATTGTGCACCTGTGACAACAATTTGGGGTTAAAATAGCCAATCTGGGGTGAAATGCACCCTAGACTGAGCTCCTCCTTTTTTGGATATGATTTCATGAGCCTATAGCTCCCAATCTACCTTATGCAATCCTACTCTAAAATTTTTGTCTTCAAATATGAATCTACAAAAATCACAAGAGGGGCAAGGGAGTGGCTATATAGGATTTTTCCTAGGTCAAACCCCCATTTTGGTATTTCTACCTCCATGAATAGCTGATTGATTGACTGAAAAAATGTGTGTTATCTTAACCTTAAGCACATCTAAGGATGTAATGAGTTAAAATGCAAGAAACACTGCTGAAATGTGTTAGAGAAGGACTCCTAAATGACATAAATGAGACCAACCTAAGAGAAATTCAAATACCCTTAGGAAAATATAAAATGCAGCAATACCAAGTGCTTAGGACAAATAAGTAGATCAAATCTCGAATATGATAACACTCTAAAAACAATTCATTATGTGGTTGAAGAGGGCCAAAGAAATCTTCAAAACCTAGATTCCATCATGTTCTTCCATTAGCATCAAAATCCAATCATCATGAAAACTTGTACATTTGAATATATTTTGGAAAAGTATAACTACTTATGATTATTCTCCTTAATTTTGAAATAATAATTCATGTTTATATAGTGGAACTTAGGATAAATTAAGGTTTAGGCTGACTCATTTAAATTTAATTCTTTGAGATTAAACTACTACCAAGGCCCAAATTTGAAATCTAAAATTAGAGACTAACAAAAATGAGAAATGAAATATGTTGGGAAAAATAGTCGGTATAGGGTGCAGTGCGACCTGGACTAGCCTTCTCACACTCAACAAGATTTGCATTGGGTGTTTTGAGTTTCCTAAAATCAGGACTTCTCCAAGGTGAGGGCACTTTGTAGAGTTGATTTGATGATGTTTAATCAATAATAAATTTTCTAAGGTAGTATAAACACATTCTCCTAGGTTGATAGGGAGTTTTAGGGCTAGGGAATGCCTAAGATACATTGATGTAAATGGTAATTGAAGTAGGTTCCAAATAGAGTGTGAAATTGTACTTTCACCTAAAAGGGAGTACAATTTTTGATGCTACAATTTTATCAACCTTTACCTATACTAGAAAAGTTGTGGGAACATATTAGTATAGAATTTTGTCTTGGGATTGCCTTGAACACAACGAGGTCATGATTTTTTTGTTGTTGTTGCATGGATAGATTTTCGAAAATGACTCATTTTATCTCATGTTAGAAAATCAGTGATGCATCCCACATAGCCACATTATTTTTCAAGGAGGTAGTTAGGCTCCATAGCCTACAAGAGCATTGTTGCAGACAAAGATACAAATTTTGTAGGTCATTTTTGTCACACCTTATGGAAGAAATTGAGAACACAATTGGATTTTAGATCAACTTACCATCCTTAGACTAATGGTCAAATTGAGGTTGTGAATAGGATTTTGGGTAATTTGTTGTCATTTTTAATAGGAAAAAATATGAATTACTGAGATTTGACATTAGCTCAAGGAAAGTTTTCCTACAATAACTCAATAAGTAGGAGTGTGGGAAAACACCCCTTTTGCATTGTGTATGGGTACAACCTAAGAGATGTGGATGAAATAAGGGCTAGTGTAGATTTGGTGAGGAAAGGTGTTATATCTAAGGAATTTTCTTGGTATATTCATGATTTGCATAAAGAAATGAAAGAGAGTTTGGAGAAAAATGCCACCAAATAAAAGAGTTATGTTGATACTTGAAATAACAAAAAATGGATTTTCTTCTTATGGTTTAGGACATAGAGAAAACACACTTCACAATCATTTCATTGAAGGGAAACCCTAAAGATCTCAATCTAAAGTATGCAAAGGAGAAATAGATCTTGCAATAGGGCTGTCCTAGGGTATGATTGTAAAATAAGGAGGAGTTCACCACCAAGCTAGGGCTTGGAAAGACTAATGAAATGCAAGATGTAATGTTTAAACCTAATGCAATGCAATCTTTACCTAAATGACCTAAAAATGCATGTAAATCAAAACAAAAAGGTGAGATATAGAAAGTGTGCACTTGGAAACTTGAAGGAGATTGAATGAAGCTCTGAAAAGCTAAAAACACTGATTTTAAAGCCTTCTAGGACTCATACGCTATTCTGGATGATTTAGTCCCAAATTAGGGTTTCTGGGAAAAAAACTAAAATCTGGCAAAAGGGTGTTTGAAACTACATAAATCTGGAAAATGACCTATATTGGGACCCACATGCCAGAACAGGTGTATCATTCGAGTTAGGGTTTTCTAAAACTTCAAATCCTAAATCTGCTCCTCAATGTCTGCTCTGTCCTTTCCAATTTATTTTCGGATCCGAAACCCTGATTTGCAACCTGTAGAAGTCTTCCAATGATCTTCAATGCAAGGTGACAACTTTGAAAACTTTGAACTCTTTGACAAATTTCCCCAAACTTTCTCTTCAATATGCCTTCAACCTAAACCTACAAATCACACACTAAAGAGAGGGAAAAATGTTGTTCTGTTAGTAGAAAGTTGTTTTCCTTGGTCAAACCCTGTTTTGGTAATCAAACCTTGAAATGAAATGTAATAGGAATGGAGAACGATGAATGAAAAAAATATGATGTTGTAACTCACCAAACCCTAGCAATAAAGTGTTGCAAACATGTATGAAGTGGATCCAATGGATGTAGATCTTGAATATTGCTTTCAAATGTGATAGATCATGAATTAAATGCTAGCTTGAATCATAAAACCCTACATCACAATTGTTAGCTCAAAAACAAACATGATGCATGAAGACTTTGACATGAGGCTTGATGCTTGAATGATGCTCTAAAATGCTTGATAATCAGCCCTTGAATGCTCTTATAAACACTTGAATGCTCTTGTGAACTCAAATTTTCTATGAGGATTCTCATTCAACTTGCTAGGTGTAAAATGAGCGAAAGAAACTTGTATTTATACTTAATTATGCAAAAATTCCTAAAATTACAACACTACAAGCCCACATCAAATCTAGGAGGATAAAATCCCACCAAGAATTTGAATTTATTTTAATTTTGGGCCACACAAGACTCATACGCGCAAGGTGGCGTATGAGTCCATTAGGCATAATTTATGGGACCAATTTCAAAAATGCTTAGAAAGGTGTAAAATCTAGATCAGGACCCAAAACCCTAGGTGGGACTCATACAACCAAGGTGGCGTATGAGCCCCATATCACTAAATGTGGGCCACACAACCTAAAAACACCTGAATTATGATTGTATCTTGGTTTGTGTCAGGATTATCCTAAAAAAGATGCATTAAATGAGGCTTGTGGATGTAAAATAAGGCCAATTAAAGAATAAAGAAGCCAAAGTATTTATTAAAACCTTAGATTAATGTGCAAGTGTGTTACAACACTTTACAACACTCCAAATAAGGCACCAACAAGCTCATTTAGTTCACAAAGGCCCAAGATCTAATGTCAATATGTTAGACATATTACAACACTAAATCAAGGCCATGTTAGGGAGTACTTTTTTTGTCATTACATCTAGCCACCACTTTAGTGAGAGGAGGAACTTTCTTCAAATTCACACTAAAGTAGACTGACACACACCAAGAGGGGGGTTCCCAATGTACCAATGTTAGTAAGATAGGATGGCCATGATCAATAGGGTTGTGCAAGCCCCTAGGACCAAGGTCCAATGACAAACCAACCTAGGCACAAAAGAACACACATGGAAATGATATAAAGAGCAATAACAAGGCACAAACATGCACTGCCAAAGACAAGGAGAGAAGAAAAAGTAAAAGAAGGGGTGGATCAAGCTTTGACTGTTTGTCCAACACGATGTGGATTAGATCTAGGCCGTTTGTACAAAAAATGCATGTTCACTTTGAGGAAATGAAACTTTAGGCTATCCATTGGGTGAGTAATCCAAGAAGGTAAGACACATACACACGTAGCTGATATGTGCTCACACACACACGTGAGTGGCTAAGGGAAAGTCATGCCTAGAATTGGATTCCCGTCAAACCATACCCAAGTTATACCTCCTAATAAATTTGATAAGGTGCCTCACAACAATGAACTTCTAGCTTCATGAGGCAAGCAAAGCTTCGTATGCTTGGAACTCATGAACAAACAAGATGGCTCCAAAGGCATGCAAAGTGTGTTATGCAAGGTGGCCATGTAACCAAAAATGAAAATGCAACAATAAGAAATTTCAAAGGAGTCTTGCTTAGTTCACGCGAGGTCTTAAAATTAGGGAACATTGTGCCTAATGTCTCCAAGAGAGTACCAATCAAAGAATAGAAGATTTGCAACTTAAGGGATGCAATGTGTCACATGAAGCCACTAAGAGGAATATAATATCCTAAGAGAGATCACACTCTTGAATGGCATCACACCCAATGTCATCCACAAAGTGAAAGACACATCACATGAAGTAAAAAGACTACACCATGAACATGAAAAAGAAAAATGCAAAAGAATAATGTCAATGTATGCCCCCACTTTAAAGAAATTGCTAAACACCATACTATGAGAAATTACTTTAAAGTAGCA
The DNA here is from genome assembly GCA_007258455.2 of Sequoia sempervirens. Lineage (NCBI taxonomy): Eukaryota > Viridiplantae > Streptophyta > Pinopsida > Cupressales > Cupressaceae > Sequoia > Sequoia sempervirens. Next base: position 580,048,712 of record VDFB02105785.1, read on the forward strand.
AATGATGAATGCTAACAATAAAGAAGACATGAGAGCTTACTTGGAAAGCCCTATGCCAAGTCATATGTTTCCAAATGAAGCTACACCATGCAAAAGGAAAGAGAGGGGTTGCCCTGTAATGTCCCTTCTGTGCGGCTGGGTGTGTCTCGGTAGCCACGTGTCTGACATGCTTGCATAAGACCCCAAATTCTCTGGTGGTGGCTTCGGTGGTGAAAGATTCCTCCCTAGTTGTCGCCCTTAACACCCTGGGTAGCCGCCCTCACTAACAAACCGGTCTTTTGGTGTAGTGGTTGGGCCTTAGTGGTATCAAAGCCAGCTTGTTAGTAAGGGTGGCTACCTAGGGTGTTAAGGGCGACAACTAGGGAGGAATATTTCACCACCGAAGCCACCATCGAAGAATCTGGGGTCTTATGCAAGCCCGCCGGACACATGGCCGCCAGGATGAACCCAGCTGCGCACAAGGGGCATTACAGCCCACCACGCTCCGTGGGTCTCGACCTTGAGACCTCGGCTCTGATACCACTACACCAAAAGACCAGCCTGTTAGTAAGGGCGGCTACCCAGGGTGTTAAGGGCGACAACTAGGGAGAAATCTTTCACCACTGAAGCCACCACCGAAGAATCTGGGGTCTTATGCAAGCCCGTTGGACATGTGGCCGCTGGGATGCACCCAACCGCGCACAAGGGACATTACATGCCCCCAAAATAAAACTCTAAACACACGTAAGGGATCTACAGATTTAGGGTCAATATGTTCTGCTACAATATTTTTAGAGAGCTTGGAACTGTCATCATTCCCCAAATACTCATAGAACTAGAAGAATGACACAAAGAGAGCAAAAACAAAGACAAACCTTTCGGGTCAACATGGAAGAAACATGAATGTCTCAATGCCTTGCATCATCCCAAAAGGAAAACACAAGACAAATGAAAAGAATAAAAGAAAATATTTTGGGTCAACATGGAAGAGATATGAATTTCTCGACACCTTGCATCATCCCCAAAAGGAAAACACAAGACAAATGAAAAGGATAAAAGGAAAATATTTTGGGTCAACATGGAAGATACATGAATGTATTGATTCCTTGCATCATCCCCAAAAGGAAAAAACAAGACAAAGAAAAGATAAAAGGACGAGATAAAAGAGTTACAACATAGAGAAGAATGTAGGTACAAATAGAGGAATGTCACAAAGAGAGAGAACATCAAATAGAACGTTACGGGGGATCACCTTATGCACATGCAATCACATGAAAAAGAAATAAAGCAAAAGACTAATAAGGCATATGCGAGTCAACCTAAAGCATGTCGTCCCCCTCCCAATCATGTTCATTGTATGTCGAAGGAAAACAAATAGCCAAAGGGACAATAGCAAGTGCCTGAACTAGTGTCATTACCAGGTTCAACACTCTTCTTAGGATAATTATCGTTTAAGCTCATGGAAGAGGAAAAAATGTATTCAATTCATTATGCACCCCCTCGACAATTCTAGTAATCTCCTCATCATCATCTAAATTAATCACAACAAGAGGTCGAATGATAATATCTAAAGAAGAGTTTAGCTCTTATTGTGGTTGTGCTATAGGATCTTTTTGTTGCGACGAAGGGGTAGAGTCATCATGCATTGCTTCAGTCGAGTTTAGATCTTGATTTTCTTTGTTTATTTCTTCATTTAACTTGCGAGCAAGGGCACGACATCTACAACTATGCTCTCTAGCACCTCTTTTTGTTTTAGTTCAATTTTCAAGTTGCATTTGTGTAGGAGCGGGATGATCAACCATAGGTTTCTTTTCTTCCCTAAGGGGAGGAATGGAAGGAACCATGGAAGGTTTTTCAACCACTTTCTCTTTAACTTTGTAAATTTGTTTTATTCTAGGAGGTGTGACATGATTGTTTTCGTTGTCTCTTGGTCTTTTGTAGGAAGTAGGTGAAGGTTTTGTCTTAGGTGGGTCTTTGCTATTTGGAATTTCTTTACGTTCAATCATTGTTTCATCAATGATGGTACACTTAGTTGTAGGTTGAGGCACATTTCAGAGGGATGATTCTACTATTTTCTTTGCCTTGAACTTTTGGTAGGATTTGAAAAATAAGTCTTCTTGTGGTTTGATAGGTTCTATAGGCTTGGGCCAAAATAAATCTAAGGAAAAGTTTCCACGGGAAGACAAAGGGTTAAATCCACTATGATGGACAGTGAAAATTTCATTGTCAAAGGGAAAATTTAAGCATTTATGTACAACCGAAGGGATTGCATTCATGGAGTGAAGCCATGGATAGCCTAGCTTCACACAAAATTGGTCTGATTATGAGATGATGGAGAATGATATATCTAATGTTTTCGGTCCAATTTGTAAAGGAAGGGTGATCAATCCCATCATAGGGAAAGCAAAGCCATTATGCGTCTTGATCCATGCTTTTGGTTTATCATATATATCTTAATAGAGTTCATGCAAAAGTAAGAATTATTTTGTGATCACATTCTCTCCACATACAAGATCTATTAATATCCCATTAGTGGGCTTGTCATAGATTCAACCGACTATGTAAAGAGGACCATCAGGTGCATGTTTAAGTATATCTCGCGAGGAGAAAGCAATCTCAAGAGGCTTTTTAGTTTGGCCCTTATGAGGAATGATTTCTATCACTCCTACCATATCATCCATAAGACCATTATCTATAGTATCATGTTGAATAGTATCATTGTTATCATCATCCATATCAACATTCATCACATCATTCTTTGTAGTTTTGTTGGATTTGACAAATGAAATGTTATGATTAGGCATAGGGTTGGTAAAAATTTGCAAGTTTTGGTTAGGAGGGGAAACAAACTTATTTCCTTGATCACTAACACCTCCAACAAAAAGACAACCATAATCAATGAGGGATTGCACAAGATGTTTAAGATGCTTACAATGTTCTGTATCATGTCCATTTTTTCGGTGATAATGACAATAAGAATTTGGTCTATAGTTTGCGAGTAATGGTTTATTAGGATCGAGAGTTTTAACAGGAGGCAAGGCGATCATCTTCTGTTCTAAGATTTGTGTCATTATGTTGTGAAGGGTATTAGGTAAGGGAGTGAATTGCCTTTTCAGGTCCCCATAGCTAAAGGGTATCACTGCTTTAACAACTACTTGGTTATTAACATTCTGAGTTGTTTGTTGAGGGGAATTGAATTGAAGGAAGCCTTTATTCTATTTTTGAAAAGGTTGAGAATTGTTTTGGTTTGTGGACTCAGACTTCTCATTTCGATTAGAGGTGGATTTTGCATCATGACTACTAACCAAATTTTGATAATCACGAAGGGTAGTACATAAGTGCATGAAGGAGTGGAATTTCATCATGGTAAGCTTATCTTGTATCTTGCTTTACAAATTTTCTATGAACATATTTTGAAGGTGAGAGTCAGGAACCTTGACATCGATTTGGGAATAAAGCAATTGATAGTGCAAGATAAAGTCGGTAATATTTTCTTCTTCTTTTTGCTTACATCTCATCAAGTCGGCTAAGGTCATCTTAGGGGTCATATGCACTTGGAAGTGGTTTATAAATGCATGAACGAATTGAGTTGTTCGGTAATGAAGAAAACCATTCCAAGGTAGTATCTTTCAAGGACCTAGGGAAAATCTTAGCCAAGAGTTCGTTGTCAAGGATAAAGTCACTACATAAGGTGGTATAAGCAGAAACATGGTTTGAAGTGTTAGAGTAAATTATATTCACACTTAAGTTTACTTAGGCTTGCATTTTGATTAATTATGCATTTATTAAATCAGGTAGTTTTTCCCGTGCTGGGAAATTTCTCACCCGTCACCCACCTTTTATGCCTTTTTAAGGCACTGTGTACAATATGAAATATCATCTCATTTACATTCTCTTTTCTGATGAAATAGTGTGTGCTTCTCTTCTATTTGTGAAGGTATTTTTTGTAGATGGATTTCTTGGGTTGATTGCTCTATCATGGTATCAAAGCCACCCAGTGTGCACACCTTCTTTTGAGAGTTTTCATCAGGATGTTTTGAGATCATTTATTCTATTTTTTGGCATTTGAAATTTTCTAAATTTCAAAATTGCCTCAATTTCGATTTGGCACAATTTTGCATTTGGAGATTGTTGTTTGAGTTTGGAGGCTCGTTCTTTTTTCTGCAGTTGCAATTTGCATTGGCAAAGGACATGATTATTGGCTTGCTGCATATTTTTCTGTGTCATTGTTGGTGTGGATAAACCTGATGTTGATCCAATAGGCTGCGATTTGTATTGAGACATATTTTCTCTATTTGGAGGGTGCACCAGACTTGTTGAGAGGGGGCGATCATTTTCTGCCACTATTTTTTTTCAAAGAGGCACCAAAATTTGCGGCTGGAGGACATTGGCAGAGAAGGTGTATTTTTAATTGTGTAGAGAGGGAGATTTCCTAAATTGTTGGCACTAATTTCTTTGTTGAGGCACAATTTCTCTCCAAAGAATGCAATTTACATCTGTAGTGCATTTCTTTGTGTGAGAAGAGCCGTAGATATTTTGAGAGGCAAAAATTTTGCTATGAGGCGTTTTCTTCATTGGAGCCCGTTGTGTCTCATTTCCTGTAGTGCATTTTTTTTTGTGAGAGGAGGGTTTCAAATTTCAAGTGCAAACTCCACATTGTAGAGCATTTTCTAGTCTATGGGTTTGTTCTTGCTCAATCATTGGTTGCGCAATATAGAGGTTCTTCTTTTGTGCATCAATGTTCCTTTGTTCTTAAGGGAACAACCTTGATCGATTGTATGCACCCTCATCATCAAGTCAAGCATTCAATGCCCCCGACCTCCACACAAGTAGCTTTGTTATTTTGTTGACAAATTTTTATACATCAGTGGCCCATTCAATCTGAGATTTCAAATTAGGCAGCTCTTTCTGGTGCAATGCAAATCTCAAGCATGCAAGCGAGGTTATTGTGAGTTCATAGCAGACTCACGATCAACCAAAGGGTTCTCTTGATATCAACTTGTGGTGGACGATTGCAGTTTTCTGCATTTTGTCATTGGTGGTGCGATTTAAATCGATTCCCCTCAAAGGTGTGGGAATGTTTGCAATTAAAGGCACAATACGAAGGAGCCTGAAGATGTTTTAATTCATCTTCTTATATCCAGTGCTTGCAATGTTAATGTGAAGTACTTGTAAAGGCTCAAATTTTGGAGGCAGTGGTTAGTTTTCTACTCGGGAAGGCTTAGTGCTTTGGTGGAGTTTGTTTGGTGTTTGGAATCAATTTTTTTGCCTCTTCTCAAGGACATGGTCACATGGGAAACTTGAATTGAGCCCTCAGGTGTGCTTGCTTGTGCTTTCAAAATGCCTCTATAGGCCCTTTTTTTCATTTTTGCATATCTTTTACAAACGGAGGCGGATTTTCGCAAACCATATATCAATGGAAAGGTATTTTTGTCACCTTTGTAGTGTTTGAGGAATTTCTCTCATTTTTTTTCTGTTTGGTGGTTCTTTTAATCCGTTGGAGTTCGATATTGGTCTTTCTTCATTTGCAGTTTTTGGGAGTTTCTATTTGTTGTTGAAGGTTACTATCTTGTTTTTTGGAGATTTGTTTGTCATGGGGTTTTCTTTTCATCATACTATGATTATGTTGGGAAGGGGAAATTATACACAATGGAGAGATGGTATATTGAACCACTTGAGATGGCTTCATCTTTTGCCTTACCTATATAATTTTGTTCCCCTTCTTGGTACTGATAGTAAAAAGTTTGCATGGAATTGCAAAAGGGATCATGTCCTAGGAGTCATTATAATGCATATTGATGATGCCACTTTGGATGTTATTGATCATTTTGAGTGTCCATATACTCTTTGGATTAAAATATGGGAAATACATGGAGATCTTGACATGCAACCATTCCTAGATGATCTTGTTTTAGATTGTCTTATGCCTCTTCATTTTTCAAACAGGATACCCTATGATCATGCTACTATGCAAGAGTCTGAAGTGTTGGAATACTTTGAATCTTTAGATGAGGATGATGAGGGTTCTTCAGATGCTCCTTCTCCATCAGAGATAGTTGATGTACCTTCGCCTTCAATGATTCATTGTGCAGAGTCATTGATTGAGACTCCTCTCATTCCTATTCTACATGATCATTCATTTTGTGTTGATGATTCATTGCACACATCCAATGATTCGTCACACCCAGTATCTCATTGTCTTCCTAATTGTGATTCGTATTTGTCAAACATTGGTTGCTTGTTCGTAGAATCTCATATTTTAGATTTGGAGGACACATTTGAGGGTATATCCCTCCTATTTGATGATAGTTGTGGTACAACTATTGTCACCCCATTTCAGTCTCTGGATATTATTCAGGATCAGTTTCTAGTGGTACCTTTTTTGTCACCTTTTGTTGTGATTGGGCATGTTCCTGATTGGTTCATGGCATCATTTTCCAAGGTCTTGGTGACACATAACCGGATTTCAGAGCTATCATCATACATTTTCATGCTTCTTTGGAGCATACTTGCATTTGTATTTGGTTTTGTTTCTTCTGAAAGGGAGACAAGTTGTTTATCAACACTGGATCATGTTTTGTCTTCAGGCACTTACCATTTTTGCAGGTGATTACACATTGTGGGGGGGCTATATAGTCTCTCTCTTTCCCTCTTATTGGGGGGTTGTTGATTGTATATACATGATGTATGTAGTCCTTAGGGGGTGTGATTGAGTCCTCCATCCATGTATCATTTTTATTTTATTTTCTCTCTTTTGGAGAGGGGTTTTTTCCCATAGGGTTTTTCTCCTTTTCTCCAGTTACGAGAGATTTCTTTTTTGCATTGTAAATGGGTACCTAACATGGTTGTGTAGCTGAGACCCATATTGCATCTTCATATTTGCATTTGCATTCTCCTTAAGTTGCACTTAAGGGGGGGTGTTAGAGTAAATTATATTTACACTTAAGTTTACTTAGGCTTGCATTTTGATTAATTATGCATTTATTAAATCAGGTAGTTTTTCCCGTGCTGGAAAGTTTCTCACTCGTCACCCACCTTTTATGCCTTTTAAAGTTAATGTGTACAATATGTAATATCATCTCATTTTTATTCTATTTTCTGATGGAATAGTGTGTTCTTCTCTCCTATTTGTGAAGGTATTTTCTGTAGATGGATTTCCTGGGTTGATTGCTCTATCATGAAGGATCTCCCTTTCCCCCATATTTCTCAAATCTAGGAACCTCTACACCTTGTGGCATCGGTGTTCACAATATCTCCAAGGACAAGGGACTTCTTTTGACATAATATGTAGGTGGGCCATTTTGATTTTGGTTGATGGTGGAAACTTGTTTTTGAAGGGATGAAACAGTTTGCAAAAGTTGATTTATAAGAGGATCATTACTTGTATTATGAGATGGACGTGAAAAAGGTGAAGGGGTGTATGTGTTTGAGGGATAAGTGAATGGAATGCTTATAGGTGGTAAGGTGGTGGGAGATATGATATGTGATGCCACAAAGGTACTAGGGATGCTAGCGGAAATACCCAAGGAAGGAATCACATTTCTAGTCGGTTGCATTGTTGTTGTGACTTGAGGGTTGGTATAGTTAGGAATATAGGCAATTGTTGTGGGAGGAGGAAATTGAATTCCTCGTTGGCTTGTGACATTATTCATAGGTAAAGTACTACTAGTGTTTGAAGGAAATTGTTTTCCAAAGATTTGAACTATGTTGCCCACAAGGTCAAGTCCATCTTCACTTTCAAGCATGCGATGAATGTTATCTATGGTAGTAGTTGAAATGTTCTTAGTACTTATTTGATTTTGTAGTTTGCTAAGTCTTCATGAATTTGGATTATGTTTTCTTGTGGAACACTAGCAACCATTGTTTCAACATGCATCACACTACTTGAAGGAATGAAATTGTTAAGGGTATAGTCCATACCTAGTGAACTAGTGTCAATACTAGGAGTGAAAAAGCTAGACAACCTAAGATCCATGACGATTGTGCTATCGTGGGATGACATGAGTCTCAAACTTCATCTCACTATAGTATTAGCAATAGGACACCAAATACTCATGCAAGGGCTACTAAATGTAAGATGGATGCAAATGCAAAATTAAGGTGAATGCAATGAATGAATATAACAAAAAATCTATAAATTGAAACAAAAATTTATTAACAACAAATAGAATCCCAAAAATAGAGAATTCAATGCTATAAAGTGTAGTTTAAAATATGCACTAGGACTAAATTGCCCAGATGGGCGTATGAGTCCCAATGAGGTTTTTTTGCAAAATTTTCAAAAAAATTTAAGTGATTTTTATGCTTTCTAGTTTGTGATATCTGTAACCGAAGTGAAAATGCAGTTTTTATATCATTTGAGATGCAAAAATGCAAGCTATATGCACTTTCTCTAATGCAAAAATTAGAAACCCTATAATGCCAATTAACTAATGCAAACCCTAATGTAATGTTAATGCAAGCAAAATCTAGGATGATAATGCACTCCAAATAAGAATTATCATGTTCTAAATGTAGGTTCACCATAATGAAAAAAGAGAAAATGGATTTGCTTCTTATGGTTTAGGACATAGAGCAAACACTCTTCACAATCATTTCATTGAAGGGAAACCCTAATTAAGATCTCAATCTAAAGTATACAAAGGAGAAATAGATCTTGCAATAGGGTTGCCCTAGGGTATGATTGTAAACTAAGGAGGGTTTCACCACCAAGATAGGGTTTGGAAAGACTAATGAAATGCAAGATGTGATGTTTAAACCTAATGCAATGCAATCTTTAACTAAATCACCTAAAAATGCATGTAACTCATAACAAAAAGGTGAGATATCAGAAGTGTGCACCTAAAAACCTGAAGGAGATTGAATGAAGCTATGAAATGCTGAAAACACTGATTTTAAAGCCTACTGGGACTCATATGCCATTTTGGGTGATTTAGTCCTAGATTAGGGTTTTTGGGCAAAGATTGAAATCTGGCAAAAAGGTTGTCTAAAATTGCAAAAATCTGGAAAATGACCTATACTGGGACTCATACGCTAGAATTGACGTATAAGTCCAGTTAGGGTTTTTTGAAACTTCAAGGCCTGAATCTGCTCCTCAATGTCTGCTTTGTCCTTTTCAATTGATTTTCGGATTTCAAACCCTTATCTACAACCTGTAGAAGTCTTCCAATGATCTTCAATGCAATGTGACAACTTTGAACACTTTGACAACTTTCCCCAAACTTTCTCTTCAATATATCTTCAACCCAAACCTGCAAATCACACACTAAAGAGAGGGGAAAATGTTATTTTTTTAGTAGAAAGGGGTTTTCCTTGGTCAAACCCCATTTTGGTAATCAAACCTTGAAATGAAATGAAATAGGAATGGAGAATGATGAATGAAAAAATATGATATTGCAACTCACAAAACCCTAGCAATAAAGTGTTGGAAACATGTATGAAGTGGCTCCAATGGATGTAGATCTTGAATCTTGCTTGAATGTGATAGATCATGAATTGAATGCTAGCTTGAATCATAAAACCCTACATCACAATTGTTAGCTCAAAAACAAACATGATGCATGAAGACTTTGACATGATGCTTGATGCTTGAATGGTGCTCTAAAATGCTTGATAATCATCCCTTGAATGCTCTTGTGAACTCAAATTTGCTATGAGGATGCTCATTCAACTTGCTAGGTGTAAAATGAGTGAAAGAAACTTGTATTTATACTTAATTATGTAAAAATTCTTGAAATTACAACACTATAAGCTGACATCAGATCTAGGAGGATAAAATCCTACCAAGAATTTTAATTAATTTTAATTTTGGGCCACATGGGACTTATATACCCAAGGTGGCGTACGAGTCCCATTAGGCATAATTTACGGGACCAATTTCAAAAATACTGAGAAAGGTGTGAAATCCAGATCAGGACCCAAATCCCTAGGTGAGACTTATATGTCCAAGGTGGCGTATGAGTCCCAAATCACTAAATTTGGGCCACACAACCTAAAAACACCTAAATTATGATTGGATCTTGGTTTGTGTCGAGATTATTCTTGAAAAGATACATTAAATGAGGTTTGTGGATGTAAAATAAGGCTAATTAAAGCATAAATAAGCCCAATTATTTAATAAAACCCTAGATTAATGTGAAAGTGTATTGCAACACTTTACAAAACTCTAAATAAGGCACCAATAAGCTCATTTAGTTCACAAGGGCCCAAGATCTAATGTGAATATGTTAGACTTATTACAACACTAAATCAAGGTCATGTTAGAGAGCACTTTTGTGTCATTACAGATATACATAGAATAGAGCAGGAGTTTTAGGTTGGAGATTTGGTTTTAGCACACTTGAGGAAGGATAGGTTCCAATAGGGAATATATAAAAAACTAATATGGAAGAAGATAGGCCTTTTTAGGGTCTTAATTTTTTTTAGCAAATGCTTATGAGATTGACCTTCCAAACTTGTATAGATATCTCTCATATATTTAACATTGTTGATCTTTAAAATTATCATGAAGGGGAGACAAGTGTACCAAGGGACATACATGCAGATTTATAGGACACAACAACTCTGGATAGATCAAATGCTTGAAAATAAATTTGAAGAAATTGATAAAGTGATTGGTTCTCAAGTAACAAATAAAACTAGAGGGAAAAGGGATATGAAATATCTAGTTCATCGAAAGAACAAACCTAACAATGAAGCCTCTTGGATGAGTGTTACAAATTTGGCTAAGCATGGAATTCCAATTTTGATCTTGGCAAAATGTTCATGAGTTTCAAAATCATGAAATGCTTCATTTACCTAGTATGTCTAATGCAGGAGCATTTGGGTCCATAGGCAATCTTGCATCAACAAAATATTTCCTTGCAGTTTAATTGCTTTGGGTTTCTTTTAGTCTTACTTTTGTCTAGTGGATTATGAGGATATTTAGAAGTAATTTGGGTAATCTAATCATGTCACCCTGTAGAAGAGCCAAATGGGTATCTGTAGGTCAAATTTGATAAAGTTTGGATAAGATTTGACTATATTTTGGTGATGCGAGAGTTTGGCTTGCTACCCGTTGCAAACTTTTGAGTTGCTACTGAGCTTGGCTTGTGGATGTTTAATGGTATGCTTTAGACTTATGTGGGAAGTTGTTACTGAATTGATATTTTTCACTAGGTTTTAAGTATTTGATTGATTCTGATGTATTTTTTTGCATAGTGGTAACTTTGATGTCATCTTCTCTTGTAAGAACTTCATTTCCATTTTCCCTTGTGGAAATTTCACCACTAATTGAAGTATGTAGATTTTTCACAGTCATTTGAACTTTATGGATAAAAGTAAGTGTACTAAACATTTAAAGATTTCATTAACTAGTTTAGATGAATAGTTCTAATGTTGAAATCAACATGACATAAGTTGACTTCATTTGGATGATGATGTCACCATGTACAAATTACGGGGTCTTATCATCCAACAATTGTTTGTGTATTTTCCACTTGTTGTACTTTTTAGACCCTCGATCTATTAGTGTACTTTGACATTTCTATAATGAATTATTGGTTATAACAACCAAGATCAAATCCAATTCGACTTCCAAGCAACTGATGGATAAAATGATGATCTAATGCACACATTTTGGGATCTTTGGTGAGTTGCAGAGAGGGTGATTGTGACAAAAATCAATCTGATTATACTCCTATGTTAGGAATTTGCTACTAGACAATCAAATTAGTGTTTATATGTTCTATAAACAAATTTTCTATTGTTGAATAATGTATTTGGTTGCATGATTGGGAAATTCAATATAATTTCCCAAAATCAGCTGCATCAAGATTGAAGTCGTGTGTAGTTCTCTTCACCTTAATCTATCAAAGAACGTAAACATAGGTTCCTATACCCAAGGTTTCATAACCACTCAAGTAACTTTCTTCATAGGAGAGAAATAAAAAGAATACTAGTACATAGAAAAAAACCATAGAAGGGTTTAAGATCAAATAGTGTTTGTTTTTTGTGATTTTTTGAGCCACATCATTATCTTTGTTATGATCTAATTGTTTCATTGATGTATCATTTGGGCTTCATGGCTATATCTAAAGTTTACTTTGTAAAAAAAATGGATCCTTTCAAAAGCGTACCTTTACCCTTATCAAAAACAAAGAAAAAATAAATGTATTACCAAAAAATAACTCTTCAAATAAAAATAAAGTACATAATACAAAAAAACAAATCTTATATTAGAAAAATGTGTGTCTATGTATGTATGTAGTAAACAAAAATAATAATTTTAAAGTAAAATAAAATAACTCAAGTAAATAAAATAGCTTGAGATTAATATCTCTTGGAATTTGTTAAATGAAAGTATTCAAGAGGACAATCATCTTGTCATTCTAAATTCCAAACATAAACCCAAAAATCTAATAATGCAACAACATAATTTTTGTGTTGTTTAGAAATGACACCAAGTCTACGGAACATTCCCTCACGGATTCATCTAACAAATCAATACCTGTCTCCAAGCATATAAGAAGTCCTTTGTGTTAATTTGATTTTGATGCCCCTTTGGAAAGATTATTTTTTGCACTCTCCCATATCATATGAGGTTCCCCATGCAATAAGCTCGTGACAAGCCTATACATTCTACTTGCACCTAGAACTCATGGAATGGGAAAAAAAAATCAATAATACAAAAAATGTGAGTTACATCACTTTCATTAATCTAAATTTATATGTTTAATCTTCAAACCAATGACATGGAGTAGAACAACCATTAAAACTTCATGAAGGCAATGCACTGTTGTAGATTGGGGGTCAATTACAAATGACCAAGACTTTCTTAATGGTTGAGAAAAGCATGATTGCATCCTACTAAA
>VDFB02105785.1:580065729-580100477 GCA_007258455.2 Sequoia sempervirens
GGTGTTCCTGATTGAAGATGATGCCATTTCAATTAATTCAGTTGTTTCATATGCTTTTATTATGATTCATGATGCTTGTGGATGTTTCTAGATCATGCTCTATCTTTTTCACACATCTGTATTGATCGTTGTGCTCATGATTCAATATTTTCTCTTGCGTGTTCATGTTTTTCTTGTTCTTGGCCGACATAGTGTTTGTAGCATGTTGGGGATCTTCGAGGAGAAACTAATTGAAGTGTTTTCATGTTGAAGATGTTTTTTTGGGTCCTCACTAAGTTGTGGCCAACCTTGGTTGATTCACATTGATAATCTCTAATGTTTTGGATTGACAGTTTATATTCATTTTATTATTTCTTTCTGGCCAACTTGTAGCGATGAAATTTCTTGTTGTGGATATATAAAAGTGATTGATCATTTCATTTGATGTATGTTGAATGTGTGTGTGCATGAATAATTTCCTAAATCATTCAAAGGCAGAGCATAGTGTGAAGAAGAGTGAAGAGGAGTGCAGAAGTGTTCATGTGCTTAATTGGAACTGTAATCAGCATTAGCATATGCTATTTTCTCTATTCAAAATCTAGATGGTTGTAATCCAAATCTCTTTGTAAGATAGTGTGACTTCCTTTGTAATTGAGTAGTGAGCTCTAGGCAGTGTGCTTAAATGCATGTGCATTCCCCATATTTCATTTTCATTATGCTTTTAATAGGGTATAATCTTGTGGACTAACCTCCACCGTGGTTTTTCCCCTAACAAGGTTTCCATGTAAAAAATATTTGTGTCATGTGTGTTTGTGATGTGTTGATTTTTTTTTTTCATGGTTAATTATCAGATCTATGAATAAGGTTAATAAGTTGAATAATTTTTTAATTTCTATGATAGTTGATTCACCCCCCCTCTTAATTGTCTTCCCTTGTATTTCCAACAATTGGTATCAGAACAAGTTCCTTGGAAGAAGTTTAACAACTTAAGGTGATCTTGGATGGCAAGTTACAAGAAGGATAGTCTGAGATTTGATGGAACAAATTATTCTTTGTGGAAGAATCAAATGGAGTGCCATCTGAGATGCATTGGTGAACCCTACTAGAGCATTACAAGTAATAGGTATGTTATTCCACCGAATAGTACATATGATGAGTACAATATCCAGGCTAAGGAAGCTTTGTTGAGTGCTTTGGCTGATTTTGAGATGACAAATGTTATGGATCTAAAGACTGCTCATGAGATCTAGAAAAAGTTGGAACCCTTGTATGAATGTGATGCTAATGTGAAAATTGCTAAGTTGCAAAGTTTGAAAGGGAAATATGAAAGGTTGAGAATGGGTGATGATGAGAACATTAATACTTTCATGCAAAGAGTGAATGAACTTGTGTGTGGTATTAGATGTGCTAGTGGAAATATATGGAAAGATAGATGAATCTAAAATTGTTGCTAAATTGCTTAGATCCCTGCCTGATTCTTACAAAGTTAAAGCTAGTGCTATTGAAGAGCTCCAGATTGTAACAAACATAACCAAAGATACGTTGGTTGGTAAGATGATTGCTTTTGAGTTGACAGAATTTGGTGATGCCCTTCCTAAGGTCAAATCTACATTTAAGGCTACTAATTCTAAAAGAGATAGACAAAGATATAGGGTATGTGCAGGATCATCATGGAAAAAATAGGCCCTTAAGTGGCAAAAAATTCAGAAAAAATAGAGTTAGGAAACTTGATGTAAAAATTTAAATAAGTTATCTATATTATTTCAAAATTATGTAAGAATAGAATCTGTAGAAAATTGAATGTAGTTTCTAAACTTCTAATGTTTAAAAAAATAAAAATCTATCGGTCAAAACTGAAATTCCCCAATGCAGCATTTACATTTCGTGGAAAAATAAGAATAGGTGTCCTGTCTCGGGAATTCAATCTCTAACCACACAAATTAAAATGATAATTATTTTTTATAATATTTTAGATAAGCAAGTAGAGGACTCATGTCCCGAGATGTGATGTATATTTTTTAATTTTTTTCCAAGTAAATAATCATTAATTATGAATTTTTATTACAACTTTAAAAATATAAAAACTCGTATGCCCACTTAATCTTTAAATTTCGGTAAAAATTTATGAATTCAATTTTTTAATCCTATAGTATACAAAGCATAGAATGTGACGCATGTTTTAGATTCAAAAAATGTGATACCGTTTGAAAGCTATAGATGTTTTTCAATCAGCCTATCAATCAGGAATTTAGTCCTAATTCAAATAGAAAATAAATAATAATTACTTATTAAATTAAAAGTAAAGAATAATTTATATTGGTGGAAAGCTGAGAATCTCCTTTAAAAACCCTTTTCATTTCATCAATTTTGAGTTAAAAAAAAATCATCAGCCACATACCCATCATATTGCCACTTTTTGGCCCATCATGATCTTGCACATACCCTATAATCTAGGTGAAAGTTCATCTAGAAAGACATTCAAGTATGAGGATAAAATAAAACATATTGAAGAAGAAAGAGAGCTAGAAGAGTTGGAAGCACTTATTGTCAAAAGAGTACCCAGAGGAAAAGGTAAGTAGGAAGGAAAATTGCCTCTTAAATGTTTTTCTTGCAATTTAAGATAGGTCATTTTGCATCAAGGTGTCCAAAATGCGCTGCTAAACCAGGACATAACAAGCCTAGATTTTAGAAGAAGTGTTACTATGTTGCTGATGAAGGCATGAAAGATGATGAATTTGATAAAGGAAATAGAAGTGATGATGAATGGGTATTTATTGCTATTGTAACACCCCTCCATTTTGGATCTTTTGATCGACAATGTTTTCCCCATGTTACGCTTTGTTTCTAATAACTCTTGAATTAAGATGTTTGTTTATTGTTTGATCACTCTCTGTTAAGTGACGTGAATGTTATAATTTGATGTGATTGTATTTTATTATGAGGTTATCATTATGGCATGTTTTAGATTAGCATAGTATGTACTTGAATTAATGATGCCTTGTGTTTTGATTATGTTAATGATGTAAGCTTTGTCAGTTATTGATACTGTATTGGTGAAGAGAAAGGTATTGCATCACTCGCTCATGAGTGCCCTGTGATTTCTGCGATTCTCTCTTCACAGTGTGAATAATTTATTATATGTATACATGTGCGACATTTACTTGTTTGCAGGATTGCAGGTACCGAACATTAGCTTCACCTGGTTTCACAGGTCTGAGCATGTCCACTACTCAACAGTAATATTGGGAGATAGTAACGGGTTACCTAGTCATACCTTTACCCTAGTACAGTGTGTCGTTAGTTTGAATTTGGTCTTAAATTTATCATTGTTCTAGTATTTTATTCTTGTGCAAATTTAATGTATTAAATTAAATGTGTATTTAATTTTAAATATTTAATTAAATGAATTATTGTTGTGAGGGCTTTAGAATAAATAAATAAATAAATTTTGGTTATGTTGATTGAGTAAATTTTATTATTGAAAATAAATGGGAATTAAATAAGTAAAAAATATTTAAATTGGTTGCAATTAGTAAAATTGTATTATTATATTTAAATGCATGTGAATGGAAAATATCTAAATTGTTGAGGGAAAAAATATTTTAGATATTTTGTTTAAGATAACTGAGAGTTAGAAATTTGTGATCTATTTGTTGAAAATTCATTATTGGGAGAGATATTAGGGAAAAAGAAAAGAAAGTTGTGACACGTGAAAAGTTTTGTATGGGTTATGGAAAATTGGTGAGGAAATTGTGGATCTCTCGGAGGAAATTGTTTTAAAATTATTTTTTCATAGAATTCTTGGTTGTGTTTTTGGTTGTGTCTTCTGGAAGGAGGAAATTGCATTGAAGAAAGCTTTGGCTACATTGAGAATTGAAATTATAGAGAAGCTCTGGCTACATTGAGAATTGAAATTATAGAGAAGCTCGGTAACATTTTCTTGAGGCAACATTCTTCTGTAATAGGTTCTTTACTATTTTTGTGAAATTACAGTAATTACTTGAGTGGCTTCTTATTGTTGTGTATTCTTCTATAATTGTGTATTGGGCATTAGGGATATTTTTTCTCGAGAAAATTATAAGTCTTCCAGAGATTGTAAAATTGTGAGAGGGTTATTGTATCTTTTATTTGCCCTTTTTGAGATTTTCCTAGGGTAGTGCACATTTTTTTGGGTTTCAGTATTTAACATCCATAGAGATGTGTGAATTAGTTTGAACACCCGATTACTATGAACGGGTTGTGTGATTGGATTTGAGCACCCGGTTATTACGAACGTGATGTGTTGTTCTTTGCAAAATAGTTGATATTTGTTATCGTATTTTGTGCACTGTCTACCCTTGGGTTGTGGAATATGTTATTGTGTTGTCGATAGGGGAGTGGCTTTCAATGGGGGCCGGGACACAAAGGGGTCCCAGGATAACTCGTGTGAAAGTCAGTTTAATTAGTGAAAATTAAATAACCTTTATTAGGGATGGAGTAGCTTAATATTTAATCAGATAATTTAGCCTCGCTCATTGGCTCAAGGGCTAGTATGAGACTTGAGATGAGTCAGGAAGGCCTGGAATGGTAAGATCATTATCTTGTCTTCTCGAAAGATAACCGATTCCGCACTGGTATGCATGTGGGGCCGGAATCATGAGAGGTTACCAAGATAACCCTAGAGGGGAGCCGGGACCTAAGAAGATTTCCTTTGGATAACCAATGTAACCTTTGTGATGACACTCCTCCTATGACAATGGTCGATTTGTATTATACAGTGGATGTATTTGATTCAGTGGTTCTGGAAGCAATGTAACCTTATGTTTTGTGTCTTTTTGGTACAGTGTTTGTGTTTACTGGTACATTGTTGTTTTACATTTATTGGTACATTGTGGTCTTGTATATTACTTGTGTCTAGAGGTAATAGGTTTGTCTTGGTTACCTGTTACTATCTCCTAGCATGGGGGCTAGGCCTATGGGTACCAGATGGTTGGGTGGCGTGCATCTTACACTGTTGAGTTTCACTTCCTGTTTGTGATGGCAGGATCTTCTTGTTCGAGGAGCTCGTATGGTTCTCTAGAGTTGTTCTTCTCCTTCTTCATTGTAACTGTGGATCTATGTGTATAATTGTAATACCTCATTTGTATCGAGGTGAACCTTTGTGATGTAATTGTAATAGTATTTATGATCTATTCATTATTTGGTTTAATGGTGTTGTATATGTGGAAATATGTTTAATACATTTCTATGTGTTAGATTTATCTTGAAATGGTTTAATGCTTTGTTGAAAGTTGTATCTTGAGTTTAATATTCATATGCTATAGTTGGTTAAATTTTATAAGTAATGGTATTCACATGTAGACGCGTTGCATAGCCTAGAGGATGTATGTGGCTAGAGTAAGTTACTTTACTCGTCTTGTTTTAACTTTAAAAAAAATTAGTTGTCCTTCCACATTATTGCATCATCCTCTAGGTTGCGGCACGGGGTTTTACAGCTATCAAAGAAAATAAATCTGTTGGTTGTACAAATGTGGAGAAAGCCCTAGCTACTCGAGTTGAAGAGAAAGATGAATGGGTAATTGACAGTGGATGTTCACATCATATTATGAGAGACAAAAGTAAGTTTGTAAGCTTGGAAAAGTATGATGGTGGTGTTGTGAGATTCGGTGATAATACAACTAGTGTGATCCGTGGAAGAGGTTGCATTTCTCTTGATGGTAAGCATAATACTGATGATGTTCTATATATGGAAGGCTTGAAGCATAATCTTTCAAGTGTTGGTAAAATGGTTGATAAGTGATAAAATATTTAGTTCAAGGATGGAAAGTGTAGAATATTGAGTTCTAGAAATGAAATTGCATCCGGTACAAAAACAAAAGGTAATATATTTCACTTGAGTGTTGCTAGTAAAAGTTGTTTGATTGCTCTTAGTTGATGAAAGTTGGTTATGGCATAGGAGGTTGTGTCATGTTAACTTTGATAATATTGTCAAGATAAGTTCCACTAAGGCTGTGAGAGATTTACCTAAGTTGGTGAAACTTACTAATGCAATATGCAAGGAATGTCAATTAGGAAAGCAAACTAGGATTTCATTTTAGAGTAAAAAGCATTGTTCAAATGAATTGTTAAGCTTGTGCATACTAATCTGTGTGGTCCCTCTAAGGTCAGAATTTTACAAGGTTATAGGTATTTCATGTTACTCATTGATGATTATTCTAGAATGGTATGGGTTACTTTTTTAAGGGAGAAATATGAAGCACTTGAAAAGTTCAAAATGTTTAAAGCTATGGTTAAGACAGCGATAGGTTTGAAGATTAAATGTCTGAGATGAGATAGAGGTGATGGATTCACTTCTGGTGAATTTAATTACTTTTGTGAAGAATATGGAATAAAGAGACAATTATCTACACCATGGACCCCTCAACAAAATGGAGTTGTGGAAAGGAAGAAAAAAACAATTGAAGATGTTGATAGAACTATGATGCTAGAAGGAAATGTTCCTCATATCTATTGGAGAGAAGTTGTGAGTATTGTTGTCTACACACTCAACCAAAAATAAATCAAAGGTGATACTCATAAGACCCCTTTTGAGCTATGGACTAGTCAAAAGCCTACTGTTAAATACTTCAAGATATTTGGAAGCAGATGCTATATTAAGAGAGATAAAGGCATAGGAAATTTTGATGCTAGGAGTGATGAAGGTATGGTTTTGGGTTATTCTACTAAAAGTAAGGCCTACTAGTGTTACAATAGAATATCAGATTATAGGTGATAACAACAAAGGTGTCCAGACTAGGAGAAAGATTGCAGAAGAGTATTGATTGATATCAAAGACTGATCCTACTAGTGTGAATGAAGCATGTAAAGATGAGCATTGGGTTGAAGCAATGAAAGAAGAGTTAAAACAGATTGAGAAAAATGATACATGGATTCTTGTTCCCAGACCTAAGGACAAGAATATAATTGGAACCAAATGGGTCTTTATAAATAAATTGAATGAGCAAGGTGAAGTGGTTAGAAACAAAGCAAGACTAATATGTAAAGGATATTCACAAATGGAAGGAATTGATTTTGAAGAGACTTTTGCCCCTATTGCTAGAATTGAAGCTATACGATTATTTCTTGCCTATGTTGCTCACAAGAACTACAAAGTCTATAAGATGGATGTAAAATCGGCTTTTCTAAATGGTGAATTTGAAGAATTTTATGTTGAGAAACCTGATGGATTCTAGTTGACTGATAAGGAGGATACAATGTCTCAGTTGAAGAAAGCATTGTATGGACTCAAGCAAGCCCCTAGAGCATGGTATGCAAGATTGGATAAGTATTTGCTAAAGCTTGGATTTAAAAAAGGTACTTTTGATAGTAATATGTATTTCAAGATTGATCATAATAAAGATTTGATTGTTGAAGTCTTTGTTGATGATATCATTTTTGGAGGAGATGATGGTTTGTGCATGAAGTTTGCTAATGAGATGTAGAATGAACTTGAGTGTCAATGATTGGTGAGATGAAATTATTTTTGGGATTGAAAATTACTCGATTAGATTAAAGGATTTTTATATCTCAATCCAAGTATGTGAGGGAATTGCTGAAGAAGTTTGGTATGGAAGATTCAAAGCTAGTTGGTACACCTATGGTGACCGGATACAAGTTGACAACAAAAGATGATTCTCCGGAAGTAAATCAGACAAGATAAAAATCAATGATTGGTGCATTGTTGTATTTAACTCAAACTAGGCCTAATATCATGAATTTTGTATGTATTGTTGCAAGATTTCAAGCTAATCTGAAGGAATCTCATGTGACTGTTGTGAAGAGAATTTTTAGATATTTGAAGGGAATTGTTTATCTTGGCCTATGGTATCCTAAAGATGATTATCTTACTTTGACTGCCTTTACTAATGTTGATTGGGTAGGAGATGTGAAAACAAAAAAATTACTAGTGGAGGAGCATTTTTCTTGGGTAAGAAGCTAATTTCATGGTTAAGCAAGAAGTAGAATGCAATTTCCTTGTCTACTATAGAGGCTGAATGCATTGCTATTGCTAATTTAATTGTACTCAAGTATTGTTGATGAAATAGATGTTGAAGTATATCATAGTTGTATATGATGAGGGGTATGTGCTGGATCATGGGGGTCCAAACTAGGCCTCTAAGTGGTGATGAAAATTTAGAAAATCAGAGTTAGGCAACTTGACATAAAAAATTGAATAGGTTATTAACATAATTTGAAAAATATGTAAGAACAAAAGTTGTAGAAAATTGAATTTAGTTTCTAGGCTACTAGTCCTTTTTTGGAAAAAAGTAAATTTGTTTTGAGAAAATTTGAAATTTCAATGCAGTGGTACTCAATTTTCAGGAAAAAGATAAGGAGTAGGTGTGTGTCTGACCACCCTAAGTACAAGAAAAACATAATATTTTTTTCTAATTTTTAAAATATAAGTAGAGGAAACATGTCCGGATGTGACAATTTTTTTTTGTATTTTGTTTCCACATAAATAATTAGTTATGATTTTTTTACTAGAAATTTTTAGAATTATTAAAATGTATGTGTTTGACCACCATAACTTGGTCAAAAAATTATGAAATTCAATTTTTTTTATCCTATAGTAGGTGAAGCATAGAATGTGGTGCATCTTGTAGATTTGAAAAATGTTAAGTAGTTTAAAAGTTATAGAAGTTTTTCAATCAACCTATCAATCAAGATTTTAGACATTTAATGTTGGTAGAAAATCAATAATAATTATTTATTTAATTCAAAATAAGGAAAAAATGATATTGGTGGAAAGTTGACAATTTTTCTATAAACCCTTTTTGTTTGATGAAAATTGGGTAAAAAAAAAGTTGTCAGCCACAAGGGCGAACTTTGGAAAACTAAACAAATTCTGAAAAACACATTTTTTGGGGTGACTTTCCAACCCAAACCAAATATTGAACAGATATCCATTTTGGTTTGGTAATACCAAAACAGATATTTGTTAGTAACGGATATTCATTTTTTTTTTCAAAATGGATGTCCATTATTGAATGGATATCCATTAATTATATTTTTTTATATTATTTATAATACATAATATTATATAATATGTATTATGTATTTATAATACATAAATATATAATATTATTTATTATATATAATATATTATATAGTATATTATATATTATGTATTATTATATTATATATTAATATATATATAATATTATAATATATATTATATTATGCTATATATTACATATTTTTTGTATAAATTTTTATATAATTAATATGAGGTATGCATATTAATTATTATATATAACATATAATTATATATATGAAATATTATATATTATATTATTATGTAATATATATTATATGTTATTGATGTGAGGATCAATTCACAAGAAGAAGAGAGAGAGGAGAGAGACTTAAAAGGGGAGTAAGAAAGACCCCTAAGAGGGAATGGGGAGAGAGAGCTGAGAGGGAAAGAGAGAGAGAGAGGGGGGGGGAGAGAGGGAGGTATTATAATATATTATATAAAATATATGAAATACAATATATATTATATATTATATAATATAATATATAATATATTTAATATATATTATGTAATATATATAATATATTATATAATATATTGAATACATTGTCTCCCTTTGAAAACGAGGCAGGCTTTTTCTAAGTAGAATTAGAAAAAGGTTGTCACATCAATCATATCCAATATCAGGTAACACTATTATTAGATAGATTTCCCATCACTTGCAATAATGGTAGGATTTGAAATATAACTCGTATGGCCTCATAAATGCTTACCAAAAACTTAAAAGCAGCTAAATATTAATAACACCAAGGAAAATGTACCACTGCTAACAAAATTATTGATCCGCCAGGACAAAGTCGAATCGATCGAGGCATCTTTTTTTTTGCGAGAACGCGAGATCGACTTTTCGACTTCCGTTTCACCAAAAGTCAATCAAAAGAAATCAGGCAAAATCTTTCAACTCTGGATCAAAGATCAAGATCTTGCATCGGGCTCGACCGTCTCAACATTCATGCCATCAAAACCTTCAAGTTTAATAACATGTCATTAGATCATTCATATAAAAGACCATAAAATCATCATGAATAAGAATCACTATCTTCCAATCATGGTACATAAACAAGAACATTATGCAACTTTCAAAAAAAATCCTTAGAAGACATCAAGATACATGTTATTTAGATTTTTCATGTGAAATCTATACAATGATTATGATCAACAAATAAGTCATCAGTCAACCATGATGCATGAATAAACACTAAATTAATAGATTATTTAATATGTATTACTAAATTTTTGTCTCATAATTATACTATTAAATATTCATAAATTCAACACTAAAAATATTCATCACACCAAATTCCTTATAAAATATGCATCCAACAAAATTCTTTATAAAATATCCATTGAAGATCAATTTTTTTCATAAATATAAGATCATTGTCTTAATAAAGTTTTGCGGCTCTCAGTTGCATCTATTCATTTCTTTGTGTTTTCCTCTTTAGATAGGGGTTGTCTCCTTTCCTCTATCCATCATTGATGCTCGTCTAAGTCCACTTCCATGGACCTACACGCATCAACAACAGTTTGAATTTTTGATGCAAAACACCTATTTAATGGGTGAACACATTCTTCATTTTGAATAGTGTTAACTTGATCTTGAATGGTTCTAACATTCACATCGACTTGTTCTGGAAAGCGAGTACCATCGAGTGCAAGTGGTGGAGGTGGGGGGTTTCGAGGTGGAGTGTAATGCCCTGCCACACAACCCCAAAGAAAACTAGTACATCTAACATTTATGGTACATTTTTTTTTTAAACTATTAAAGTGTATAAATTATCGTATACATTAAATTGAAAAGATTACAAATTAAACACCTAAATCCTTTGGGGTACACGAGGTGACATTACATAGCTAACCCATTCATTCACTTAACTTCAATTTTAAACATTAATAAATGATAAACAACGTGACAAAAATAATCCATATAATACCATACACACAAATTACATTAAATTAATCATGAAGATATAAAGTACATATTTCCATAGATACAACATAACATTAACAGTATTTACAAATGGTAGTTCAAGAATGATTACATGGTATGACAATACATTACATCAGTTTGATAGTACATCTCAATGAACACATATACAAAATTACATCAAAGTCTTCCCAATGCACGTGGGAATGATACATCAATAAATAAAATACATCTGAAGTACAAATATCCATCTGGTAACATATGAATCCTGGATCAACAACATCTACAAAACTCTGCACTGAAAGGTACAATTGCATACAAGAGGACCCAATGGGGTGCGTAGCACGTTCCACCCAACCACCCCCGTGTTGGGAGTAAACAAGGAAGGATCCTCGACCAAGCACATCTAAACAGTAAGAAAAGACTAACTCCAAATATGAAAAGCAAGAGAATATAAGGTAACACAATATCAATGTCCTCTCACAAAACTTAACCACGATAAATCATCAAAACATAAAAATAGACCACTTCCAACATATTACAACAATAAGTCACAAATCATATCATCAACAAATCTTAAGACATAATATCAATAAACCACTTCTAGAGGATTTCAATAAAAAACATCTCAAAAGGAATGCTAGGGGAGAGTGTCATCGCATGGTCTTACATGGATTATCCAGACATCATGTCTCAAGGTGTCACCTCCATCTATACATGGATTATTCAGACAACCTATCACCAGGTGCCATCTCCATCTATGGTTATCCTGATTGCCTATCTCAAGGCGCTACTCCAAAGGGTTACTCATGTGAAACTGTTAACCTCTCGTGGAAACGAGGCAACAATCATGCCAACCACAACCTTCTCGACCCACCTTTAGTCTATGATAGCACTAACATGTGGACAAGGCATCCATAATTATCTTATTAATGTTTAACTACCCACCTCCTAATTAAATACTTAGGTTATCACTTATTACTCTAACTCTACGTGGGTTACCCTGACAACCCCTTTCTAGCCCAGCCCCCACTTAGAGCCACTCTCCCTAGACACCCAAAACATAAAATCCAACACCAAGGAGTTGTACCACAAGAACACTGAACCAAAAAGTGGAACATCCATGAGGCATAACCATCTCGTCAAAATTATTTGAAACACATCCATAAAATGGTACAACCCATGTGTTACCTCAAATCAAAACCATAGTCAAAACATAGGCCAACTGTGAAATTACAAAATCAAATATAAACAATAGTATCCCCACCTCTGGAAGTCCCTAATCAATGACTTAAGTTCCTATAGAAGGATAAACTAACTCAAGGGTTTTCCCACATGACATAAAACCATTTAAAGAGAAAACCACAATAGATTCAATAAACAATCTCGAGAGTACACAATTATGTAAAACAATGACATAAAACACATTTCAATACACAACACTTTCACCAAATAAATTAATTAATTACTCGAGAATAATCAATTTAATTTAAATTACAAAGTTTATTTCTAATTTTCACGATTACACTATAACATTGCAACTTATGAAATTATCTAATTAATTCATAATCACAGCATATAAAATCCTTTATATATATATATATATGCATATATATATATATATGCATACATATATACATATATATAGACACATATATATATACATATATATATAGACATATATATATATACATATATATACATATATAAGCTTTTATGTGTATATACATATATGCATATATATGTATATATATAAAATAAAACATTTATTAAAAAAATCCATGATTTTAAATCATATTATAAAATATATATTCTAATATATACATATATATATAAACAACATTTAATAAAAAAAACAAACGAATTTTAAAAGAAGCAGTATGAGGTACAGAACCCCATGCAGCCCGTGGGTACTACATACCTCCCAGTGGGGAGGCCGCAGTCCCCATTGGTTGTGTACAACAGCCTATGACTATTGTGCGTAGTTAGTGGGGACTGTGCACAGCCACAGGGGACGGGGGTGGTACGACTTCGGGTGACCACTCCCTTCCCAAAAATTTACATTTTTTTTTATATAATTTGTTTTATATTATTCCTGTAATACCCCTCATGTTACTAGTTGAACTCATTATTTTTTTATGCTTTTGTTTGATACTTTGAGACTATGATAGTACTATTTATTGGTTGGTGATTATGCTACTTCAGTTGATGACATTATGGTTTGGTGATGTTAATTTGGTTTTAGTAATTCATTGTGATGCAATGGTTTAGTAATCAGTTATGATGTGATTAGTTAGTTAGAATTGTTACTTTATATTTAATGTTGTATTTGTTAGAATAGTTTTGGTGAGAGCACAGTGTAGCACCACTCATTTGTGAGTGCCTTGCTACGCTGCAATTCCTTCTCACAATGTAATGTTTTGATTATATATATACATGTACACGATCTTGTTTGTATGCAGGAATTGCAGGTCTAGAGTCTCGATTCCACCTGCTTCGGCAGGACAGGGCGAGCATCAATTTAACCCAACGGGCATAATGTTGAAACATAGATGACAAGGAAGTCACCCCATCCCATGTGGTCAAACCATCCTGATTGAGTGGTATTCTGCATCTTTGTTTTTGTCATTTTTGCAATTTATTATAGTAATTTGTGTGAGTGTATTGTGGTATTTATTTTACGTTGATGTTCGGTATGATGTTATTTATATAATTAAATAATGTAAATAAATGTTTATTATAAGTGTTGGATAATTTGTATTAAAATATTAAAAGTCTAATATTAAAAGTCATATGATTTATTTAAAAGTGTAAATTAAATTATTTAAAATTTAGTATTTTGATAATTTAATTAAATTAACATGTTGAGGATAATTATGAAATAAATAAATTAAATAAATTAAATTGTGTGAATTACAAGTAAAGCTTGCAAAATCATAATTAAAACAGAAAGTATTGTTAAATGGGAAAAAAATATATAAAATATAAGATAAGATAAAAAGGACAAATGAGTGTTGATTTTGGCTGAAAAGCTGGAATCAAAATTAGAAAACTTCTTTTAAATTGGATATTTAGAAGCTTTCGAAAAAGAAGAGATATATTTTTATTTAATTATAAATTTGGTATTTTTTCATTCACAGGAAGTGGACAGAAGTTACGAAAAATATTGAGTTTTGGAAAATAGGAGTTTCCCTTGTTCTTCTTCTGCAGTAAATTATTTTTAGCTTTTCATTGTTCTATAAGAGAGGTTCTTCAGAAGTAAAATTTAGATTTGAGGATTGGTCAAGAGAATCAGGTGAAGAAGTTTTGAAGGCAAGAACAAGAGCTCTTCGAAAGGCTATCTAGATCAAGCAAAGCTTCATCATATTTTCAACAGCGCAGGACTCCGAGTTCCATTTTCTTATTTCTCTAGTTTTCTATTTCAAAAAGAGAATTGGAATAAATAAATAAATAGGCTTTCTGTGAAAGAAAATTTTGGTTGGAATTTTAAAAGTTTTCTGGGTGCAAACAAACAGAAGGAAATGCTTTCAAATTTTCTTTAAAAATTTCCAAATTCTTTATCATTTTGCTATGGAAAAGATCAATCTTTTTTTTTAAATGAATTTGTAATATTTCCCTGTATATTAATATATATATATATGTATATACATAATATATGTATATATATAAATATGTATATATATATATATTATGTTGATAAGTGTAAGGAAATTATTTTCCTTTAGAAAAATTTAATATGTTAACATATATATATATATAATGTTTTCACTGTACCCATGACGCGTCTGTATTTGGGCCGAACCCTATGGAGGTCAGCGTTGGTTATTGTGTTGGGAAGTGGGTTAGCTAGGCCGTACCCACCTCCCCTAGCCTTTGTTTATGGGGTGCAATAGTCCAAAGGACTGTCACAGTAGTCCTTGGACTACTGTGCCAGTCCTTGGACTGTTGTGTCAGTCTTTGGACTACACCCAGCAGTACCATTTGGGGTTTCCCCTATTGAAATTTAAATTCATTGTTTTTTTAAATTATCACATCGTATGTATGTATGTATGTATGTGTGTACTGGTACAGTACGATCCGATTCGTGTGTTCTAGATTAACTCAGTTTTGATTATTTTGTTTCAAATATAAACTAGAATCAGTATATTTAGACATATTTATACTATGTATATATATATATGTTTGTTAATAAATGTATATATATAAATATATATATATATATATATATATATATATATATATATATATATATATATATATATATATATATATATATTTGAATTATAATAATAGGAAACATTGAGTTTCTTTTAAATTGGAAAAATTATTAAGCAGTCTATTAGTAGTAATGGAATAAAAGAATTTGTTAGAATAAATAAGCTGAATGTTGTATTTATATATATATTAATATATATATGGATAGGAAATAAATTGACACAAAGTTATATTTTTTATGTTTTAAAATTTAAATTCATGGTTGTGATGATTAGTGAATTGGGAAATAAATCTCGTTGCTTAATTGGGAATGAAATAGATCAAACTTTGGAAACTAGTAAAATTGATTTGATCATTGTTATTTTATTGTTTTGGGTGTTATCGATGTGGGAACCCAATTTGGTTTAGAAACCCATTTTTGTTGTTGTAAACCTTAGTTTCCAAAGGTGTGATTTTATCATTGAATGTTTATCCTCGCATAATGTGCTCTTGATGTTGTAAATTATTAGTATTATTATTTGGAAGGGTTGTACGAGTTGTGTTAATATTTTGATTATGTGTATAGCGAGATGGGTAATGCCTCGTGATTCATTTGTTGCAATTTATTGCTTTATTCTTTATGGTACAACCCTTGCTTACTTTGTTATGTTTTTGGGTCTCAGGGAGAGTGGCTCTTCGTGGGGGCTGGCACCTCAAAAGGAGGAAGGGCTCAGGATAACCCATGTAAGAGTAGTTTAACAAGTGATAACCTAATAATAGAACTTATCGGGATGGGTAGTAAAAACATATAAGATAAACTTGAATACCTTGTCTATGCGTTAGGGCTATTGTAGACTAATGGTAGGCTGAGAAGGCCGTGGTTAGAAAATTCATAACCTCGTCCTTATGAAAGGTTAACAGCTCCACATGAGTCACCCTATGGGGCTGCACCTCAAGTAGGAGGAAGGGCCAGGATAACCATAGATGGGGGCAGGTGCCTCATGTTGGAGGAAGGGCCAGGATAACTCATGTAGGCTATGTGATGACACTCTCCACTAGATACCCTTATGCCTTGTTTCTTGGTTGCCTCTGGAATTGTATTTTGATTCATTGTTTTAGATTCTTTTAGAAATGATTTATGATTTTTCTCTGGTTACTTGGTTAATGGTTATTGCCTTGGTTTTTTTGTGATGATATTTATGGCTTTGTGTTTATTATGTTGGCTCATGGATGTTGTCGTTTATTTCCTTTGTAATCCTTGATGATGTATTTGGATTTATTGTACTATGCTATTCTTTATTGGAGTTGTCTTATGGAATTCATGGTCGTGATTACTTCCTTGTCACCTCTGAGCACATGGGATGGGTTATTTATAACCCACATGGTTGGGTGGAACGTGCTTCGCACCTGTTGGGTTCCCCATCAATGTTCTTTCTTCTCAGCATTCTTCAATTAGAGCTTGTACCAGTTGTTCAATTTGTAATTCAGACATTATTTTTACTATGTATTTATCCCACATGTATGGTAGATTTCGTTGTATTCATTATTGATCATGTAATGTATTAAAAGATGATGTATTGTATATGAACCTTTGTAAAAATTATTGTGTGAGATTTATTATGGTTGTATAATACAATGTATTATTCTTTTACTTATGGTTACATGGATGTACTTCTGCAAATGGATTTTGTAATTTTACTTATGGTTACATGGATGTACTTCTGCAAATGGATTTCGTAATGTTGATGAATGTAAATTTAGATAAGTTATTTAGTTTTATCTTTTATCTTTTGTAATGTGTTGTTTATTCAATGTGACGTCGTGTGCCCCAAGGGACTTGACGTTATGATGTCAATGTGCAATGTAAATATGTTTAATGTTTAGTTGCATGTTTACTTTGTATTTTTTTTTAAATGTGTGCAATGTTTATCCTTTGGGGTTTGTACGACGAGCATTACAATTCCTCCAATGAAATCTAGAACTCCAGAACAAAAAGAAATAATATATATTATTTTATTCATTTAAAATCACAGTACACAAACTTTGTGAATTTGTATCTATTTCTTTTCAAACACAAACAAAATATAATATAATATATATATATATATTTATTTATTTATTTATTTCAGTATAAGTATATATATAAGTGTATATATATATATATATTTATCCACAAGATACAAAATAAATAAAATGAATAATTTAGTTTTTAATCAAACTCATAATAAATCTAGGCATATAAATTGAACTCATAATAAAAATTATTTTCTTATCAAAACAATAATCTCACAACTAAATTTTATTGAAAATTTTCAAAAGGTTTCACTATATTTTCTTACAGAAGATTCAAGGGTTTATTTCAAGAAAATTTCAATCACATAACCCTCTTTCAAAACAGATAAATTGATTTTCAAATATGGCAGCCAAGATTCTTGTTTACAAAACAATAAATCAAATGAAATAATAAATTTAAAAGAACCTGGAGTCCTTCGTTCAAAGACAAATCCAAACATAGTAGCCTTCTTCCTTTTTTGAAAGTAGAATTCCCTATGTAGTTTCTTCTCAATTTCCTTCCTTTAGCTCTCTTCTATATCTATTTTATATCCCTTTCTTGCAGAACAATTTTAACAAAGAAGCACAAAAACCTATCTTTTTCTTTTTCAGACCAAAACCAAAAACCTTTTCTCTCTGTGTGTGTCCAACTTCCTTTTCACACAATAAAATAAATAAAAATAAATAAAGCTCTTCTTTCTTTTTTTTTCTCAAAAATCCCAAAACATCCATTGGTTCTTTTTCTTTCTTTAAAATCTCACACTTATATCACAAATTTTAATTAAAAATTCATTATTTTCACATGATATTATCCCTACAAGATATTCTCCTCTGTTTTTCTAATTTTAATATCTTGAAAAAGATAATTTATAATTATCACCAACATTATTTATTTAAATTAATTACTTACACCTTTTAATTAATTAAATAACTTTTAATTTACAACATTTAACTCCAAAATTACAATTACTCACAATTAATCATATCCACAAATATCATTAATTTATTCCATATAAAGTAAAAATAAATTAAATAACAACTAACCATAATTAAAATAAATAAACAAAAACAACCAATACAGAGACAAGGACAAAGCCAAAACCATGACACATCAAGACTCACAACGAGGTGATGGACTTGGGACGAGGACACTTCCTTATCAACTCCCTTTTTCAACATCATACCCGTTGGGTTAATTTAATGCTCGCCCTGTCCTACCGAAGCAAGTGGAATTGAGACTTTATTCTTGCAATTCCTGCATACAGAAAAACATCAAGTAACATGTAAATCTCCATTGTAGACACACCATAAAGGTATTCGCTAGATAGTAGGGAACTCACAAGCAAGTGATGCTACTCCATCCTTTCACCAAGACTCACAAGAAAATACATCAGAAACCATAGCAACATAGAATCACAACATCATCACATATAATATTAAAGAAAACCATAGCATAACCAATTAATATAACCACCACATAATGTATCATCAAACATCATAGTAATCTCAAGTGTAGCAAACAAACCAAACTATGAATCCACACACAACCAAGTCAATGAACTAATCACCATCACAAACCAAGTATCAAACCAACACATAAGAGTATCAAAGAGTATCAGCAACATGATGGCTATTACATGGGTGGAGCTAAAGTGGTTGGATCTGGAGGGTGTGGATCCATGATTTAGATATAAGTGAACCTGTATTAAATTTGTAATTGAAAAATGTAAGACACATGTTTAAAATCCCCTTAAACCATTCAATATAAATGACTTAATTGAATACAAATGAAAAAATGTCTAAAGCTTATTTATGTCTAAGGCATGTAAATGGAAAACAAATAATTGTTAAAGTGATGTGGAATCTCATTTAAAAATACATAAAATTTTTACCTCACTACAATGTGGAAGTGTTAAGCTCCAAATTGATTCAACAAAGGTGGAAGTTTTTTGCTCTAAATTTCCAATACTAAGTGAATTTGTATACATAGTTAGTTAAACAAAAACTTGTCCCTACAACCATAGGGAAATGGGAAAAGTTAATGGGTAATAATCAATGGGCTATGCGGGAGGCTATCATTTGTAT
This sequence comes from Sequoia sempervirens, assembly GCA_007258455.2. Classification (NCBI taxonomy): domain Eukaryota; kingdom Viridiplantae; phylum Streptophyta; class Pinopsida; order Cupressales; family Cupressaceae; genus Sequoia; species Sequoia sempervirens. The sequence continues at coordinate 580,085,025 of VDFB02105785.1, forward strand.
ATGATTCAATATAATAGCCTCCTGCATAGCACATCGATTATTACCCATTCACTTTGTCCATTTCTCTATGGTTGTAGAAACAAATTTTGTTTGGTCAATTATACTAACAATGGATCTAGATTCGCCAAGAATTGGAAATTTAGAGCACTTCCAACAAGGATCCTTTCTATTTTGAGAGCTGAAGAGAGTCAAAAAAAGTTTAAAATTTAAAAAAAAAATAGCAAAAAATACTAATTTAAAAATTATAAACAAAGCAAGAATTTAAGAAACATAAAAATAAATGATAAAGAATAATGAAAAATAGACAGAAATGTAAAATAGTTTAAAAAAATGGAGAAAGGAGGTCATGAAAGTTCTATTTTATGTTTGTTTATAATGCTAGGTTCAATTTTATGGCTTTTTTATAGTAATAAAGGTTCCATTTTTTTGTTTGATGTTTTTTTTAATTTTTTCACTAACTAGGGTTTCAATTTTTGTTGTAACTTTAAATAGAAATGAAAAAATTCAAAAAATGTAAAAATAATGCAAAAAAAATCTTAAATTTATAACTAATTAACAAAAAAAAATTGAAAAAATGCAAAAAAAACATACCTAGAGGTCACTGGAGGTCGCTGCTCGACTGTTGCATTGCCAAAATGAGGACTGGTTCGTGAAAATGAGGAAGAATTAGCGTTATAAAGTTCTCAAAGAAACGAATATCTATTACAAATGGATATCCGTTACGTGGAAGTATATTATATTCCCATGTGGCTTCAATTAATTGGATTAAAAATGGATATCGGTTAATAACAGATATTTGTTACTAACAGATATCCATTATTAATGGATATCCATTTATTATATCATAAATTTATTTTATATATAATATATATTATATATTATATATTATATATTATAAGATACAATATATATTATATGTTATAATATATAATATTATAATATATATATTATATATAATATAATATAATATAATATAATATATAATATAATATATAATATATAATATAATATAATATATAATATATAATATATATTACATATTATATATTATAATATATTATATATTTTATTATATAAATTATAGAACCTATATTATATATTATATATTATGAATACATTGTCTCCACTTGAAAATGAGAGAACAAAACTGATATCCGCTAAAAATGGATATTCGTTAATATCAAATATCCATTATGCAACACCATATTGATTTTTCACGGGGCATCAATATCCAAAGGAGTTAGTAACAAATATCCATTTTTTAAATTATAAATTTATTACATATAAATATACTATATATTATGTAATATATTTTATATATAAAATATATTACAGTATATATTATGTATAAAATATATTACAGTATATATTATATATAAAATGTATTATAGTATATATTATATAATATATTATAGTATATATTATAGTATATATTATAGTATATATTATATATAATATATACTATAATATATATTATTTATATTATAGATATATTGTATATATATTAACTATATTATATAATATATTCAATAATCCCATCCTGGGGCCCATCCCTGACATGTTGGCCTAGAGAGGGAGTAGGGGAGAGGGAGGGAGAGTGGAGGGTGGAGATGGGACAAGGGATAGGGGAAGGAGGGTGGACGGGGTGGAGGGGGGTGGAGAGGGTGGAAAGGTGGAAGGGTGGAATGGTCAAAGAGGGTCGCGAGACAAGCTGGGAGGATGGACAGAGTGGATGGAGGGTCTTAAGATTTATTCCAGAATGTGGAGGAAGGGAGGATGGATGGAGGGATAGGGAGGGTGGATGGAGGGAGGGAGGGTGGAGGGGGTGGATGGGGAAGGAGGGTGGACAATGGATGGAATGGGGGTGGAGGGTGGATGTGGAAGGGAATGGAGGAGTGGATGGTGGATGACCCTGATGGCGATGACGACGGAGGCGGTGATGACTTTGCAAAGATCCAGATGGGCGATACCGATGGCGATCACGCGTGACGGCGGACGGCGTGATGATAAGCGATGGCGATGATCCGATGCATGATGATAATCCAACAAATCCATGATGATAAGCAGATAATCGATATTTATGACAAAGATGCATGATGCAAGATATTTTATGATGGCGATGGGCGATTGAAGCGTGATGATCCCATGATGGGCCACGATGAAAACGCGATATGAGGGGCGATGAACAAGTGATGATGATGACGCGACATCAGACATCAGACAACCGATACGGATATGACAACGCGATATTTGATGGGCTTATCGATCTGATGATATCGACTTTATGATGGCGTGATGGCGAGGGTGGGAGATGGTGGAGTGGGTGGAGGAGGGTGGAGGAATAGGGTGGATGGAGGAAGATGGTGGAGGATGGAGGGAAGGTGGACTGTGGATGGAATGGAGGGAAGGAATGGAGGAATGGAAGGAATAAGGAAGGAGGGGAATGGAATGGAAATGGAGGGTGGAGGGGTATCATGAGAATAGTGGGAGACGGTGGGAGAGTGTGGGAGACAGTGGGAGATGGTGGGAGGGTTATAGAAAGGGATACTATATATTATTTATTTATTATATTAAATATATTAATATAATATTAATATATATAATAATATATGAATGTATATTATATATTAATATAATATCAATATATATATATTAATACATAATAAATATTAATATATAATAAATATATATCATATGTCAAAAGAAATTATAATTCATAAATTTCAAAAAATGGATGTTTGTTTGTTACGAATATCCATTACTATCGGATAACCGTTATTTTTGGATATCTGTTAAATTGTGTATTAGTGGTTTACACACTTGGAACAAAAAAATATATTAATATTAATATATATATATATGTAATATATATTAACATATATAATATTATATATTATATATATTATTTATTAAAATATAATATATAATGTATATTAATAAATATTATATATTATATATTGATATATTATATATATTATATATAACATATGATACATAATAACGGAGGTGACGGATATCCATCTATAACGGATATCCATTTTTTGTATTAGTGTGTTATACACTTGGACGAGCAGCAATATATATATTAAAATATAATATATAATATATATTAATATATATTATATATTATATTTTAATATATATCTATTATGTATTTAAATATAATATATAATATATATTAATATATAATATATAATATATATTATATACTAATATATAATATATATTATATACTAATATATAATCTCTATTATATATTGATATATGATATATATTATATAACATATGACATTCTAATAACACTAGAAGTGACAGATATTCATCTATAACGAATATCTATTATATACGGATATTCATTTTCCATGTGTGAATTGTTAAGACTCAGGGCCATGTCGATTAGATCACATAATGGATATCCATTTTGTAAGTTATATAAAAAACAAAAAAGGGATTTTTTTTGAGTATTTCAACGGTCCCTACATTCTTTTTGTCATGAAAATCTCATGATTTTTTTCTACATCTGATGAAATTCAACTTTTCAAAGATTCTCTTACACTTTTTGTAGAATTCCAATCATTTGTGTGTTTTTTTTTATTTGTGCAATGGCGAGAAGCAGTCAGCATAAGAGAAGGTAAAAGGAAACTTACAACAGAATAAATTGAAGCATATAGAGAAAAAGATAGAGAAAGTCATAGGAAAAGAAGACAAGGTATGCAAAATATTTAAATTCAAGCTTCTTCTGAACCATTGAATGTTAATTCAAGTGAAGATGAAATAGGAATTGAAAATATTGAACATCATATTCAAATTGAAAATGAAAACATTGAAATTGAAAATGTGCAAATTGAAAATGAAAATGCGAACAACATTGAGAATGAAAATGTTGTTGAAAATGATATTCAAAATGAAGTTGTTTTTGAAAATGTTGAAAATGAAAATGTGGTTGAAAATGAAATTGTTTTTGACAATGAAAATGTTGTTCAAAATAAAATTGTAATTGATAATGTTGAAAATGAACCTTATGCAACACCTAATTACAAGAGAACCCCTAACTAGTTGGTTGAAATAGATGAGGACATAATTGATACTCTTGAAGGGAAAAGGTCACAATGAATGGCTCATTTGTGGGCTACGAAATTCTTCAATGAATTATTTTCCAATAAGACATCAACCGAACAATGCCAACTTTTTGTGCAATTACTTAAGATTTACAAAATGAGACCATTATTAAAAAAATTGAAAATTTGTCTCACAAAAAAATAGTCTTAAATTAAAATATATTTTTAATGCTCTAACCTTTATTGGAAAGGCTAGCAAGGAAAAAGATAAAAGGGTTGCTCGAAGAGTGATCACAACCTCACTAGTAAGCAATCATTTGAAAAATCTTGTTTAATGAGACAAACTTGTATTGATTTTAACTTAAATTGTAAAACATTGAATAGAGCACTATCAAGAAGAGTAAGACTCGATAGTGCTCTTCAAAATGATACATGGGCTTTTAGTGGGAGGCTTCCACGTGTTGATAAAAAGCTAATAGATAATGTAAAGATGCAAATTGAACAATATTGGAATTCTCACTCTAGAGTATCACCGAACGTAAAGGATTTTTTAAATTTATGAATTGGCAATAGAGATCGTACACCGCATCCTAAACATTTTTTGGAATGTAGCCAAATAATTTTGCACAAACAATTTTGTCAAGAACATCCACATTTGTAAATCTCACAAAGTAATTTTGGGTCTTGCAAACCATTTTATTGTGTTCCTATTAAGGTTCCTAATACATGTTGTTGTAAATACCATGTTGAGTTTTTAATGTATCATGAATTGTTATGCCATATACCTTCTATTATGCATACTAATGAAATGTTGTAGGAATGTCATGCAGTGCAACTTCCCAAGTCATCGAGGGAGTTGTTAGATTCATTTTTATGCACTAGAGGTGATGGTTGCTTATTTTATAAAAATGATTGTTTAAATGGAATGTGTTTGCAATGTGTTGGTTTATCGAAGTTTGTAACATGCTTTCATGAGGGCAGCAATCATGATTTTGGTAACAAAATTGTTGAGAAAAAAAATATGAGACAATGAAATACACATTGAAGAGTGGAGGTGATGGTTCTAGATGTGATTTGGTTGCAAGAGAGGTAAGTATTGCTGATTTTATTTCAGATTTTAAGAAAAATCTTTTCTATAAGTATGCAAGGCATAGCCACAGGTCCCAGTGGTTGGATCAGCAATTCAGGTTGTGTAAGGACTCTTTCCCCATTGGAACTATTGTATCTGTAGTTGATTTTGTTTAAAATTACACATTGCAACCACAAAATGAAGTTTAATCACAATATTATAATTCTATTCAAATTGCTATTTTTTTCCACATAACATATAGGCATGCCCCTGATAGTACAGAAGAGGATAGGAAGATAATTAGGGAGTACCATTTTTACATGAGTGATGATAGATCTCATTCATCTAAGTTTGTACAACATTGTTTTGAAAAAAAAATTGAGTTCTTGTAGGAAAAAGGAATTGCAATGGGTCAACATTTGATTTGGTTAGATAACTGTACAAAGCAATTCAAGAATGCTCACATGTTTTATTGGTTGAGAAGGATGCATATGGAGAGGGGTGTACCACATATTTAGAGTTTTTTTGAAGCCGAGCATGGAAAAGGTGAGCATGATGGTGCATGTGCATGTGTGAAGAGAGCTTTTGTTAAGGAACAAATGAAGATTATAGGTGGTGCAGCATTCAGTGATGCACGTTCTATTGTGGATTGGTGTACCTATGCACTATCATGAGGAGGGACACTTTATTCACAATTCAGTAGGTTATTTTGGTTGGTTGAGGAGAGCACAGTGGGAGACAGAATAGAATGTCAAACAATTAGAGATTCTTCAAATATGCATTTAGTTCAAAGCTCAAATGTAAGTGCATGGACCATATGGACATGAGAGATGGCTTGTTTTTGTCAAAATTGTATCCAGTGTGATTGGGATTAGTGTGAGTCAAATGAATGGGTAGATACAAGGATTCCACAATACCTAACCCCATTGTCTCTAGCACAATCCTCATTACAAGATGTAATGGAAAGTTCACTTGACTAAAATCATCTTTCAGATCTTGTACAACCAAGACATGTCTATGTAGTTGTAGCACCATAGGGAAATGAAGAGGGATCAAACTATTGTTGGCACGATGTGTACAAGGAAAGAAAAATATAACACAATTGATGACAAATAATGATGGCTTCATGTATCCTACAGGTTCAATTTTTGTTTCTCAAACTTGGTTGCATTACCATTTCACCATAGCCTAGGTTGTTTACAATAATATAGATTTGCTATTATAAGTATATTTAGATGTTGATAAAAAATTTATGATCACACAAGTTCAGTTGTTGTTTTCATAATTTGGCTGCAAACATATATGATTAGAAAGAATGGAATACCTACATTTGAAGACTATGAGAAACACATAATCATTTTGATGTATTCACACCTTGTTATAGCAACAAATGTTAAGTTATTGAGACATCATGCTATACCAAAAACAAAAAAACTATGGAAAATTAGTAGTGTTGATCATGAAGCATTACTGGAAACTTTGAAGGTAAGAGATGACCCTACAGGGACACTTGAGTAGCAGGTCATTTGTTGTATGGGACAGGTATGATATTATTCATCACATTTTGATATTGTTTATCTACTAAGGTTCATTATTTAGGTTGTTTAGAATAATATAGATTGGTTATTCTAAGCATTTTTTATAGTTTGCATTACCAATTCATCATCATTCAAGTTATTTAGAATAATATAGATTTGTTAGTCTAAGCATCTTTTCTATTGTGACGATATAGATATCTCATTTGAAGTGCATTATGATGTTCCTAACAAGATAGGTCATGGACCTGCTACAACAATAGCTAACTTTGATTATTTGGGAGAGGTATGCGACATATTAGAATATTATAGATTGGTTATTCTAACCATCTTTTATAGTTTGCATTACCATTTCATCATTATTTAGGATGTTTAGAATAATATAGATTTGTTAGTCTAAGCATCTTTTCTATTGTGACAATATAGATTTCTCATTTGAAGTATATTTCGATGTTCATAGCAAAATAGATCATGGAATTTCTACAACAATAGCCAGCTCTGATCCTTTGGGAGAGGTATGCGAGAGATTAGAATAATATAGATTTGTTATTCTAAACATATTTTATAGTTTGCATTACAATTTCATCATCAATCAGGTCATTTAGAATAATATAGATTTTTTATTCTAAGCATCTTTTCTATTGTACGTAGTTTGACTGCTACCTTAATGGTTTGTATAGGTGGTTCACTCCAGAACGTCAACATATTACTCTTGTGGAAGAGTTTGTTTACCACCAAGGCAATGCGAGCTCTATTTCCTTGCCCTATTGGGAAATGACTATGTATTAGGGTCATTTGTTGTATGCCTACGTGGCATTTTGTAAATCCTATATTTGATAACAATTATTGAATGATAATATCATGCATATTGTGTACACTTTATGTGTATTCAAGTGTATACTTTACAACTTATGTGTATACTTTATCACTTATGACTATTGCAATGTATACTTTACGACTTATATGTTTCAAAGTGTATACTTTCTATTCATGTGTGTAGTTCAAAACTTAAGTGTATTTGAGTAAATGAATCACTTTTTCACTTATTGACAAGGAATAAAACAAACCCTAAACACCTTTGCACCTTAACATCGCATCCATCTGACCCTTTTTCCATCAAATAAAAACTCATCACAGCGAGAAAACACATCTGAGATAGAAAAAATGAAGAAAGGTTATTGTAGAGGATCCCAACACGATCCCATAGCCTTAGACATAGAGTTTGTAGGCATCACAGTTTCTGAGAAATAGATATTCAAAGATTTATGTCTTTTAGCACTTTGGACTCTTAAGGGAAATCGTCGGTCCAATGTAGCTCGAAGTGATTCGGCGTATTTGGGTGCAAAATAGGACCATCCTTGGTGTAAACATACCCATCTAGATGTGTTAGAATAGTCTTTTTGGTCCTACGAGTTGCAGAACGAAAGTTGCATCACTTTGCAACTTTACACTACTTGCATCTAATAACTTTTTCCTCAACTGAAAACTGGTCACCAAGGGGAAACACCTTTGAGATAGAAAAATATGAGAGAGGTTATTGTAGAGGGTCCCAACACGATCCTATTTCCTCAAACAGAGAGTCTGTAGGCATCACGGTTTCAAAGAAATATCCCTTCAAAGATTGTTGTCTTTTAGCACTTTTAACTCTTAAGGGAAATCATTAGTCCAATGTAGTTCGGAGAGATTCAGAGTATTTGGTTGAAAAAGAGGACCATCCCTAGCATAAAAATACCCATCTAGACATGTTGGAAAAAAAAAAATTGGTCCCACGAGTTGCAGAACGAAAGTTGCACTACTTTGCAACTTTACACTACTTGCATTTGACAACTTTTTCCTCAACTAAAAACTGGTCACCATAGGAAAACACCTCCAATATAGAAAAATATGAGAGAGGTTATTGTAGAGGGTCTCAACACAATCCCATAGCCTCAGACGGAGAGTCTCTAGGCATCACAGTTTCCTAGAAATATCCCTTCAAAGATTGTTGCCTTTTAGCACTTTCGACTCTTAAGGGAAATCGTCGGTCCAATATAGCTCAAAGAGATTCGGAGTATTTGGGTGCAAAATAGGACCATACCTAGCATAAAAATACCCATCCAAACGTGTTGGAATAGTCTGTTTGGTAATAAAGTTGCAGAACGAAATTTGCACCACTTTGCAACTTTACACTGCTTGCATCTGATAACTTTTTCTTCAACTCAAACCTGGTCACCGCGGGAAAATTCCTTAGAGATAGAAAAATATGAGAGAGGTTATTGTAGAGGGTACCAACATGATCCCATAGTCTTAGATGGAGATTTTGTAGGCATCACAGTTTCTAAGAAATAACCCTTCAAAGATTACAGCCTTTTAGCACTTTTGACTCTTAAGGGAAATCATCATCCAATGTAGCTTGGAGAGATTCAAAGTATTTGGGTGAAAAATAGGACCATCCCTAGCATAAACATACCCATCCAAATATTTTGAAATAGTTTTTTTTGTCCTACAAGTTGCAAAACAAAGTTGCACCACTTTGCAACTTTTACACTACTTGCATCGACAACTTTTTTTCTCAACTAAAATTGGTCACTATGAGAAAAATTCCTCCAAGATAGTGAAATCCAAAGAGATTATTGTAGAGGGTCCCAAAATGTGCCATAGCCTCAAATGAGAGTCTGGGCATCATAGTTTCCAAGAAATATCCCTTCAAAGATTGTTGCATTTTAGCACTTTCAACTCTTAAGGGAAATCGAACATCCAATGTAGCTTGGAGAGATTCGGAGTATTTGGGTGCAAAATAGGGCCATCCCTAGCATAAACGTATCTGGATGTTTTGGAATAGTCTGTTTGGTCCTACAAGTTGCAAAACGAAAGGTGCACCACTTTGCAACTTTACACTGCTTGCATTTGACAACTTTTTCCTCAACTGAAAACTGGTCACAGTGGAAAAACACCTCAAAATGCCTTCGAGATAGAAAAATATGAGATAGCCTCAAATGGAGAGTATGTAGGTGTCACGATTTCCACAATCGCCCTTCAAAGAATGCCTTTTAGCACTTTGGACTCTTAGGGAAATCGTAGGTCTAATGTAACTTAGAGTGATTTGACCTATTTGGGTGCAAAGAGGACCATCCCTAGTGTAAACGTACCCATTTGGACGTGTTGCCAGTTTGTTTGGTCCATGAGTTGCGAATGTTCTTCACTTTGCAACTTTACACTGCTTGTCAAAATTACAACTTATTGTCAAATGATGGAAGTTCAAGAGTCATCTTGTTGTAGTTCATTGGAAAATAGCTAGAATTTTTTTGGTCATGGCCTAATTAAGTAGGAATTAGATGTTAGAAGGGTTCAGGAGAGCAGGGGAGATCAATCGAGGTTTGGGTATGATTCCCTAGATGCGAAAAGTGTGGTTTTTGAGTGAAATTGGGAGGTTGAAGGGTGTTAGTGATTAAAATTTATTGGGGAAACAATTTATAAAGGTTTATTAAGCATATGCAAACTTATATAAATGTGTTTGAGGTGTTGCTTGAGTGAGATAAGTGTGGAAATGCATACTTTCAATTAACCCCCTTATAATCTAAACAAAATGAGGGTTACACGATTGAGTGACTTAGATGGCATTTACAAGGATGATATTTGTGGAATTTGAATGTTTATAGCCTGGGGCAGTAGTTTTAAAGATGATTTGTTTTGCAAATTTTGGCTAATTGGAGCCATGTTCAACGTAATAGTTCAATTTCAATGGGGTTATTCCAAAAAAGCACATTAGGTTTTGAGATATGTTAAACAAAAGGGGAATGTGTGTATTTCACAACCTTTTATTTTGTGGGTTTGAGTTGATTTTGTGAGAATAGTGATTCTTACTCAAGATGATTTTATACCTTTTACATGTTATTATGCTTCAATGAACATTAAGTGACATTGATTTTTATCCAGATGATTATATTACTTTCAAATGAACAATGTAATATGAAATGCATTTCATTAAGTTGTATCCACTTTTCATTTTTGTTAACTTCTTTTGAAATAAAAAATTGGCTGCACACTTCATTACACGAGTTTAAAAAACAAAATAATGTGAAATGTAAATTCATTCAACAGAGATTGAAATCATGGATATTCTATAAATGAGTGTTTTATAAAAATGTTTTGGTAGACATGTATGAAAAATGTGGTACAATAGAAAAGGAAATTCATTGTTTGAAAAATATCCTCAAAGAAATAGATGGATTACCAATTGTAATTTATAAGTTCTATTAAAATGCTATTTCATTAATCTATAACATACATTATCAATCATAACTTTAAACAATTCTAAGATAATTATACATTCCATCTTGAAAATTCAAAGTAGATATACATGCACATGAGAAACAAATTAGATCAAATACCAATTCTTATATATCAAACTGTAGAATAATTGTGTTTGTGCATATACAAATTTGGCATATGCCTACTCAAAAAAAGTTTTACAAATTGTGGCATATATACCATCTCAAGATCTATCAAACCCTAAGTACATGTCAATTTATATCATATCCTAATCTTGTGCTAGACCATCAAAATCAATCCTCCTCAAAGAAGTTAGATGCTCTGTAGTTTCCTATACAATAACATTTCAAACCAAAAAACAGATTATGTGAATGGTTGAAAAGATAGACTAGTAAATAGAAACTTATACACCATCATTTATAAATTACAAATTTAACATCAAAATCAGTATACATGTACTATATTATATCAATAATGCAATTCTTGTTTACCTCTAATCTTTCTCTCTTTTTTGCAAGACGTTCTGCATATTATTGTCCCCTAGGATGATCAGGAGTCCTCCTATAAAGTAATGGTATCTCACTCGTCACAATCTTGGGTCGAACAGAGGACTATAGAAAATAAAATAAAAATGATACAAATTAAAATATAATTGTTGACAAATAATCATATCTACTAATCACATATCTACTCTGTCTAAATGAGAATGATCTGCAATATAAAATAAACAAATACCTGCTATGATGCTATGACACTAGATGGGCTCATAGTGGATGGATCACCTAAGATGCTTTCCTATATAAAAAATGACAAGAATGTAAATGGACATGCACATATAATTATAATGTCGACAATAAAAGAGATATATACCTGTTGTGCAACTTCATCCAATGGGTCAGACTTGATCAACAAGGTTGTATAAGAACTAGGTTTTTGCATAAAAAGACAAGATTACATTAGACTATCAATATATGTAGTACATGTATTTAAACATATTATATTTCAAATATTAACATCTAAAATAAAAATTTAAATTATCTACCATGTACTAATTTTCTAAGGAAAATGAAATGGAAATATGTGTGGCCTATTGCGCTTCTAACAACTGCTCCTCTATCAACAATTGTTAAAGATTCCAGCACATAAACATATAATAGTACAAATATCCTTCATAAAATATGAAATAATTTACATAAAACACACTATGAAATTTCTTTAAGACTTACTAGTGCTCCCACATCATCCCTGGTAGTTGATGTCTCTCTTGAAAATGCTCCACTTTGTCCTCTATCAACTCCTACATCCATCATATCATGAACCTCAAGGTCAGATGTGTCTATGGGAGGCTCAGTGGACTGTCGGAGAGGACTGAGACATAAATTGTTGCACATCATGCAATGATGAGGCACACAAATATGTCCCAAAGAGGACGATGTACTAGTCAAAGCTAATGGCTATGTAGTGGGAGTTGTTGTAGCAGGTGCACCACCATCATGTTGGGATGTATTAGGTGCAACACCACCACGATGGGATGCACCATCAAATGGTTGCGTAACATGATGGATCTTCCTCACCAAATGATCACTCAATGAATGTAATGCATAAATGCTCACAATCCCTGCATCTACAACAATCTCTAGGTAAGGTAGTGGAGTAAGAGCAGTAATAGGTGGAGGAGGATGAACTAGGGTGACTCAGCATGCCCTAGGTATATCCCGTGGCATCCCTCTACCAACACCCTGGAAATTTTGCATGTCAAAATAATTGATATGTTTCCCTAGCACAAACTTAGCATATAATTTTTAGAGAAAATATTGAGGGGAATCAAGGTTGTTGTTGTTGGGTGGTTTATCGAAAACCATCCACCAACGTCTCCAAAAATTATCTAATATTCCTCTATGGGTGCACCATTTAATTGAAATTTTTTGTTTTGGCACATTAACAAGCTATCCAGTTCTTTGATCTATGAATAACTAGGCTAATTGGGCTTTTCCAATATCAAGAGCCTTCACCTCATCATATGATAACCCATCAGCATAAAATTTTCTATGTTGCTCTCGCCATTGTGCAAATCTATTATGTTGAATTGTCAAAGTTTGAACATTTACAATTATTGTTTTGTAATACCCCTCATGTTGTTGATACTCTTTTGTGTTGATTTTGTACTTGGTTTATGATGGTGATCAATTCACCATTTTGGTTGTGTGTGGATTCATAGTTTGGTTGGTTTGCTACACTTGACATTACTTATGATGTTTTATGATACATTACGTGGTGATTATGTTATTTTCTTATGTTATGGTTTCTTTAATAATATATTTGGTGATGTGATTCTATGTTGCTATGGTTTCTAATGTGTTTGCTAGTGTGTCTTGGTGAAAGGACGAAGTGGCATCACTTGCTCGCAAGTGCCCTACTACCCTGAGATTACCTTTCATGATGTGTATGCAATGCATATTTACATGCTACTTGACATTTGTTTTTATGCAAGATGCAGGTACTGGACACCAAATCCACCTATTTGATAGGTTTGAGTGTGTCCCATAAACCCAACGGGTATGATGTTGAATGGGAATTGTTAAAAGGAAGTGTCCTCATCCCAAGTTTGTCACCTTCTTGTGAGTCCAATGGTGTCTTTCTTTAAGTTTGGGTTAGTGTTGATTATTTATTTTAGTATTTAAATATTTGTTATTTAATTAATCTTTATTTTATGTGTGATTAATTAATGTTATTTAGTTGATATAATTATTTGTAGGAAACTGTAGTTAAGTTAATTGATTAATGTTTTTGATTGAGTGAATAGTTTAAATAAAAATATTAGATGCTTTTCAATGTAAATTAGAATTTTAAATTTGAATAAGGTAAGTGGTATTAATTCTTGAATTTTTAAATTAATTAAATAGCATATAATGCTTTATTAATATCAAAAGAAAATAATTAAAAAAATAATAATTAGTTAATTTATAATTAGAGTATTTACGGGAGTGAGTGGGAATTTAATAAAAATTCTTGTATAAAAATATTCTCAGAGAGAATATTGGCATGCTATGAATCGCAGGAAGTTTCTTCACAGAAAGAAATTGACTATAGAATAGTTTTTGGGTTTTGGGGGTTTTTGGTTAAAAATTTGAGGAGGTTTTCAGCATATATTTTTGGGCTCATATTTTGTATCTTGTTGGAGGTGAAGATTCTAGAAAGGTTTTAGAAGTTGAACTTTGAAGGCAAAGCTTTGCTCCAACCCTCGTTCTTTCAAGCTTCAAGAAAACAGGTTCCTTTACTATATACTTAATTATTCTGTTGTTTTAAAAAGATTGTACAAATTTTATTCTGTAAAAAAGTTTATTAAAAGTTCTTTTGGAGAAAATTTTTGTTGCCAGTTGTTGAAGTTTTTTCGTGATTATTTTGTTGCCTCTGTAGAAATTTTTACAGTAAAATCAGAGAGCCTCATAGAAAAAAAAACAATTGTTAAACAATAGGAAAACTACAAAAGAAAACAATAGAAAACCTATGTAGGGTGCAATGGAATCCTCTGTCAAAATTATGAAAATTGAAAACCCCTATAGAAATTTTCTTTACAATTTATGTAGAAAAAACTTATGTGTAAACAAATTATTTTTCTACTAGAAAATCTTGCTTATAAGCCCAAATGCAGTATTTGAAATAAGTGTTTTATATATTTATAATAAGTATATGTTTTGAGAATTCCGGTATTGGCATGGTGTGATGGTTTATAGGTGGCATTGTTGTTCTTTCCACCAAGGTTCAAATCCCGTTGGGGTGGTATTGTTGAATGGTTGCATCCGGTTCATAGCTTCGGTCAAAAGCGTTTACCCCTTGAATAAAAAAAAAAGAGTATATGTTTTGAGAAATTTTCTGATGAAATTGGTTATTTAAAATATACCTGTAATAATTCATACAAAATTATTTTATAAAAAATATGTGTAGAAAAAATAAAATAAATTATTATTGGGGAGGGGGTCGGCAACTGCCATACCCCCCCACTGGCGCAGCCTACAAGGTGTGCATGGTGCAGTCCACAGAGTTGTGCACAATAGTCCAAGGCCTACTACACAACAATCCTTTGGACTGTTGTACGCAGCACTGTGTGGGGGTTGTGGCCTCCCCTGTGGGGAGGTTCATAGCCTCCCCATAGCGCATGTGAATTTTTTCTTTTTTAAAAAATTATATATTAATTAAAATTCATTTTTAATGAATATTTATTTATTTAATAAGTTTATATATATATATATTGTATATATGTATATATGTGTGTAGGTACATATGTATGTATGTATATATATATATTTGTCCAAAATTATAAAATATAACGAAGGTTATTTATAATGATTTCATGTTGTTATCGGACAAATTGAAAGAAAATATTTTATCAAATCAAATTGAGTGATTTTAATAAATTAAATAGTTTGAGTAAACTAATAGTTAAATTTTCCATGGTGGATATTGTGCAAAGAGTTATCTTAAAATCTGATTGTTAAGTATAGTAAATTGGCATTCTTAAACAAAATCTTGATGTTGAATA
>VDFB02105785.1:580100577-580213805 GCA_007258455.2 Sequoia sempervirens
TTTTTTCCACATAACATATAGGCATGCCCCTGATAGTATAGAAGAGGATAGGAAGATAATCAGGGAGTACCATTTTTACATGAGTGATGATAGATCTCATTCATCTGAGTTTGTACAACATTGTTTTGAAAAAAAAATTGAGTTCTTGCAGGAAAAAGGAATTGCAATGGGTCAACATTTGATTTGGTTAGATAACTGCACAAGGCAATTCAAGAATGCTCACATGTTTTATTGGTTGAGCAGGATGCATATGGAGAGGGGTGTACCACATATTTAGAGTTTTTTTGAAGCCGGGCATGGAAAAGGTGAGCATGATGGTGCATGTGCATGTGTGAAGAGAGCTTTTGTTAAGGAACAAATGGAGATTATAGGTGGTGCAACATTCAGTGATGCATGTTCTATTGTGGATTGGTGTACCTATGCACTATCACGAGGAGGGACACTTTATTCACAATTCAGTAGGTTATTTTGGTTGGTTGAGGAGAGCACAGTGGGAGACATAATAGAATGTCAAACAATTAGAGATTCTTCAAATATGCATTTAGTTCAAAGCTCAGATGTGAGTGCATGGACCATATGGACATGAGAGATGGCTTGTTTTTGTCAAAATTGTATCCAGTGTGATTGGGATTAGTGTGAGTCAAATGAATGGGTAGATACAAGGATTCCACAATACCTAACCCCATTGTCTCTAGCACAATCCTCATTACAAGATGTAATGGAAAGTTCACTTGACTAAAATCATCTTTCAGATCTTGTACAACCAAGACATGTCTATGTAGTTGTAGCACCATAGGGAAATGAAGAGGGATCAAACTATTGTTGGCACGATGTGTACAAGGAAAGAAAAATATAACACAATTGATGACAAATAATGATGGCTTCATGTATCCTACAGGTTCAATTTTTGTTTCTCAAACTTGGTTGCATTACCATTTCACCATAGCCTAGGTTGTTTACAATAATATAGATTTGCTATTATAAGTATATTTAGATGTTGATAAAAAATTTATGATCACACAAGTTCAGTTGTTGTTTTCATAATTTGGCTGCAAACATATATGATTAGAAAGAATGGAATACCTACATTTGAAGACTATGAGAAACACATAATCATTTTGATGTATTCACACCTTGTTATAGCAACAAATGTTAAGTTATTGAGACATCATGCTATACCAAAAACAAAAAAACTATGGAAAATTAGTAGTGTTGATCATGAAGCATTACTGGAAACTTTGAAGGTAAGAGATGACCCTACAGGGACACTTGAGTAGCAGGTCATTTGTTGTATGGGACAGGTATGATATTATTCATCACATTTTGATATTGTTTATCTACTAAGGTTCATTATTTAGGTTGTTTAGAATAATATAGATTGGTTATTCTAAGCATTTTTTATAGTTTGCATTACCAATTCATCATCATTCAAGTTATTTAGAATAATATAGATTTGTTAGTCTAAGCATCTTTTCTATTGTGACGATATAGATATCTCATTTGAAGTGCATTATGATGTTCCTAACAAGATAGGTCATGGACCTGCTACAACAATAGCTAACTTTGATTATTTGGGAGAGGTATGCGACATATTAGAATATTATAGATTGGTTATTCTAACCATCTTTTATAGTTTGCATTACCATTTCATCATTATTTAGGATGTTTAGAATAATATAGATTTGTTAGTCTAAGCATCTTTTCTATTGTGACAATATAGATTTCTCATTTGAAGTATATTTCGATGTTCATAGCAAAATAGATCATGGAATTTCTACAACAATAGCCAGCTCTGATCCTTTGGGAGAGGTATGCGAGCGATTAGAATAATATAGATTTGTTATTCTAAACATATTTTATAGTTTGCATTACAATTTCATCATCAATCAGGTCATTTAGAATAATATATAATTTTTATTCTAAGCATCTTTTCTATTGTACGTAGTTTGACTGCTACCTTAATGGTTTGTATAGGTGGTTCACTCCAGAACGTCAACATACTACTCTTGTGGAAGAGTTTGTTTACCACCAAGGCAATGCGAGCTCTATTTCCTTGCCCTATTGGGAAATGACTATGTATTAGGGTCATTTGTTGTATGCCTACGTGGCATTTTGTAAATCCTATATTTGATCACAATTATTGAATGATAATATCATGCATATTGTGTACACTTTATGTGTATTCAAGTGTATACTTTACAACTTATGTGTATACTTTGTCACTTATGACTATTGCAATGTATACTTTAAGACTTATATCTTTCAAAGTGTATACTTTCTATTCATGTGTGTAGTTCAAAAATTAAGTGTATTTGAGTAAATGAATCACTTTTTCACTTACTGACAAGGAATAAAACAAACCCTAAACACCTTTGCACCTTAACATCGCATCCATCTGACCCTTTTTCCATCAACTGAAAACTCATCACAGCGAGAAAACACATCTGAGATAGAAAAAATGAAGAAAGGTTATTGTAGAGTATCCCAACACGATCCCATAGCCTTAGACATAGAGTTTGTAGGCATCACGGTTTCTAAGAAATAGATATTCAAAGATTTATGTCTTTTAGCACTTTGGACTCTTAAGGGAAATCGTCGGTCCAATGTAGCTCGAAGTGCTTCAGCGTATTTGGGTGCAAAATAGGACCATCCCTAGTGTAAACATACCCATCCAGATGTGTTAGAATAGTCTTTTTGGTCCTACGAGTTGCAGAACGAAAGTTGCATCAGTTTGCAACTTTACACTACTTGCATCTAATAACTTTTTCCTCAACTAAAAACTGGTCACCGAGGGAAAACACTTTTGAGATAGAAAAATATGAGGTTATTGTAGAGGGTCCCAACACGATCCTATTTCCTCAAACAGAGAGTTTGTAGGCATCACGGTTTCGGAGAAATATCCCTTCACAGATTGCTGTCTTTTAGCACTTTTGACTCTTAAGGGAAATCATTAGTCCAATGTAGTTCGAAGAGATTCAGAGTATTTGGTTGAAAAAGAGGACCATCTCTAGCATAAACATACCCATCTAGACATGTTGGAAAAAAAAAAATTGGTCCCATGAGTTGCAGAACGAAAGTTGCACTACTTTGCAACTTTACACTGCTTGCATCTGACAACTTTTTCCTCAACTAAAAACTAGTCACCATAGGAAAATGCCTCCAACATAGAAAAATATGAGAGAGGTTATTGTAGAGGGTCTCAACACAATCCCATAGCCTCAGACGGAGAGTCTCTAGGCATCACAGTTTCCTAGAAATATCCCTTCAAAGATTGTTGCCTTTTAGCACTTTCGACTCTTAAGGGAAATCGTCGGTCCAATATAGCTCAGAGAGATTCGGAGTATTTGGGTGCAAAATAGGACCATCCCTAGCATAAAAATACCCATCCAAACGTGTTGGAATAGTCTGTTTGGTCCTAAAAGTTGCAGAACGAAATTTGCACCACTTTGCAACTTTACACTGCTTGCATCTGATAACTTTTTCTTCAACTCAAACCTGGTCACCGCGGGAAAATTCCTTAGAGATAGAAAAATATGAGAGAGGTTATTGTAGAGGGTCCCAACATGATCCCATAGTCTCAGATGGAGATTTTGTAGGCATCACAGTTTCTAATAAATAACCCTTCAAAGATTGCAGCCTTTTAGCACTTTCGACTCTTAAGGGAAATCATCAATCCAATGTAGCTTGGAGAGATTCAAAGTATTTGGGTGAAAAATAGGACCATCCCTAGCATAAACATACCCATCCAAATATTTTGAAATAGTTTTTTTGGTCCTACAAGTTGCAAAATTAAAGTTGCACCACTTTGCAACTTTACACTACTTGCATCTGACAACTTTTTTCTCAACTAAAAATTGGTCACTACAGAAAAATGCCTCCAAGATAGTGAAATCCAAGAGAGATTATTGTAGAGGGTCCCAACATGATCCCATAGCCTCAAATGGAGAGTCTGTAGGCATCACAGTTTCCAAGAAATATCCCTTCAAAGATTGTTGCATTTTAGCACTTTCGACTCTTAAGGGAAATCGACAATCCAATGTAGCTTGGAGAGATTCGGAGTATTTGGGTGAAAAATAGGGCCATCCCTAGCATAAACGTACCCATCTGGATGTTTTGGAATAGTCTGTTTGGTCCTACAAGTTGCAAAACAAAAGGTGCACCACTTTGCAACTTTACACTACTTGCATCTGACAACTTTTTCCTCAACTGAAAACTGGTCACAGTGGGAAAACACCTCAAAATGCCTTCAAGATAGAAAAATCTGAGATAGCCTCAAATGGAGAGTATGTAGGTGTCACGATTTCCAATAAATCGCCCTTCAAAGAATGTTTCCTTTTAGCACTTTGGACTCTTAAGGGAAATCGCAGGTCTAATGTAGCTTAGAGTGATTTGACCTATTTGGGTGCAAAAGAGGACCATCCCTAGTGTAAACGTACCCATCTGGACGTGTTGGAATAGTCTGTTTGGTCCTATGAGTTGCAGAATGAAATTTGCACCACTTTGCAACTTTACACTGCTTGTCAAAATTACAACTTATTGTCAAATGATGGAAGTTCAAGAGTCATCTTGTTGTAGTTCATTGGAAAATAGCTAGAATTTTTTTGGTCATGGCCTAATTAAGTAGGAATTAGATGTTAGAAGGGTTCAGGAGAGCAGGGGAGATCAATCGAGGTTTGGGTATGATTCCCTAGATGCGAAAAGTGTGGTTTTTGAGTGAAATTGGGAGGTTGAAGGGTGTTAGTGATTAAAATTTATTGGGGAAACAATTTATAAAGGTTTATTAAGCATATGCAAACTTATATAAATGTGTTTGAGGTGTTGCTTGAGTGAGATAAGTGTGGAAATGCATACTTTCAATTAACCCCCTTATAATCTAAACAAAATGAAGGTTACACGATTGAATGACTTAGATGGAATTTACAAGGATGATATTTGTGGAATTTGGATGTTTATAGCCTGGGGCAGTAGTTTTAAAGATGATTTGTTTTGCAAATTTGGGCTAATTGGAGCCATGTTCAATGTAATAGTTCAATTTCAGTGGGGTTATTCCAAAAAAGCACATTAGGTTTTGAGATATGTTAAACAAAAGGGGAATGTGTGTATTTCACAACCTTTTATTTTGTGGGTTTGAGTTGATTTTGTGAGAATAGTGATTCTTACTCAAGATGATTTTATACCTTTTACATGTTATTATGCTTCAATGAACATTAAGTGACGTTGATTTTTATCCAGATGATTATATTACTTTCGAATGAACAATGTAATATGAAATGCATTTCATTAACTTGTATCCACTTTTCACTTTTTTTAACTTCTTTTGAAATAAAAAATTGGCTACACACTTCATTACATGAGTTTAAAAAACAAAATAATGTGAAATGTAAATTCATTCAACAGAGATTGAAATCATGGGTATTCTATAAATGAGTGTTTTATAAAAATGTATTGGTAGACATGTATGAAAAATGTGGTACAATAGAAAAGGAAATTCATTGTTTGAAAAATATCCTCAAAGAAATAGATGGATTACCAATTGTAATTTATAAGTTCTATTAAAATGCTATTTCATTAATCTATAACTTACATTATCAATCATAACTTTAAACAATTCTAAGATAATTATACATTCCATCTTGAAAATTCAAAGTAGATATACATGCACACGAGAAACAAATTAGATCAAATACCAATTCTTATATATCAAATTGTCGAATAATTGTGTTTATGCATATAAAAATTTGGCATATGCCTACTCAAAAAAAGTTTTACAAATTGTGGAATATATACCATCTCAAGATCTATCAAACCCTAAGTACATGTCAATTTATATCATATCCTAATCTTGTGCTAGACCATCAAAATCAATCCTCCTCAAAGAAGTTAGATGCTCTGTAGTTTCCTATACAATAACATTTCAAACCAAAAATTAGATTATGTGAATGGTTGAAAAGATAGACTAGTAAATAGAAACTTATATACCATCATTTATAAATTACAAATTTAACATCAAAATTAGTAAACATGTACTATATTATATCAATAATTCAATTCTTGTTTACCTCTAATCTTGCTCTCTTTTTTGCAAGACGTTCTACATATTATTGTCCCCTAGGATGATCAGGAGTCCTATAAAGTAATGGTATCTCACTCGTCACAATCTTGGGTCGAACAAAGGACTATAGAAAATAAAATAAAAATGATACAAATTAAAATATAATTGTTGACAAATAATCATATCTACTCTATCTAAATGAGAATGATCTGCAATATAAAATAAACAAATACCTGCTATGATGCTATGACACTAGATGGGCTCATAGTGGATGGATCACCTAAGATGCTTTCCTATATAAAAAATGACAAGAATGTAAATGCACATGCACATATAATTATAATGTCGACAATAAAAGAGATATATACCTGTTGTGCAACTTCATCCAATGGGTCAGACTCGATCAAAAAGGTTGTATAAGAACTAGGTTTTTGCATAAAAAGACAAGATTACATTAGACTATCAATATATGTAGTACATGTATTTAAACATATTATATTTCAAATATTAACATCTAAAATAACAATTTAAATTATCTACCATGTACTAATTGTCTAAGAAAAATGAAATGGAAATATGTGTGGCCTATTGTGCTTCTAACAACTGCTCCTCTATCAACAACTGTTAAAGATTCCAGCACATAAACATATAATAGTACAAATATCCTTCATAAAATATGAAATAATTTACATAAAACACACTATGAAATTTCTTTAAGACTTACTAGTGCTCCCACATCATCCCTGGTAGTTGATGTCTCTCCCGAAAATGCTCCACTTCATCCTCTATCAACTCCTACATCCATCATATCATGAACCTCAAGGTCAGATGTGTCTATGGGAGGCTCAGTGGACTGTCGAAGAGGACTGAGACATAAATTGTTGCACATCATGCAATGATGAGGCACACAAATATGTCCCAAAGAGGACGATGTACTAGTCAGAGCTAATGGCTATGTAGTGGGAGTTGTTGTAGCAGGTGCACCACCATCATGTTGGGATGTATTAGGTGCAACACCACCATGATGGGATGTACCATCAAATGGTTGCGTAACATGATGGCTTTGCCTCACCAAATGATCACTCAATGAATGTAATGCATAAATGCTCACAATCCCTACATCTACAACAATCTCTAGGTAAGGTAGTGGAGTAAGAGCAGCAATAGGTGGAGGAGGATGAACTAGGGTGACTTAGCATGCCCTAGGTCTATCCTATGGCATCCCTCTACCAACACCCTAGAAATCTTGCATGTCAAAGTAATTGATATGTTTCCCTAGCACAAACTTAGCATATAATTTTTAGAGAAAATATTGAGGGGAATCAAGGTTGTTGTTGTTAGGTGGTTTATCGAAAACCATCCACCAACGTCTCCAAAAACTATCTAATATTCCTCTATGGGTGCACCATTTAATTGAAAATTTTTGTTTTGGCACATTAACAAGCTGTCCAGTTCTTTGATCTATGAATAACTAGGCTAATTGGGCTTTTCCAATATCAAGAGCCTTCACCTCATCATATGATAACCCATCAGCATAAAATTGTCTTTGTTGCTCTCACCATTGTGCAAATCTATTATGTTGAATTGTCAAAGTTTGAACATTTACAATTATTGTTTTGTAATACCCCTCATGTTGTTGATACTCTTTTGTGTTGATTTTGTACTTGGTTTGTGATGGTGATCAATTCACCATTTTGGTTGTGTGTGGATTCATAGTTTGGTTGGTTTGCTACACTTGAAATTACTTATGATGTTTTATGATACATTACGTGGTGATTATGTTATTTTCTTATGTTATGGTTTCTTTAATAATATATGTGGTGATGTTGTAATTTTATGTTGCTATGGTTTCTCATGTGTTTGCTAGTGCCTCTTGGTGAAAGGACGAAGTGGCATCACTTGCTCGCGAGTGCCCTACTACCCTGAGATTACCTTTAATGATGTGTATGCAATGGAGATTTACATGCTACTTAACATTTGTTTTTATGCAAGATGCAGGTACTGGACACCAACTCCACCTGCTTGACAGGTTTGAGTGTGTCCCATAAACCCAACGGGTATGATGTTGAATGGAAATTGTTAAAAGGAAGTGTCCTTGTCCCAAGTTCGTCACCTTCTTGTGAGTCCAATGGTGTCTTTGTTTAAGTTTGGGTTAGTGTTGATTATTTATTTTAGTATGTAAATGTTTGTTATTTAATTAATCTTTATTTTATTTGTGATTAATTAATGTTATTTAGTTGATATAATTATTTGTAGGAAATTGTAGTTAAGTTAATTGATTAATGTTTTTGCTTCAGTGAATAGTTTAAATAAAAATATTAGATGATTTTCAATGTAAATTAGAATTTTAAATTTGCATAAGGTAAGTGGTATTAATTCTTGAATTTTTAAATTAATTAAATAGCATATAATGCTTTATTAATATCAAAAGAAAATAATTAAAATAATAATAATTAGAGTATTTACGAGAGTGAGTGGGAATTTAATAAAAATTCTTGTATAAAAATATTCTCAGAGAGAATATTGGCATGCTATGAATCGCAGGAAGTTTCTTCACAGAAAGAAATTGACTATAGAATAGTTTTTGGATTTTGGGGGTTTCTGGTTAAAAATTTGAGGAGGTTTTCAGCATATATTTTTGGGCTCATATTTTGTATCTTGTTGGAGGTGAAGATTCTAGAAAGGTTTTAGAAGTTGAACTTTGAAGGCAAAGCTTTGCTCCAACCCTCGTTCTTTCAAGCTTCAAGAAAATAGGTTCCTTTACTACTTAGTTAATTATTTTGTTGTTTTAAAAAGATTGTACAAATTTTATTCTGTAAAAAAGTTTATTAAAAGTTCTTCTGTAGAAAAATTTTGTTGCCAGTTGTTGAAGTTTTTTCGTGATTATTTTGTTGCCTCTGTAGAAATTTTTACAGTAAAATCAGAGAGCCTCATAGAAAAAAAAATAATTGTTAAACAATAGGAAAACTACAAAAGAAAACAATAGAAAACCTCTGTAGGGTGCAATGGAATCCTCTGTCAAAATTATGAAAATTGAAAACCCCTATAGAAATTTTCATTACAATTTATGTAGAAAAAACTTGTGTAAACAAATTATTTTTCTACTAGAAAATCTTGCTTATAAGCCCAAATGCAGTATTTGAAATAAGTGTTTTATATATTTATAATAAGTATATGTTCTAAGAAATTTTCTGATGAAATTGGTTATTTAAAATATACCTATAATAATTCATATGAAATTATTTTATAAAAAATATATGTATAGAAAAAAATTTAAAAAAATTATTATTTGAGGAGAGGGTGAAGCCAAGTATGCGTACCCCAGCACATGACCTACAAAGTGTGCATGCAGCAGGTCCTGAGGCCCTACCTGCAGTGATCCAGCCAGAGCCTCTTCGCATTATCCTTTGGATTGTTGTATGCTTGTGTGGGTCTGCGGCCCTCCAATGGGGGAGGTTAAGTAGCCTCCCATAAGCATGTGATTTTTTTTAAATTGTTTTATATATTAATTAAAATTGCACTTTAATGAATATTTTATTTATTTAATGAATTTATATATATATATAAAATATATATATACTTAACATATATATATGTATATATATATGTATATATAGTGTGTGTATATATATATATGTATATATATACTAAATATTTATAAGGGTTTTAATATGAATATATAAAATATATATATATATATATATATATATATATATATATATATATATATATATATATATATATGTATGTATGTATATATATATATATGTCCAAAATTATAAAATATAAGGAAGGTTATTTGCAATGATTTCATGTTGTTATTGGAAAAATTGAAAGAAAATTTTTTATCAAATCAAATCGAGTGATTTTAATAAATAAAATAATTTGAGTAAACTGATAGTTAAATTTTCCATGGTGGATATCGTGCAAAGAGTTATCTTAAAATCTGATTGTTAAGTATAGTAAATTGGAATTCTTAAACAAAATCTTGATGTTGAATAATTATTTAGTTCTTTGATTTTCTTTGAGTTCTTTGTTGGTTTCCTTGAGTTGGGATATAAACTTGTGGGGACCCTTAAGTTCGTCCACCTTTCTATAGGAGTTAAGGTTATTATTTAAAACTTCGAGAGGCATGGGAATATGGTGGTTTATTATATGACCTTTTAATTTGATATTTGTCTCTATTTTGACTTCAGTTGTGATTTTGAGTTAATTTATTTGGGTTGTACCATTTTTATGGTAGTTTATTTACATGACCTTTAGCGAGATGGTTTTTCCTCGCAGTTGTGCGATTTTGTAGTGTAACAGTTTTGTTGGTACAACCCCTTAGAATTTTTTGTTCAGTTTTGGGTTTCTAGGGAGAGTGGTTGTACGTGGGCATTGGCGCACAAAGGGGCTACTAGGATAACCCACATTAGAGTCTGAGTAATAAGTGATAACCTAATTAATTAATTAGGGGGTGGGTAGTTAAACATTAACAAGATAATTGTGGATACCTCGTCCACCTATTAGTGCTTTCGTAGACTAAAGGTGGGCCAAGAAGGCCATGGTTGGTAAGATCGTTGCCTCGTCTCCATGAGAGGTTAATGGTTCCACAGAAGTCACCCTATGGGGTCGGTGCCTAGAGAGGTTGTCAGGATAACCATAGATGGGGGTCGGTGCCTAGAGAGGCTGTCAGGATAACCATAGATGGGGGTCGGTTCCTAGAGATAAGCAATCGTCAGGATAACCCATGTAGGACTATGTGATGACACTCTCCTCTAGCTTTCCCTTGTGATGTTTTGTTGCTAACCTCTGGAAGTGGTCTTTTGATGTTATGTTTCCCTTTGTGTGTGTTTTAGCTTTCCATGCTTGGAGTTTAGTCTTGTGTATTCTTTTGTACGTTCTTGGATGAGGACCCTTCCCTATTTACTCCTAGCATGGGGGTGGTTGGGTGGAACATGCTACGCACCCCGTTGGGTTCCCTATTTTGTAGTTGTACCTTTTAGAGCATAGTATTGCAGAGATAGCTTGATCCAAAGTTTATATGTTTCCAAATGTATACTTGTACTACTACTATACTGTGTATTGATTTGTTACCTCCCCATGTGAATGGGTAGTCTTATGAGTTAACCTTGACTAATTGCTCAATGAGATGTACTTGTAGATTTATGTAAAGTATAATCACATTATGTAATTCATTCTTGAATCATAATTGTTAATATTGTTAAGGTTGTGTTATATCTGAGAATATATGTTCTTTATATTTCCAAGTACAATTTGTTATGAATACATGTATGGTTTTCTATATGGTTAATTCTTGTCTCATTGCTTATCTCTAAAAAAAATTAAATGAAGATATGTGAATAAATGGGTTACGTTAGTAGAATTGGTAATTACTTTTATCAACTTTTTTATTGGATAGATTACGTAATGTCACCTCGTGTACCCCAAGGGACTTAAATGTTTAACTTGTCATTAGCTATGTTATTTGCATTAGTAAACTTAGTGTTTATTCTTAATGTTTTCAAAAAAAAAATTGTTGCATTTTTAGTTGTCCTTTGGGGTTTCGCGATGGGGCGTTACATGTTTCGAAAGTGTTTTTCATATCTGATAGTTCATCGAGTGTTTCATAGATTTGACATAATTTTCTTAATTGATCTAAATTCCTATGAATAGACTTGTGTATTGTTGGCACATTTTCATTTAGAAACAATGGTTGCGATGGAGGATTTGGACGGTATTCAATTTCTCCATGATTAAGGTTTTCATTTTGTGTAGGAGCGTTTTCATTTTGTTCAAGGTTAGGATTTTCATTTTGATCCATTTTTAACCTATTAATTGATAAAAAAAATTAAAATTAACAATGGTTTTAATCTAATAAAAAATCTATCAAATATACCCTATTTTTGACTAAAATTCAAAAAATAAAGCAAAATGAATATAAATTGTATAAAATTTGAAAAAATCAAACATACCTAACAAATTTGGTGATTTTTTTTGTAAATTTATCTCCCTTAAATGGATATCTGAGTCACTCTCCTAAAACCCACACGCACACCCTGGTAAAACTATAGCTCTCGAGTTTTTTTGGTATGTATATAATACAGGAAATGGATATCAGTTTCCTTATTTACAGCTTTTTTAAATAAATGGTCGAGTTCGTGACCTGACCATAGTGTATTTTTTTAAATATCGATTATTTAATATAAAATATATTATATTATAATAGAATATATATTATATATAATAGAATATATATTATATATAATATAATATGTATTATATTATAATATAATATGTATTATATTATAATATATATATTATAATATATTATGTTATATTACAATATAATACATATTATATTATAATATAATACATATTCTATATATAATATATATTCTATTATATATAATATATTTCTAATACTATTATATTATAATAGAATATATATTATATATATTATAATATGTATTATATTATAATATAATATATATTATATTATTTTAATATAATACATATTATTATATATAATATATATTATATTATATTATTTTTAATATAATATTATTATATATAATATATATTCTATTATTTTAATATAATATATATATATTATATATTATATATTAATAATATAATAATATATATATATTAAATATAATATTATATTATATTATATTAAATATAATATAATATTATATTATATTATATTATATTATATTATATTATATTTATATTATTATATAATATATTGATATTATATTAAATATAATATTATATTATATTATATTAAATATTATATTATATTATATTATATTATATTATTATATTATAATTATATAATATTATATTATATTATAATATTATATTCTATTATATTATAATATATTAATATTATATCATATAATATAATAATATACTATACAATATGACCTCTCGAGGTTTTTTTAATTATAACACAAATAACGGATATCGGTTATATAGAATATAATACTTGGTTGGGTCAAACTCGACACAATTATAAATTCTTCCTTAAACAAAACAGATATCCATTTCATATCGGATATTCGTCTTCTAATGGATATCCATTTTGTAATGGATATTTGTCTTATAACGGATATCTATTTAGGTTCAGTATTACCAAACCAAAACGGATATTATACTTTAGCCTACAAAAATTCAAAGGTGTGAATTTTTCATTTTTGGACATGTTAAAAACATTTTTTTTCCACATCGCCACTTTTTGGAACCCCATGATCTTGCACAAACCCTAAGCCTATTGCTATATTCTGTGATAACTCAAGTGCTATTAACATTTCCAAGAATCTGGTGTTGCATTAAAAAACAAAGCATATATCTAGATCAAGTTTTACTTTTTGAGGGAGAAGGTAAGTGAAAAAGAAGTCAAACTAGAGTATGTGCCTACTAAGGAGTAGATTGCAGACATTTTTACTAGGTCATTGCCTAAGTATACTTTTGAGTATCTCAAAGGGAATTTAGGGGTGATTACCCCTCCTAATTAGAACTAAGGATGTATTGCTTTACATCAATCCATGCATTTCATAATCATATCTTGTTTCGAATTGATGTTGTGGTGGCTGCTACTCAGGGGGGTAGTCAGATGGTTCAGATATGCGGTTCAAAGTTTACAAATCTTCATCATTGATGTCAAAGGGGGAGAAGATTCATGTGAAAATCTTGTGATTATCTGAGGAGAAGAGCCTTATGGGAAGAAAGATTATGTGAAAGTGTTGAGGAGAAGATGAGTCAGAACCTAAGCAGGAGTTAGTTGTGTTGATGGTTTTTTTCACATCATGTGTTACCATCAATGCTAAAGGTGGATATTGTTGGATGTTGTGGTTGTGTTGCTGATATATTGTTGTCATTTATGTCAACACTATTAGCATAAATTCATTTGAAGTTGTATATGTTGAGGATATTGAGAAAATTATAATAAATGAGTTGTAGGTTGTTAGTGGTGAAGCGAAGTTCAGTATGTCAATTATTCTTGTACGTTGTTGATTAGAGGTTGTGGACTAAAGGTTTTTTTTTTTAAGTGTATCTAGTTTATCCATGTCAAATTTTAAAGATTTGCATGAAGATTTGATCGAGTTATGAAGATTTTCATTTTGACAGTTTTTTTGTTTCTTAAGTTGGTATTCCAAATTAAAGATGATGCTATTTCAGTTAGATTAGTTGTTGTGGATGTTTTTCTTGTGATTCATGATGCTTGTGGATGTTTCTAGATCATGATCTATCTTTTATGCACATCTTCATTGATTTTTTTGCTCATGATCTGATATTTTCTCTTTCCTGTTCATATTTTTCTTGTTCTTGGCCGACATAGTGTTTGTAGCAAGTTTTGGATCTTCGAGGAGAAATTAATTGAAGTTTTTTCATGTTGAAGATGTTGTTTTGGGTCCTCAGTAAGCTGTGGCTGACCTTGGTTGATTCGTATTGATAATCTCTAATGTTTTACGCCGACAGTTTATATTCATTTTATTATTTTTTTGTGGCCAACTTGTAGCGATGAAATTTCTTGTTGTGGATTTATTAAAGTGATTGTTCATTTTATTTGATGTATGTAGAATATGTGTGTGCATGAATAATTTTCTAAATCATTTTAAGGTAGAGCAGAGTGTGAAGAAGAGTGGAGAAGTGTTCATGTGCTTAATTGGAACTGTAATCAGGCATTAGCAAATACTATTTTCTTAGCTCAAAATCTAGATGGTTGTAATCCAAATCTCTTTGTAAGATAGTGTGTCTTCCTTTGTAATTGAGCAGTGAGCTCTAGAAAGTGTGCCTAAATGCATATGCATTCCCCATATTTCATTTTCATTATACTTTTAACAAGGTATAATCTTGTGGATTGACCTCCACATTGTTTTTCCCCTAATAGGGTTTCCACGTAAAAAATCTTGGTGTTATGTGTGTTTCTGATGTGTTGATGATTTATGTTTTCATGCTTAATTATCAGATATGAGAATAAGTTTAATAAGTAGAATAAGTTTTAAATTTCTGTGACAACTAATTCACCCCTCCTCTTAGTTGTCTACCCTTGTATTGCCAACAAAAAGAGGTATAGAGGGATAGGTACGTAGAGAGACGTAGAGAGGGAAGGAGAGATGGAGAGAGAGGTAGGTAGGTATGGAGAGAGAGAGAGAGGTGTGAGAGAGGTGGATAGAAAGAGGTAGGGGCGATAGAGAGAAGTTGAGAGGGAAGGGGAGAGAGAGGGAGAGAGAGGGTGGTGTCACAAAAAAATGTATTTCTTTCTTTCAATATGGGAATAATTAACAACGAATTGGACTTAATGAGGCCTTGATTTAGTGTTGTGAGGTGTTTTACACATTTACATTAGGTCTTGGAACCTTGCAAACTGAATAAAATGCATTTATTGACGTCTTCTAAAGTTGTTGTAAGTGTTGTGAATGACTTTCACACTTTTCTAGAATTTTATTATGCATCTAAGTCTAATGGACCTATTTTCCCCTTAATTAAATATTGTAAAATGTATTTAATGGCATTCTCACATTAATCTAGAAAGCTTGTAAATTAAACCTAATCTTAATCTAGTGTTGTAATGTGTCTTACACATTCACATTGGATGTTGTTCCTTTCTAGGCTATGTGGACCTCATTTTAGGGTTGTAAAGTGTATTTAATAACACTTTCACATTGGAATTTGTGTCCCTATCACTAATTTCCCTTTACATCATCATTAGGGTATGTGCAGGATCGTCGTGGAAAAAATAGGCCCTTAATTGGCAAAAAAATAAAAAAAATAGAGTTAGGCAACTTGACATAAAATTTGAATAAGTTTCTGAACTACTAGTTTTATTTAAAAACAAAAAAAATATCTATTTGTGAAAATTTGAAATTTCAATGCAACATTACTTAAATTTCAAGGAAAAAATAAGTAGGTGTCTCTCTAACCACCCTAACCACAATAAAATGATAATATTTTAGATATAAGTAGAGGACTCATGTCCCGATGTGATGCATATTTTGTTTGTATTATTTTTACAATTAAATAATTAATTATGAATTTTTTATTACAACTTTTAAAAAATATAAAAACTTGTATGTCTAACCACCTTAACTTGGTCAAAACTTCATGAAATTCATTTTTTTAATCCTATAGTATGTGAAGCATAGAATGTGACGCATATTTTGGATTCAAAAAATTTGATATCCTTTGAAAGCTATAGATCTTTTTAAATAAGGACTTTAGTTGTAATTCAAATAGAAAATGAATAATAATTATTTATTAAATTCAAAGTAAAACATAATTCATATTGGTGGAAATCGGAGAATCTCCTTTAAAAATCCTTTTTGTTTCATCAATTTTGGGTAATAAAAAGTCATCATCCACATACCCTACACATACCCATCATATCGCCACTTTTTGGCCCATCATGATCCTGCACATACCCATTAATAGGCCCCTATGGCCCCATATTGTGCATCCTGAGGCATAATTTCATCAAAGAGTCGACTCAAAACAACATAGAAACTAAAATTATTTACTCCCTGACAATCCAACTAGCAAAAGAGCCCCTATGGGACCATGTTTCCCATCTGGGTGAATTAGTCCCATCCATGTGGGACTGAGTCACCCAGCTTGGTGACTTAGTCCCATTTGGGCTATTTTTGAGGTTTAAGCTGGAAAAATTGGGTTTTAAGTTTATTTTTCCTTCATGTCAGCCTTGTGGATCAAATTAATGGGAATTTTAGGTGGATTTCCTATATAAACAATATTTTAAACCCTAATTCATAATTCATTCATAGTTCATTCATCATCCATCTCAACTCAATCAAGCTAGGGTTTTAGCATTCTAAGTTATCAAGATAGCTTTCTAAGGTATTCAAGGGCATATTCTTCATCCATTGTTGCATAAATTCAAGATCTATCATCATGGAAAGTTTCTAATTCCTCCATTTCATGTTCATGCTTCATCGTATTTATTCATTTGGTTTAATTACCTAAAAGGGGTTTGACCAAGGCAAACCCCCATTCCCTAACATTCAGCATTTTCTCTCCTTTGTGTGTTTGCAAATTTAGGTAGCTTGAAGGCTTGGAAATCATTGAAGAATAGGTTACAAACTTGTTGAAGACATCTCCTTGTTGGCTAGGACAAAATATCCACAAAAATTCACTTATAGGCCCAAATTTGGTAGTTTGAGATCCAAATACCTAGAGGAGCAAAAAGTGCAGGTCGAGAGCTTTCATTTCCACTTTCATATTTTTTAGAAAAGCCAAAGTGGACTAAGTCTCCATCAATGGCAACTTAGTCCCACTGTACATGTTTTGCAGAGTTTTCTATAGATTTGGATACCCATTTGGCTAAAATGGGCTCCGGTACAATTTTCCAGATCTAGGACTAAGTCACCCAAAATGGCATAAGTGTCTGGAGTGATTCAAAATTTTAGAATCAGTAGCATTTCCAGTATCCATTGTAGTTTACAACACATTTCTAGTACCTCTTCATTTTCATTCATTTCATTTCTAGGTCTTTTTGCATACTAAACTATGTTTTCAAACAAGGTGGATTTATTTAGTTTTCATTTAGTAATCAATATCTTTCACCAATTTTCTACATTTAGACCATTTCATTTAGACATATTTCCATCATACTTGCATTAGTTTTAAGTGGGGACATTGCACATTTTGGCCTACCTCTCTCCTTTTAGGTGAAAAACCCTAGAAGTGTTAGAGCGCCTTGTGGTGCCAAAATATTTGTCCACATTTTGGTGAACCTAACTTCCAAATACCTTCTTTTTTTATTTAGATTCCATCATTTTCCTATAATTAGCTTGCATTAACTTTGCATTATGGTTTACATTGATTAATTTGCATTATAGGGTTTAAAATTTTGAATTAGTGAAAGTGCATATAGGTTGCATTTGTGGCATCTCAAATGATTAAAATTTTCTAAAATTCTTCATTTGCATCTTAGGTCTACATCTTACAGTATAGAAAACATAAAATCCATCCAAAAAATCTGAAAATTTGGAAAAAAAATCCCTACCAAGACTAATTCGCCACCTTGGGTGACTTAGTCCCTTTTCACCCCTAAAACTACT
The DNA here is from genome assembly GCA_007258455.2 of Sequoia sempervirens. NCBI lineage: Eukaryota > Viridiplantae > Streptophyta > Pinopsida > Cupressales > Cupressaceae > Sequoia > Sequoia sempervirens. Next base: position 580,118,695 of record VDFB02105785.1, read on the forward strand.
TTTCATAGCACTGAAAACCCTATTTTTCAGCTTCTATTTTCAACCATTACCTACCAGTATCAGTTGGCCAAGTTTATGTTACATGCATTTCATTAGATCTAGCTTAAATCGGCTGATTTCATGCATTTTTCAATTTCAAATTTACATTTACAACATTTCATCTTCCAGGTTGTTACATAATGTAATCAGAAAATTACCTTTTTCACATCTAAAAATTGCATTCGAACATTTCACTTTAAGTCATTGCATTGCACTCTCTTTACTTTCCCATGATAACATGTTTACTTTCAAAAGATGTCACTTTGATATGGTTAAAAATGGATTACATAAATACAACATTCGCTCTTATGAGTTCACTTTCAATTACAACAATGAGGTCATTAAGAAACATGTTAATCATCAAACCATTGACACAATCCTTAATATTACATTTTCCATTAGTGAGAATGGTAGTGTAGACAATCATAACAATCATACTTGTTCTTCTCCCATTACCTCTTCTATTAGTGACAAAGGTATCTTGGTGAAAGAAGATACAAGCATTGAGGGTCTTGATTGTCTCTCTCCTCATTCCCCTTTGGAGGATATTGGAAAACAAGAACATGAAATTATATAAACATTTCTAAACATCACCTTACCTTGTCTCCCTAGCCATAACAATCAACATTATCCTTCTCCTAGGTAATATTCCTCCTTGATTCCATGAGGATAGGTTGGTGTTAGAAGATATACCTATTAAAAGTCATGAAAATCTTGATCCTCCCTTCCCTAATGCTCCCACTATTTGGGACAATCTATTTGAAACTCATAGTGGTCATGCCTCCCCTACTTGTGATAAAGCTAGATTATAAAATCTATCCATGGAATGTGGTGAACATCTTACAAGCTCTCCTCCTAGGGTAGATAATATGGAACAAGAGAATGAGACCTTCAAAAAATAGGACAATCACATAGATCCTTCTCCTAACATCCCCACTCTTTCTAAACAAGCAAATTCCATCATTGATAACCCCTTTACTTGTGATGAAGTTATTTTGGAAGAACCAAGCCTTGCATGTCATGAACAGTTTCCTTCTAGTTCTCCTAACAACTCTCCTCCTAAGGAGGATATGATGATGCAAAACAAGGATAACATTGACAATAATGATACAATGCCCTGAGAAGAAGATGAAGAGCCCATGTTAGACTCTCATTCACCAAGGGATGTTAATATTATTCAACCTCAACTCATCCTTTATCCCACTTCACACAAACCTTCAACTCAAAATAAACCCTAACTTGTCCTTTACCCACCTAAGAACAATGTTTCAGAGCAACTAAGTCATAATACCATTGCCCATACATATAACACTAGAAACAATTTGGAACCACCACAACCAACCCCGACACTTTTACCTTTGCCTAATCCTATCCTACCAAGTCATACTCATGGAAAGGAAAATTATCTTTTCGAGTAACTTAATGATACTCCTAGTAAGATATCATTATGGTACCTTATTCAAGACTCCCCTCACTATCACAACATGATTCCAGCAGCCTTGTAATAAGCTCTTGTCCCTTCTAATGTTTAACCAAATGACATAGCAGCCATGGTTCAGGGAATAAACGCTGACATTTTTTTCCACCAAAGTGAACTCCCCTCTTTGGAAGTACAAAAACAAAATGATGCTTTTATGATCATAGCTCAATACAAATGAAAAGGGATAAAGATAACTCTTGTTGATACCGGCTCTTCCCTTAATGTGTTTAGGGTGAGCCTTCTGCATAGGCTTGGCATTGATAAATCAAACATTTAGCCTAATTCTTTATCTCTTAAGGGATTTGACAATGTCAAAAAGAAATAGCTTGGGGTGATCACTTTACCTCTTACAATTGGAAAGGCCACATTAATGGATACACCAATCCATGTTATGCCTCATGAACTTTCATGCAATCTTCTCTTAGCTAGATTATGGATTCATGCAATGAATGGGGTGCCTTCTACTCTTCACCGTAAAATGAAATACATCTACAACAACAAAGTGTACACACTTGATGCTAATCTTGAACCTTACAATGTCTTACAACTTTAGAAAAACAAAGAGAATCCCTTGAAAACATTCACACAAGTGGAACCTATACAACAAAAAGAAAAAGTACAACACATTGAGGAAGTCACAAAGATCTTAGATGATGATTGGGGTTCTTAGATTTCACACCAACATTCATGGGAGAGTACAATATCATAAACAAGTCCTCTGAAAAGGGGGGAAAAAATCAGTTATGTTAACACAAAACTTGGAAGACCCTTCCAAAGCATCCTCCTCAACCACTTTAGAAGAAAAAGAAAATTACACAAAAAAAACATTGACAAACTTAACCACGAACAACCACCTGATCCAAAAGCAATGAAAAGCTTTATGGAAATGGTTATGAGCTTATGAAACAACTTGGGAATAGTGGAAAATGATGTTGTGCTAGAGAACAAGGCATATTTGTTCCCATGGATACTCACGCACAAGAAACAACTCATGGTCTTGGTTATTGTCCTTTAATAGAAATAAACAAGCCTTCAATCACTATTAACACCATCACAAATAATTCCTCTAAGCCAACTTTAACTGTAAAGCATCCTGAACTAATTGACACTAGTGGTCTTGACAGTTATCCTTTGCAAGACATGAAACAAACAAAGACATCCTTGCTTAATGTCAATGTCATATCGTAAAACACTAATGATTTGAATTTGTTAGATTTTACACCCTCCTATAAAGGAGAGAACAAAATTTCACAATATAAAGAGTCTTGCATAAGTATGACATCTTGTACATGTAAGCAAGATATATCTTTGTCACAAACTACAAGCACACCTTCTACCATTGATCAAGAGGGTATCTTGTTGAGACTCCTCCAAGATCACTTGATATCCCTTCCTCCAAAAACATGAAATAAATTCTATTACAAAACTTCATTTTGCACATATCATAGAGTTGTCATAGAAAAATGTCCCCTTGTCATTTTCATGGCCTTTTAGGTCTTGTTTCATGGTTTTGGAACTATGTTGCTCTAATTTTATGTTATAACATGGCTTGAACATTCTTATTTACATACTAAAACTCAAAGAATGGCATCTTGTGAAGGTGTTGTGAAGTTTTGTAAGGCATTTCTACATTCTTCTAGACTCTATTAATCACAATTCACCTAAAATCACCTTTTTCTTCATCAACAAGTCCTATTTTGAAGTGTTGTAAAGTATTGTAACAAACTTTCATGCTCTTCTATGCACATCTTCACTATTTATCCTTTTCTTATGCTTTATTTCGTCCCTTTATGACCTCATATGACTTAATTAAGCGTATCTTTTAGTATTATCCCGACAAACAATATTAAATACAACATATTTCCAGACACTTTTTTAGGTCCCAGGTGGGACCCATTCACCATGGGTGGTGAATGAATCCCGCTTAACCCCAAATTCAAAATATTTTAAATTTCCTTTCAGGATTTTATTCAAAAACACTTGATCTCAGTCTATGATGAGGTATGAATGGGTAACTAAGGCACAAGTGTGTATAAATAAGTGATTTTCACCTCATTTCAACTCCCATTCATCAAGTTCACTTATCCACCTATTCACTCAAGCATTCAAGCATTTTACAACATCTTTTCAAGCACTATTCAAGCACTTTGAAGAAACCATTAACATAACTGCAAACTTACATCATCAAGTGTTTGGTAAGTTGATAGCAATTGCATGTTGTTAGTTTATCATTCCTTTGCATTTAATTATTTTATTGAAGGTTTTATTACCAAAAATGGGGTTTGACCAAGGAAAACCCCTATTCACTAACCTTAAACCATTTTTCCCCTTTTGCATATTTGTTTGCAGATCTAGGTATGCAGATTTGACAAGCTTTATGGTGTTGAAGATTGGTTTACAAGTCAACTAGGTGCTTCAAGTCAACTCAAGTCTATTTCAAGCTTGGAGAAGGTTTTTTGTCCATTTTCTACAGAATTGACTTTGGCAACCCGACAAGCAGTGATTCCTAGATTTGGTGTTGCAGATTTGTCTCTTGATTTTTCATAAATTTTGGAGAGAACTGATTCACCACCTATGGCAAATGAGTCCACCTTAGGACTGAAAATCTGAATTTTGTCAAATTCCAAATCCTGATAGACAGAAACTTGCTTCCGACAATTTTTCACCAGGAGGACTAATTCGCCACCTTGGGTGAATGAGTCCCACTATGAAAATTTTTTAATTTCAACCAACATTCAGAACACTCTATATTCATCACACTTCATCCAAGTGCACTTAGATTCATCCTTTTTCCTTTTGTTTTGCATAATTTCTTCATTTACTTCATTGTTTGCATATCATAGTGTGTTTTCAAACATAGTGTAAATCTTAGTTTTGCATTCATTTTACTTCATTTAGATCAGTCAATTTCATTTATTTAACTTCATTTAGGTTATAAAACATCACACATAACATTATTTGAAAGAACTAGTTTGTATTTTTGGCCTAATTCTCTCCTTTTAGGTGAAAAACCCTAAAAGAGTTAGAGAAGTCCTAAGAGCCAAAAATTAATGCTTGAAGAGTTCACGGTCATTCTAATAATGACTGTAAGGTTTTGAGTAGTAAAACCCAACATCTTAAGGAGATTGGTGCTCTCCCTTATTTGGGGGAACCTAATTACTCTAATTGATACTAATTTTTACTCTAGCATGTTTCTCATCAATCATTTTAGCTCACTCTTGTCTTGCACTAAGTGGGGGCAAGGGGTTAGGTAGCCTTGTCCTTGTATGTTACTTGTCATTTTCTCTTTTGGATAGCCATTAACCTTTCATGAACATATCAGAGCAAGCTTGGGATGTGGATGACATGCCTTAAGTTGGCTCGCATGTGACATACTACCTTTGTCATGATGTAGCTTATAAGAAACATATGACTTGGGATAGACCTTTCCACCTAATCTCTCATGTCTTCTTCTAATTTAAAGAAATTTCTCATAGTAATGGTGTTAGAAACTACTTTAAAGTGGGGGAATACATCGACACTCATCATGTTTCATTGTGTGATTTTCTTTTTTCTTGCAATTTCCTCTCTTGGAAACATTAGGTACAATGTTGTTTGAGATGAGACATTGCACTTTTCCTCTCTTGGAAACAAGATGAGACTGTTTTCACTTATCATGTCTTGGAGACATTAAGCATGATGTTTCCTAAGATGAGACCTTGCACGAACAAAGAAAAATCCCCTTTAATAAAATATTTACATGACATTCAAAAACATTTACAAAAACATTTTCATTGTGGTGCCTTATTAAAGTTACCAAAAGGTATAACTTTGGTATGGTTTGAGTGGGAAGCCCAATCTGAGGCATGAATTTCCCCATATCCATCTATGTGTGTGAGTGCATACTAGACATGAGTGTATGTTTCTCACCTTCTTGGACTTCTCACCCAGTGGATAGCCAAGAGTTTCATCGCCTCATAGAGAGTATACATTTTTTGGACAAATAGCCTAAATCTCATCCACAATGTGTTGGACAAACGGTCAAAGCTTGATCCACCATTTTATTTTCTCTTTTTCTCTTCCTTCTAGTTCTTTCCATTGTATGATCATGTATCTTGTCTTGTTGTAAATCATTCACCTTGTGTGTGTCCTTTTGTGCTTATGTTGGTATGACCTAGGATCTTGGATCCTGGGGGCTTGACTGATGCCTTGATCTTTGTCATTCTTTTTCATCCACATTGGTATGATTGGACTCCTCTAGAATGCCTAATTTAGTGTGAGTTTAAAGCAAGTTCATCCTCTCACTAAAGTGGGGGCTAAATGTGTCACAAAAAAATGTATTTCTTGCTTGATATGGGAATAATTAACGACAAATTCGACTTAATGAGGCCTTGATTTAGTGTTGTGAGGTTTTTTACACATATGTTTAACATTAGGTCTTGGACCCTTGCAAACTGAATTGAAATGAATTTATTGATTTCTTGTAAAGGTGTTGTTAAGTGTTGTGAATGACTTTCACACTTTTCTAGACTTTTATTAAGCATCTAAGTCTAATGGACTTATTTTCCCCTTAATTCAATATTGTAAAATGTATTTAATGGCATTCTCACATTAATCTAGAAATCTTGTAAGTTAAACCTAAATTTAATCTAGTTTTGTAATGTGTCTTACACATTCACATTGGATTTTGTGCCTCTCTAGGCTATGCGGACCTCATTTTAATGTTGTAAAGTGTATTTAATCACACTTTCACATTGGAATTTGCATCCCTAGCCCTAATTTCCCTTTACATAATCATTAATAGACGCCTATGGCCTCATATTGTGCATCCTAAGGCATAATTTGATCAAAGACCTGACTAGAACAACATAGAAACTAAAATTCTTCACTCTCCAACAATCCAGCTAGCAAAAGAGCCCTTGTGGGACCAAGTCACCCATCTGAGTGAATTAGTCCCACCCATGTGGGACAAAGTCACCCAACTTGGTGACTTAGTCCCATTTGGGCTATTTATGAGGTTCAAGCGGGAAAATTTGGGTTTTAAATTTATTTTTCCTTCATTTTGACCTTCGGGATCAAATTAACGAGAATTTTAGATGGATTTCCTATATAAACAATCTTTTAAACCCTAATTCATATTTCATTCATAGTTCATTCATCATTCACCATCCATCTCAAGTCAAGCTAGCTATGGTTTTAGCATTCTAAGTCATCAAGATGGCTTTCTAAGGCATTCAAGGGAATATTCTTCATCCATTGCTACAAAAATTCAAGATCTATAATCATGGAAAGTTTCTAATTCCTTCATTTCTTCTTCATGCTTCAACTTATTTCTTCATTTTGTTTAATTACCTAAAAGGGGTTTGACCAAGGCAAACCCCCATTCCCTAAAATTCAACATTTTCTCTCCTTCTTTGTGTGTTTATAGATTTAGGTATCTTGAAGGCTTGGAAATCATTGAAGAATAGGTTGCAAACTTGTTGAAGACATCTCCTTGTTGGATAAGTCAAAATATCCACAAAAAGTCACTTAGATGCCCAAATTTGGCAGTTTCATATCTAGATACCTAAAGGAGCAGAAAGTACAGGTCAAGAGCTTTCGTTTCCACTTTCAAATTTTTAGAAAAGCTGAAGTGGACTAATTCACCATCAATGGTGACTTAGTCCCACTGTACATGTTTTGAAAAAAAATTGTAGATTTGGATACAAATTTGGTTGAAACGGGCTCTGATGCAGTTTTCCAGATCTGGAACTAGGTCACCCAAAATGGTGTAAGTGTCCCAGTGAGTCAAAATTTTAGAATCGGTAGCATTTCCAGTCTCCATTCTATTCTACAACACATTTCTATGTGCATTTTTTTATTATTTGTTTACATTTCTAGGTCTTTTTGCATACATCGTTGTGTTTTCAAACAAGGTGCATTTCTTTTGTTTTCATTTAGTAATCAATATCTTTTACCAATTTCCTACATCTAGATCATTTCATTTAGACATATTTCCATCATACTTGCATTGGTTTTAAGTGGAGAGATTGCACATTTTGGCCTACCTCTCTCCTTTTAGGTGGGAAATCCTAGAAGTGTTACAGAGCCTTGTGGTGTCAAAATATTTTTCCATGGGTGGGAGGGAGAGAGAGGTAAGAGAGAGGTGAAATAGAGAGAGAAGGGGGGATAGGTAGGACAAGATAGGTGAGATAGAGAGTAGAGAGAGAGATGGAGGGATGGAGAAGTGAGAGAGAGGTGATAGAGAGATGTGATAGAGAGAAGAGGGAGAGGGGGAGATAGAGAAAAATAGAGAGGAAAGGAGGGAGGGAGGGAGAGAGAGAGAGGGGGGAGGGAGAGAGAGATAGAGAGACAAAGAGAGAGATAGAGATAGAGACAAAGATAGACATAGAGACATAGAGAAAGACAAAGACAGAGATAGAGACATAGATATAGAGATATAGAGAGACAAAGAGAAAGCTAGAGACAAATAGATATAGAGACAAAGATAAAGAGAGAGAGAGAGAGAAAGATGGTACAACTTTTTGATTACTAAAATTTTACCTCCTAATTACTAAAATTTGACTGTTTGAAAAATTATAAGATCTTCCAAAAACTATAATTTTCATTATAACTCCAAGAGATCTAAAACCACTCTCAAACATACTCAAACAATATACATGAAATATAGTTTATTTCATATATACTTTCATTAGTAGAGAAAATGAAAGTTAAAGACACAGGAAAAGGCAAAGAAAAAGACAAAGAAATAGAAAAATATATACTTAAATGTTTATTTCATGTGTATAGTTTCACTGATAGAGAAAGACAAAGAAAATAGAAACACTTCAACAAAATGCATTCTAAAAACTCAACATTCACTTTTAGTGAGCATCAAATTTGGCACTCACCAAATGATGCTCTTTTATTTGGTGAGCACCAAATTGATTTCTTTGGGAAATACCAACCCAAAGGGTTGGATTTTTCCTTGGGAATTCAACCCAAAGGTTTGGACAACCATTTCATGCCAAGGACATGATTTTGTGAAAGGGTAACAAAATTTCACACATTTTTGGTTGTGCTTTCCATTAGGTTTACACATGTTTCAATGAAAATTTATTAAAATACCATGATGACATTAAAGGCTCTCTCTTAGCTATCTAACGATATAATTTTTTTATGTTTTGATTATGTTAAGGTTTTCATCTATAAATTATCTTATTAGTGCCTTTGTTTTTTTTCAAAAACCAACATGGGCTAGTTTGAGTATAGATTTTTACTTGTTCATCAAATTTTGAAACAAATTACATTTTTAGAAACTAGACTCCATTCTACATGTATTGCAAACAAATGATTTTTTTATTAGTTTTCAAATATTTTAGGGGGGAGCATGCTCAAATTTCTACATTTTAGGATGTGTCCACTTCAAAAAATTGGTAAAGTATTATATATGTTGAAAGAACACCAATACATTGAGAGGGGGTATGAATTACTATATAAATTTTTTTATCAAATTAAATCAAAAAACAAGGAATTTAAGTGTCCCACATAAACATCACACACATAAGAAGACACCAGATATATGTGGAAAAATCAATGTGGGAAAAACCACGTTGAGAATAGCTGGTATGATCTACTATCGTAATTCATCTTCACAATAAAAGATATTACATATGTTTGTAAGAACCAACTTACAAGTACATTGACACCCAAGACAATGTTAAATTGAGGCACCAACCTCCAAGTATACTGCACACCTAAGACAATTTTTTTAGGCACCAACCTCAAGGTACACTACACACCTGATTGAGCAACAACTCAATCTTTTTGGGGCACCAACCTCTACAACATTACAAATTCATATATGTTGATATTGGTTCTTCAACCTGAAATACACATTTTCAATTCATTAATATGGACTCTCTTCCTCTACTCTTCACTTCTCTCAATTCACCATTACTAAGATCATCATCTTGATAGATTTTTTCCTATAAAAATACTCTACCACACCTCAAACACATTTAATTCAGTTAACTCTATGTATTCCCATTGTAATGGCATAAAATTGCACCCCTCGCAATTTCACATACATTTTTGTGTCCACTTTAGTGTCCACTCCCTTAGCATCTTGTGTAGGCTCATTTTATCCCCTACATCAACCTTTTTCCCTCTTAGGATACTCAAAGGCTCAATTTTCAATAGCTACCTTCGTGTGTCATCTTGGCATCGAAACTTGTCATTGAACCATAGATTTTATGGTTAGGAATGCTATGACTCTTCTACTGAATTAAGGTCTTTCACCTAATCAAAAGAGATAGATCCCACACCCAAAATATAGGTGTTTCACTCAAACTAAGGAATGTATGATGGAAATATACCTAAATTTAATGATTTAAATGTAGAAAAATAATGAAAGCTATTGATTATTGAATAGAAACTAAAGAAAAACAACTTGTTTGAAAACATATTGTGTAATGCAAAAACACATAGAAATGAATGCAAACTATAATAGAACTAAATGAAATTGAAGTACACCTGTAAACTTCCTAGAGGCTTGAAAATACTTTTGAAAAAAAATTTATCCTAATTTTTAGGCTTGGTGGGACTCATTTTCCATTCTGGACAAATTAGTCCCAGTTCTATAAAACTATTTTGAAGCTCATTTTAGAAAAATGGGTGTCTGAAAATGTAGAAAACTAAAAACAGTCTTGGAAGTGGGACTCATTCACCACCCATGCCAAATGAGTCCACTTTTGAATTTCTGAAAATCCAAAAGTGGTTCCCAAACTGAATTCCCTGATCTGCTCTTCACCTCCTGACAGGTGTCTACCTCTAAAAGTCTAATTTTCGAACCTAAAAGTGACATTTTGTTGATATTTTTCCTTGTTCAATGAAGAGATAACTTGAATAACTTTACAACTTGTTCTTCAATGATTTCTAAGCCTCCAAAATGTCTAAATTTGCAAACACACAAGACAAGAGAGAGAAATGTTAGATGTTAGGGCATGGGGGTTTGCCTTGGTCAAACCCCTTTTAGGTAATTAGACCAAAATGATGAAAGAGTGTAATGAAGCATGCAATAATGGAGTTATTACCTTTCCATGATGATTGATCTTGAATGTTCACAACAAAACATGAAGAATCTTCCCTTGAATGTCTTAGAAAGCAATCTTGGTGACTTACAATGATGAAACCCTGACTTGCTTGAATTGAAAGAGAGAATGGATGATGAATGAGTCATGAAAATGAGTTAATGAATGTAAATTAGGGTATAGAGAATTGATTTTATAGGTAATTCACCTTATTTTCCTATTAATTGGATCCCTAAGGCCAACATGTAAAAATAATAAACTTAAATATTAGTTTTTCCTGCTCAAAGGTCAAAATTGGGCCAAATGGGACTCATTCGGCCCCTTGGGAAAATTAGTCCCACCTGGCAGGGACTAATTCACCACAAGTGGAAAATTAGTCCCAGTGGGGCTCATTTGACAGTTGGGTTCTTAGGAGATACGAAAATAAGGTTTGTATGAAGTCTATGTTGGTTATTTGATCAATTTATGCCTCAGGATACACAATATGTGGTAATAGGGGCCTATTAGTGATGATGTAAATGCCAATTAGGGCTTGGGACACATAATTCAATGTGAAAGTGTGATTAAATACACTTTACAACACTAAAATGAGGTCCACATATCCTAGGAAGGCACAAGAACCTATGTGAATGTGCAAGACACATCACAACACTAGATTATCATTAAGTTTATTTTACAAGCCTTATAGATTGATGTAATAATGTCATTAAACACACTTTATAATTTATAATTAAGGAAAGATGGGTTCATTAAGTCTAGAAAATAGTGAAATTCCTTTACAACACTTTACAAGACATCATTAAATGCATTTTATTCAATTTGCAAGGGTCCAAGACCTAGTGTGGATGCATAAAATGCCTCATAACACTAAATCAAGGCCTAATTAAGTCCAAAATATCATGAATTAACTTCAAATCAAGCAAGTTGTCTTTTCTCTATGGTACAGTGATTTTCCCATTCGTGTTATTTTGTAACATGATGTGTCTAGACACTAGCACACTGTATAGTCTTTTGTGTGCCACACTAGCATCTTGTGATGTTTCAATGTTCAAATGATTGTTTCCAAGCATTTTTTCCACTTTTCACCTCCTTTGGTTAGTGGTGATGGCTCAAGATTCCTTATAACCACTCGAGAAGCTTCTTTTTGCTTCTCTTCTCTCTTTAAATGTTATCTTTTCACCTCATTTTCTCTCTCTAAATCTTTATAGCTCCTCTCTAGCTTTGGCTCTTGCCTTTTCCTCCTCTCTTGCTCTTGTTATCTTGCTTGCACAACTCCATATAGCTTGTTACTATGCCATAGAAAAATGGTCCCTTGTCATTTTCATGGCCTTTTCGGTCTTGTTTCACGGTTTTGGAACTATGTTGCTTTGATTTTATGTTGTAACATGGCTTGAACATGCTTATATAGGTACTAAAACTCAAAGAACGATGTCTTGTGAAGGTGTTGTGAAGTGTTGTAAGACATTTCTACATTCTTCTAGACTCTATTTAATGCAATCTACCTAAAATCCACCTTTTCATTCATCAACAAGCCCTATTTTGAAGTGTTGTAAAGTCTTGTAACAAGATTTCACACTTTTTTAGGCACATCTTCACTATTTACACCCTTCTCATGATTAATTTTATCTCTTTATGCCCTCATATGACTTAATTAAGTGTATTTTTGAATGTCATCCCAACAAATAACTTTAAATACAACATTTTTTCCAACACATGTTTTTAGGTCCTAGGTGGGTCCCATTCGCAATCAGTGGCGAATGAGTCCCCCTTAGCCCCAAATTCAAAATATTTCAATTTTCCTTTTAGGATTTTATTCAAAATCACTTGATGCCAGCCTGTGATGAGGTATGAATGGATACCAAGGCACAAGAATTGGATAAATAAGTGATTTTCACCTCATTTTACATCTACAATCTCCTCACTCATTCAAGCATTCAATTCTACATTTCAAGCATTCAAGCATTCTACATCATCAATTCAAGCACTTTGAGGCAGCAATTAACATTACTTCAAACTTGCATTATCAAGAGTTAGGTGAGTTGATAGAATTTCCATGTTATTAGTTTATCTCTCTCTTTCATTTCATTATCTTTTCAAGGGTTTAATTACCAAAAGTGGGGTTTGACCAAGGAAAACCCCTAGTCACTAACCCCTAATCATTTTTTCCCTTTTGCTTGTTTGTTTGTAGATTTGATAGGTTTTTAGGTGTTGAAGAGTGATTTTCAAGTCAACATGATTCAAAATCAAGCTTGGAGAGAGTTATTTGTTTGTTTTCTATAGATTTGACTTTGACAGCCCAACAAGCAAACATTCCCAAATCTGGTGTTACAAAGTTGTCTTCTAGTTTTTCAAAAATTTGGGGGAGGACTAATTCACCACCTATGGTGAATGACTCCCACCTTTGGACTGGAAACTTGAGTTTTGTCAGATTTCAGATCCCGATAGACAAAAACTAGCTCCCGATAATTTTTCACCAATAAGTGGATTGATTCATCACCTTGGGAAAATGAGTCCCACTATGAAAAAATAGTGAATTTCATCAGCATCTAGAACACTCCAGAAAGCTCACATTTCATCCAGGTGCACTCAGATTTATCCCTATACTTTTTATTCAACATAATTTCTTCATTTACTTCATTTTTTGCATATCACAGTGTGTTTTCAAACATAGTTGTAATTGCACTTTTGCATTCATTTTCAGTCACCTAGATTAATCTATTGCATTTAGTTAACTTCATTTACATCATATCACATCACACACATACTAATTTGAGTGATACATTAGCATTTTTGGACCCAATCTCTCTCCTTTTAGGTAAGAAACCCTAGAAGTGCAAGAGTAGTCCATAGGGTCCCAAAAATCCATGTTTCATTTTGGTGAACTCAACTTTTGAACACTTTATATTTATGATTGCATTCACATATTGCATCCTAGTTTCCCTTTAAAGTAGCATTCAATTAAAACATTGATTTGTTATTGCATTCTAGGACTTTTCATTTTGCATTAGTGAAGCATTCATTTAGCTTTCATTCTTGCATTACATCTAATTCAAAAAAGTCAAAACATGCATTTTGCATCTAAGAATTGCATACTCTAGAGCATTTAAATCATCTTAAACTCTCTAAAAAACACTGAAAAACTTCATACTGGGACTCATTCACCACCCAAGGTGAATCAGTCCCTTTACACTTTTCAAATAGTATTTTTGGCATTTTTCTGGCATTTGTTTGCATTTCTATTTTTGTAGTTGGATCTCTATTATAGATAGCAGACTCTCTATTCTTTTCATTTTAGAACCCTTATATTAGCTTTCATTGGCCTTCACCCCTCCTTTGTGGTACTTGCATGAGTGTTTGGTGTCTCGTTGATAATATTTTAGTGAGACAAAGTTCTAGACTCATGGCATCATGCGATAACACTTTTGTTGGTATGTGGCGATTGATCATGCTATACTATATAGCCCATGGTATACTGTACACCCCGGCCCCTATCCTTGCAGAACCAAAAAAAGGAAAAATCAATGAAGAAAGAAAATTTTGATGGGGTTCGGATGGCTATTACAGTATGATGAAAAACATGATTATTCGCAAGATTGTAATAGGTTTTACACTAGATAATAAAAGTATTGGATGGCTGCAGTTTGGTGCATGTAGCCCGGATTGGGTGAACCATGTTAAATTCTCTGTGTTATGATTTATTCTGTGTGTTTTTTAGTTTCTCTATTTATTAATTAAATCTTCATTTAATTGTTAGATATCTGCCATCTCTAACCCTAACAAGTGGTATCAAAGTGGGTTGTGTTTTGATTATTGTCTGTAGGAAGGTCTCACAGCTGAGTGGGAGTCTCACGGTTGAGTGGGAGCAATGGAAGATGAGGGTAAGAAGGTTGAGAAGTTTAACAAGCAGAACTATCAGTTAAGGAAGATGCAGATGGAGGACTATCTCTATCAGAAGGATTTATGGCGGCCATTGGAAGGGAAAACCAAGAAACCCGCAACAATGTCAGATGAGGACTGGGAGATCTTGGATAGAAAGGCTCTTGGCAGTATTCATTTGTGCTTGGCACAATCGGTGGTGTTCAATATTACAACAGCAAAGACAACTCAAGAGTTGATGGAAACCCTGGTGAAGTTATATGAAAAGCCTTTCGCTTCGAATAAGGTATTTCTTATGAAGCGTTTATTTAATATGAAAATGGTAGAAGGTGGGTCAGTTACTGATCATTTGAATGAGTTTAATATGGTCACTAGTCAATTAACTTCTATAAAAGTAAACTTTGATGAAGAAGTTAGGGCTCTTTTGATTCTGTGTTCTTTGCCTAAAAGCTGGAATAGCTTGGTAATGGTTGTTAGCAATTTTGTTTCTGGTTCGAATACATTGAAGTTTGATGATGTTGTTGGTGTTATTTTGAGTGAGGAAATTCATAGGAAAAGCTAGGTGGAACATCCACATCAGGCATGTTTGAATGCAGAAGCGAGGTAGAACAACGGAGAGAGGAAACAATTTTAGAAATCATGGGAAGTCACGAGGAAAATCAAAGAGAAGGTCCCAATCTAGAAACAAGAAGGATTGTTAATTAGCTGGTAAAAGCGGTCATTGAAGAAAGATTGTTGGTCTCGGAAAAATAAAGAAGGAGACAAAAGGAAGGAAGTAAAGAGGCAAATGTGGTAAGTAATAAATCTGATGAGGATGCTTTGATTCTTTCTCTTGATAATGCTGATGATTCTTGGGTGTTAGATTCGGGGGCTTCATTTCATGCTACCCCCCATAGAAGTTATTTTCTTGATTATGTCCAAGGGGATTTTGGGCTGGTTTATTTAGGAGATAACGAACCCTGTCAGATTGTTGGAAAGGGAAGAATCAAGATTAAGTTGCAGAATGGGAATCATTGGCTACTACGTGAGGTAAGGCATGTTCCAAAGTTAAGCAGAAATTTAATTTCAGCAGGGCAACTAGATGATGAAGGTTGTGTTGTTACTTTTAGTGATAAAAACTGGAGGGTCACAAAGGGTGCCTTAGTGGTAGCAAAAGGTGTGAAAGTAGGCACCTTATATCTTTGTACAGGTCATACTGTTCCTTCTACTTTAATTGTTACAGAAAAAGGTCAATGTTCAAGAACAATTGCTGTAGTTCAGCAGGTAGAAGATCATACAGTTGCTGTGGACTCTGAATCAACACTGTGGCATAATAGACTTGGGCATATGAGTGCAAAAGGTATGAAAGTACTTCATTCAAATAATGTTTTACCAGGTCTAAAATGTGTTAATATGGATTTCTATGAAAGTTGTGTGTATGAAAACAAAAGAGAGTAAGTTTTCTCTCAAGGATGGGAAGCAAAAGAAAGATGAAAATTGGAGCTTGTGCATGGATGTATGGGGACTAGCTCAGGTATCTTCTCTCGGTGGCTCTTTGTATTATGTTACATTCATTGATGATGCAACTAGAAGGTATGGATTTATTTCCTTAAGTAAGATGTATTTGAAACTTTTAAAAATGGAAGCTTGGTTGAGAATGAGACAGTAAAAAATAAAATGTCTCAGATCTGATAATGGTGGTGAGTATTGCAGCAAAGAGTTTGAAGATTATTGTTCATCTAATGGTATTCGTAGGCAGAAAATGGTTCCAAGGACTCCACAGGAAAATGGAGTGGCTGAGCGCATGAATAGAACAATAATGGAGCATGCACGGACTATGAGATTACATGTTGGGCTGCCTTTAAAATGTGGGCAGAGACTATAAACACTGTTGTTTATTTAATTAATAGAGGTCCTCTAATCCTTTGGGTTGTGGTATTCTAGAGGAAGCATGGAAAGGTAAAAAGGTGAGTTATTCTTTTCTCAAAACCTTCGGTTGTGAAGCATTTGCACATGTAGATTCTGAAAATAGAACCAAGCTTGATGAAAATCAAAGAAATGTGTATTTGTTGGATATAGCATTGATGAATTTGGTTATAGGCTTTGGGATTTTGAAAATCAAAAAATTGTGAGAAGCAGGGATGTCATATTCAATGAGAAAGTGTTGTACAAAGATCTGTTGCTGCAGCATGAGAAGAAATAAAATGATTATGTAGTGTTGGATGATATTCCAAACAATGATGTTTCAATGGTTCCTCATGTTGGGCAACAACAACAGCAACAAATACCACAAACTCCTGTTAGATGATCTTCAAGGATAAGTAGACCTCCAGAAAAATTCTCTCCCTCTTTGTATACTATTTTGTTAACTGATGCTGGTGAACCAGAATATTATGATGAAGTTATGCGGTGGATACCAAGGTTGATTGGGAGCAAGGAATGGAAAAATAAATGGACTCCTTGCTTAAAAATTAGACTTGGGAATTATGCAAGTTGCCTGTAGGTAAAAATACTTTACCAAAAAAATGGGTTTATAGGCTTAAAGAGGAGGATGGAGGTAAGAAAAAATTTAAAGTCAGATTAGTTGTAAAGGGATTTGCATAGAAAAAGGGTATTGATTTTGATGAGATTTTTTCTCCTATTGTTAAAATAACTTCTATTCGTATTGTTTTAAGTATTGTGGCTGCTGAAGATTTGCATTTAGAATAGCTTGATATTAAAACAGCCTTTCTCCATGGTGATTTGGAAGAGGAAATATATATGGACCAACCACAAGGATTTGAGGTCAAAGGTGAGGAGAAACTAGTGTGCAGATTGAAGAAAAGTTTATATGGCTTGAAGCAAGCACCTCGGCAATGGTATTTAAATTTGATAGTTTTATGGTGAGCAAGGCTATAGTGATGTAATTAGACCATTGTGTTTATTTTAAGAGGTTGGATAATGATAGCTACATTATTTTATGTTTATATGTTGATGACATGCTTGTATTGGGTCTAACATGGATCACATAAGTGAGCTAAAACAATAGTTAGCAAAATATTTTGCTATGAAGGATTTAAATTGACAAAACAAATCCTTGGTATGAAAATTGTAGAGATCTAGGAAAAGCAATTGTTTTTATCTCAGGCTAATTATGTTGAAAAGGTGTTGCATAGATTTCATATGGAGAATGCAAAAGTTGTCAGCACACCTTTGCCTAGTCATGTCAAATTGACTAAGGATATGTGTCCAAAGACACAAGAGGAGGAAGAAAAAATGTCCAAGGTACCATATGCTTTAGCTGTAGGCAGTTTCATGTATGCCATGGTATGCACAAGACCAGATATTGCACATGTTGTAGGAGTTGTTAGTAGGTATTTGAGTCATCTCGGAGTTGAGCATTGGAATGCAGTAAAATGGATTCTCAGGTATTTGAGAGGTACATTCAATAATTGTTTATGTTTTGGGGGCTCTAATACTAATTTAAAAGGATATGTTGACTCAGATTTGGCAAGGGATATAGATACCAGGTGGAGTACCATAGGTTATGTATTTACAGTTGGTGGGACAACAGTGAGTTGGATTTCTCGATTGCAGAAGGTGGTTGCTTTATCCACCACAGAGGCAGAGTATGTTGCTACAACAGAGGTGGCAAAGGAGATGATATGGCTACAATTTTTCATGGAGGAGTTGGGCAAACAACAGGCTGAAAGTTACTTGTTTACAGATAGCCAAAGTGTTATACCTCTTGCAAATAATTCTGCTTTGCATTCTATAACAAAACACATCCAGTTGAGATATCATTTCATTTGGTCAGTGTTGGAAGATGGACAGGTTAAGCTAGACAAGATACATACAAATGTTAATCCAGCAGATATGTTTATGAAGGCAATGATAAGGGAGAATTTGAGCTCCTCTTCAGCTTTGGTTGGTCTTCAAGGTTCAATTCAAGTATAACAGAGTAGCAGGGTCCAAGGTACTTATTTCCGGTGGGAGTTGTAATTGCAGCAGTGTTATCCAGGATCAGTCTCCAAGTGGGATATTGTGTTGGTATGGAGCCTGATCAGTCTCCAAGTGGGAGATTGTTGGTATGTGGCGATTGATCATGCTATACTATATAGCCCATGGTATACTATACACCCCGGACCCTATCCTTTTTCGCATGATCACCGAAAAAAGGAAAAATCAATGAAAAAAGAAAAATCCGATTTTGTAGAACCCAAAAATCTGGAAGCTTCTAAGCTTGTTAAAAAGGCATTCGGATGGGTATTACAGTATGATGAAAAACACGATTATTCGCAAGATTGTAATAGGTTTTACACTGGATAATAAAAGTATTGGATCACTGCGGTTTGGTGGATGTAGCCCGGATTGGGTGAACCATGTTAAATTCTCTGTGTTATGATTTATTCTGTGCATGTTTTAGTTTCTCTATTTATTAATTAAATCTGCATTTAATTGTTAGATATCTGCCATCTCTAACCCTAAAAACTTTCGTTGTGGACCTTGGGAGTTCACAAACTCCTACTCCTAATATGGACAATGGTGCATTAGGCCCTGACAATACCACTTCCATACCCTCACCTTTCCACCCAATGAATGTTGACAACCAAACCAATTCCCTCTCACAAGAAAAGGTCATTAATATTCATGAAGACTTTGCACATTTACAACAAGACTTGTCACTTGAAAACATTTCTACAACTGCCATACCTGCCATTGAGAATCTTCATCATTTTATTGAAATTGATGATGACTTGCAAGTGATGAAGAAAATTGTTGAGATTTACAATAAACATGCCTCTGCAAACACCAAATCTACAACCATTCTTATAATCCAAGGATCACCTCAAGTTCCTCCCCCTTCAACTATTGCTTCCATACCAACTTATACCAATCCGCAAGTCCATACAACTATGCATCAGGCCACTTCTTTCTTGATTTCCACTAGCATTCCTACTTCCTTTGTGGCATCCCAAGTCCCTTCTACCACTTTCACACCTCTTAGCATTCCTTTCACTTCCCTCAACATCACTTACACTCCATCACCATTCTCACTTCCACCTCAAACCACATACCCTGATCCTCTTCTTACACAACTTCTCACTACTGTTTCATCTATGCAACATCAGCTTTCCAACATCATTCAAGTTCAAACCAATCCAACCACATATCATGTCCATATTAGTCCCTGATCCTTAGAAATATTATGTACCCCGATGCCACAAGGGATAGAAATACCTCAGCTTGAGAAATATGGAGGAAAAAGAGATCCTATCAACCATATTAATGCTTATACCACTTTGTGTATTAAAATTTTATGTACCCCAATGCCACAAGGGATAGAAATACCTCAGCTTGAGAAATATGGAGGAAAAGGAGATCTTATCAACCATATTAATTCTTATACCACTTTTTGTATTGACTTTGTCCTTGAAGATAAACTTTTAGCAAAAAAATTTCCAAGGACATTGAAAGACACTGCCTTAGAATGGTTTTCCAACTTGCCTAATCATTCCATCTGTTTATTCAATGAATTGGTGGATGCTTTCATTAGTAACTTTCAAGTTCACATGACACCTAAAAATACAATGGTTGGCCTTATGAGATGTAGAAAAAAATTGGATGAAAAAGTGACGGATTTCATCTCACGTTACCAATCCTTGTATGCTCAGATTGATGTCAAAATTCCTGGTGCACATCTACAGAAAATTTTTATCAAAATTTTGTAGACCAACCTTCAAGATAAACTCACCATGCTGAAATTCCCTTCATTCATGCATTTATGTACAACCTTATGTGACTACCAAAATTTTGTTTCAAGTCATGATTCAAAATCCACTTCCAACTAAGCTGACAAACCATAACACACCAATCAAAACCAAAACAACACACAAAATTTCTGCAAACCTACTAGAGGCTTTTTACAGTTTAATCCACCTCCTCAACCTCAACCACAGCCAACCCAATCCATTCTAAATCAAGTGATCACTATTAGGGCAGCCGTGCCTTATCATTATGGAGATCCGAACAAATAATTCACTCCTTTAATTGACACCCTCCATCCCACAATGAACCAATTAATCCAAAAATGAATTCTCACTTTGCCACCCATTCGACCACTTGATCAAAATCAACCATTACCACCTACATTCAAACCTAATGCTTATTTTCACTTACATCGACAAAATGGCCATGATATCAAACATTGTAACCATCTTAAACATTTAGTTCAAGACCTCATTGATTCAGGTGAATTGACCATTGCAGGTGTTAATGATCAAGGAAATAAGTCCATTGTACCTCCGAACCAGAATTTACAAATTTTCACCAATCCTATGCCAAAACATACTACCTCATTTGTTAAGGCTAGTGAACCTTCTAAGCTTGATGTAATGACTATTGATACAAATAATGAACAACATGTTACAACTCCTATTGTTTTCCAAGCTAGTCCTATAGATAACATTGTGGCTATGATAGACGTTATCCCTCATAAGGGCCAAGCCACAAAATCACTTGATATTACTTTTTCTACTAAATACATACTCCAAAAGCTTCCTGATGGTCCTCTCTACAAAGTTGGTTGAATCTATGATAACCCACTAATGGGATATTAATAGATCTTGCTTGTGGTGTGAATGTGATCACAAAAGAGTTTTTGGTCTTACATGAACTATATCAAGATGATTACAATAAACCCACTACATGGATTAAAACACATAATGGTTTTGCATGCCCTACGATAGGATCGATCGTTCTACCCTTACAAAATAGGACCTAAAACTTTGGAGGTAACATTTTCAATTATTCCACAATCTGACCAATTTCGTTTGTGGCTAGGCCTCCCTTGGATTTGCTCAATGAAAGCAGTCCCATCAGTTGTTCATAAGTTCTTAAAGTTTCCACATGAAAATGAGATAGTCACCATACACTATAATGGCTTTAATCCTTTATCTTCCAAAGGTGACTTCTCATTAGAATCCTTTTGGCTTGAACCTATGGAACCT
The DNA here is from genome assembly GCA_007258455.2 of Sequoia sempervirens. Taxonomy (NCBI): domain Eukaryota; kingdom Viridiplantae; phylum Streptophyta; class Pinopsida; order Cupressales; family Cupressaceae; genus Sequoia; species Sequoia sempervirens. The sequence goes on from VDFB02105785.1 coordinate 580,140,108, forward strand.
ATCACCCCTCGCAAGGACTTCTTTTCCATAGCCTATGAAAATTTTAAACCCAAAAGGATAGCTGAATTGTCTCTTCAAAACTCATCCCCATCCACTTCCACACCTCCTATCATAGATGAAACCATGCTTCAACCTAAGTCTAACATTGAGAAAACTATACAACCTCCTGAACAGTCACCCCTTGAGATTTCCCTACCATTGTTTAAATGACCAAGGGAATATGAAACAAACCCTGGTTAGCCTCCTCACCTTAAACAAGTGTATAAAGCCAAAGAGAAAGTGGTTGATCCATCCTCTTTGGTTTCTTCCATTCTTCCCTCTTCAGAAGTAGAAGAACCTATGCTAACTCAATCTGCTCTTACACCTCAGCAACTCCTAAACAGAATTAATTGGAACCGTGGTGCTAGGGAACGAAGGCGTTGTTGTCGTCTCCTTTCTCGTCAATCTCACATAGAAGAAAATAAAGAACATTAACCTTTACCTTTGATAGAATTAATAGATGACCACCCTCCTTCTCCTGACCCACCACAAGATAGTCCAGTACAAAAATTGCAACAAATTGAACCAATCCAACAACTTCACCTTTTGATACATCCATCTTTAGAAATCACCCCTTGTCCTCCTATTTTTATTAATCTTGATGATGATGATGATGATGATGGTGATGATGATGCAAAAATTTCCAAAATAGATGAAGAAGTGCATAATGATTTAAATTCTTTATTTTCATCTACAATGAGCTTAAATGATACATCCACTCCACCAAGAGAAGAACCCGGTATGACTCCTAGTTCGGCACTTGCAATTATTCCTTTGGGCAGTCAATCGCCCGTGCATTACATTAAACATGATTGGGAGGCAGATGACCTATTAGATGGTTCACTTGCATTTTCCTAACTATCCTTTTTACTTTTTTTCTTATTATTTTCCTTTTCATGTGTGTATCGTGTTCCCTCGTATCATGCATTTGATGTTCTCTCTCTTTGTACATTTCTTCTATTTTTACCTTTATTCTTCTATTCGTCATGCATTGTCTTTTTCTCTTTTCATTTTGTGTTATCCTTTTGGGGATGATGCAAAGTTTTGAGATGCCCTATGTCTCTTCCATATTGACCCAAAAAGTCCCTTTTCCTTTTCCTTTTTTTATCTTTTCTTGTGTTTTTCCTTTTGGGGATGACGCAAGGCATTGAGATTGAAATGTCTCCTTCATGTTGACCCAAAAGCATTTTCATTTTCTTTCTCCTTTTCATTTTTTTTGTTTTTCTTGTGTTTTCATTTTGGGGATGATGCAAAGCATTGAGACCACAATGTCTTTTCCATGTTGACCCAAAACGAACTTTATTTCTCCTTTTTTTCGCTCACTTTGTGTCATTCTTCTAGTTCTATGTTCTTTGGGGAATGATGATAGTTCTGAGATCTTTCATAAAAACATTGTAGCAATGAACATACTGACCCCAAATCTAAAGATCCCTTGTGTGTTTGGTGTGATTTCTTTTCTAGGGGGAAACCTCCTTTTCTTTGTCTTTCATTTTCCTTGACATGACATAGCCTAACTTTGAAACATATGAATTGGCATAGGGATTTCCAGGTTGTCTCTCATGCCTTGTTTTCTTTTTTTATTTTCTTTTCTTCTCTACTTTAAAGTAATTTCTCAGAAAATAATGTGTAGCAATTCCTTTAAAGTGGGGGGCACATATTACCATAATTCATGTGCATTCTTAGTTCCTAGTGTAGCCTTGTCATTTGCATGATGTGTTCATCACTTTGTGGATGACATTGGGTGTGATATCCTTCATAAGTGTGATCTATCTCAACATATTACATTCCTCTTGGTGGCTTGATGCGACACACTACATCCCCTAAGTTGTGAATATACTATTGTTTGATTGGTCCTCTCTTGGATACATTAGATACAATGTTCCCTAAGTGACTAACCTTGTATAAACTAAACAAGACTCCTTTCAACATCCTTTCACATTTTACATTTTTGCATGTTTACATTTTTCATTCCATTTTGCCACCTTGCATAATTCAACTTGCATGACTATGGTACCTTTGTCTTTTTGTTCATAGCATTTTTCCTTGTGGTGCTTTGTTAAAGTTATCAAACAAGTATAACTTTGACATGGTTGAGCAAGAAGCCCACCTAGCAGCATGACTTTTCCCCATAGCCACCTTTGTGTTTTGTGAGTACATACCAACTAGCGTATCTATCTTACCTTTTTTGGATTTCTCACCACCCCATAGACAACTAGTTATGTGGCCCCAGATTGAGTATGCAGTAGGGCTTTCTCACCCTGCGGACAACTAGTTATGTGGCCCTAGAGTGAGTACATATTCTCTTTTTCAAAAAATCATCCTAGATCTCTTTTCACAACTAGTTGGATTGATGATCGAAGCCTCATCCAAATCATTTAAACACTTGTGTGTTCCTTTGTCCTTATGTCTAGTTTTCCATGGGATCTTCATCCTGGGGGCTTGATCATCCTTCTTGATCATTGTCATTCCATCTTGCAAATGTAATTGCATTTGAACCCTCCCCTCAATGTTCATGGCTACTTTAGTGTGAGTTTGGAGCAGGTTCATCCTCTTACTAAAGTGGTGGCTAAATGTGATATAGAAAAATGGTTCCTTGTCATTTTCAAAGCCTTTTAGGTCTTGTTTCACAGTGTTGGAACTATGTTGCTTTGATTTTATGTTGTAACATGGCCTAAACATGCTTATTTAGATACTGAAACTCAAATAACGATGTCTTGTGAAGGTGTTGTGAAGTGTTGTAAGACATTGCTACATTCTTCTAGACTCTATTTAATGCAATTTACCTAAAAACCACCTTTTCACTCATCAACAAGCCCTATTTTGAAGTGTTGTAAATTCTTGTAACATGTTTTCACACTTTTCTAGGCACATCTTCACTATTTACACCCTTCTCATGCTTTATTTTGTATCTTTATGCCCTCATATGACTTAATTAAGTGTATTTTTGAATGTTATCCCAACAAATAACATTAAATACAACATTTTTCCCGACACATGTTTTTAGGGCCTAGGTGGGACCCATTCGCTATGGGTGGTGAATGAGTAAGGGCCTTGGCCCCAAGTTCAAAATATTTCTAATTTCCTTTTGGTATTTTATTCAAAATCACTTGATGTCAGCCTGTGATGAGGTGTGAATGGATACTAAGGCACAAGAATTGTATAAATAAGTTATTTTCACCTTATTTTACATCCCCTACAACCTCCTCACTCATTCAAGCATTCAATTCTACATTTCAAGCATTCAAGCATTCTACATCATCAATTCAAGCACTATTCAACCAATTTGAGGCAACCATTGACATTACTTCAGACTTGCATTATCAAGAGTTAGGTGAGTTGATAGAATTATCATGTTACTAGTTTATCTTTCTCTTTCATTTCATTGTCTTTTCAAGGGTTTAATTACCAAAAGTGGGGTTTGACCAAGGCAAACCCTTAGTCATTAACCCCTAATCATTTTTCCCCTTTTGCTAGTTTGTTTGTAGCCATTTATTTGTATATTTGATATGTTATTAGGTCTTGAAGAGTGATTTTAAATTCAACTAGGTGCTTCAAGTCAACTTGAGTCAAAATCAAGCTTGGGGAGAGTTATTTGTTCATTTTCTACAGATTTGATTTTGATAACCCGACAAGCAAACAGTCCCAAATCTAGTGTTGCAAAGTTGTCTTCTAGTTTTTCAAAAATTTGGGGGAGGAATGATTCACCACCTATGGAAAATGAGTCCCAGCTTAGGACTGGAAACTTGATTTTTGTCAGATTTCATATCTTGACAAATAGAAACCAGCTCCTAGCAATTTTTCACCAGTAGGTGGACTGATTCACCACCTTGGGCGAATGAGTCCCACTGTAAAAAATCAGTGAATTTCACTAACATCTAGAACACTCTAAAAAGCTCACATTTCATCCAGGTGCACTAAATTTATCCTTTTACTTTTTGTTCTGCATAATTTCTTCATTTACTTCATTGTTTGCATATCACAGTGTGTTTTCAAACATAGTTGTAATTGCACTTTTAAATTCATTTTCAGTCACCTAGATTAATCTATTGCATTTATTTAACTTCATTTACAACATATCACATCACACACGTCCTAATTTGAGTGATACTTTAGCATTTTTGGACCCAATCTCTCTCCTTTGAGGTGAAAAACCCTAGAAGTGCAAGAGTAGCATTTGAGTCCCAAAAATCTATGTTTCAGTTACAATAGCTCCAAGCACTCTCACATTCTCACAACACTCTTGGATCTTGAATCTATCTTTCTCTCCCTCTTTGCAGCTCCTTTGGCTCTTGCGGCTCTACCTCCTTTTTCTTGTGCTTGTGAGCATCCTGGGATTCCACATCTCCTATCTACTACATCTCTACTTCGTAATACAAGTGCTCCTCCTCAAGTGGGGATTTCTTTTATCACCTAAATTTTTTGATATGGGTTCTCTTCCTCGAGCATGGTTTGCTTTTATCACATCACATTTGCTTGCTTCTCTCACTCTCTCTATCTTTTTGGTTGTCCGTGGAGGTGGGAACACCAAAATAGGGGTTTGACTAAGGAAACCCCCTATAAAACCCCAAAATTCTCTACAAATATTATTCATGTAGATTTTGAATACATTCACATGTTGGAGGCTTCATCACTTGTGTGGTTGTGGTCATTTCCTTTCTTCTCCTTATCTTTATCATTTCTACTTCCCTTTATTTTAGTTTTATCACTTTCTGTTACTTTCCTGTATTTTGGAAGTCCTTAGCAATTAGAATAGAAGTAGTCACTTTTCCATTTTTTGTGACATTCTCACTTTGTGGTCTGTATGAATTCCAGCATTCCAAAGAGATGCTAGCAGGTAGCGTTGTCGTCCCAAACCCGCATTGCTATCCTTTGGTTGAGATCTTGTCAGTTTGTCCCGAGAATCTTCGTGACCTACTCTTTTGGATTCTAGAACTCTTGCACTTGTGCATTGAGGTAGTTTAGGTAATTTCATCCCATGAGTCTCTCTTAATGAAGAGAACTCGTGAGTAGTGAATCCCCCTTCTCTACACCCATAGTCAGCATTTACATCTTGTAGTGTCGAAAAATGTCATCATGTACATTTTCACACTTAATTTGGGAATAATTAATGATAAATTGGAATTGATATCACCTTGATCTAGTGTTGTGATGAGTTTTACACATCCACACTAGGTTTTGGGCCCTTCTAAGTTAAACAAACTTAATTTTTCCCTAATATAATGTTATAAAGTATATTTATTTACACTTTCACATTCATTTTTTTCCCTATTGCATTTATGACCTTTATATCATCATTAATGGGCCCCTATGACCCCATATTATGCATCCCAAGGCATATTTTAATCAAAACCTTGACAATATCAACATATAAGCTTAGTTTACACACTCCCCAACACCTTAGCAACCAAAATAGCCCATGTGGGACCTATTCACCACTTTGGGTAAATGGGTCCCATCCAAGTGGGACTCATTCGCCTAGAATGGTGAATGTGTCCTATTTGGCCTATTTTCAAGGTTTGATTGGGAAAAATTGGGTTTTAAGTTCAAATTTCTTCTATGCCAGCCTTTGGGATCAAATAAATGGTCATTTGAGTACATTTCCTATATAAGAAAGCTTTCAAATAATTATTTCACAAAATCCTATGTGATATTAAGTATAGCACTCAAGGGTTAAGCATTCTAATACTTTACAAGATCATCAAAATAGCATTCAAAATCATTTCCAAGGAATTCAAGGGCAGAATTCTTCATCAATTGTTGCAACAATTCAAGATCCATCATCATTTCAAGCATATCAAGCATCAAGCATGTTATTGAGCTAGTGTTGTGATGTAGTATTTAAGATCCAAGATCAAGCATTGTTCTACACCTATTGTCAAGATCAAGATCTACATCCTTCATGGCCATTTCATGTCAAGTTGAAAACTTACAAGACATCATTTACAAGTCATCATTCAAGGTATCATTGTCCATGATTCATGTTCTTTGTTGCATATTGCATGCCTTCATTCCATTTCCTCATCATTTGGTTAATTACCTACAAGGGGTTTGACCAAGGAAAACACCTATTCACTAACAATCAACAAGATTTTCTTCTCTTTACATGTGTGATTGCAAATCTAGGTGCTTTGAAGACTTCAAGATCATTGAAGATTAGGTTTTAAGGGTTGAGAAATTCATCAATTCATCACAAGGCTAATATCTTCACAAAAAGTAACTTACAATCCCAAAAATTAGGGTTTCAAATTCGGAAACAAATAGGAATGGAAATAGAAAATAGTGAAGACCAGATTTAGACCTTGAAGTTCTAGAAAATCCAAATTGGGCTGATTCTCCACAAGTGGCGAAAGAGTCCCACTGTAGGTGTTTTTCAAATATCTTTATAGATTCAGATACCCTCTTGTCTAAAACTTGCTCCTATGCAAAAATCTAGAACTGGGAACAATTCACCTAGAATGGTGAATGAGTCCCACTAGGTCAAAAAGTCATATTTTCTAACATTTCAGAGCACCATTCAACCATCTCTAGGTTTCTAGGTGCACACAGTCCTTTTTGTAGATTTATGTTTTGTTTTGCATGCATTTCTAGGTCATTTAAATCAAGTGTGCATCATATTAGGGTTTTTCATTTCATTGTCTTCTCCAAGTTCTTACTTGGTGGTGAACCCCTCATTAATCTCTAAAAATACCCTAGGATACCCTTCTAGTAGATCTCTTGCCTCTATTACACTCTTGGGGTGAGATCTCTAAGGCATCCTTGAATGTTAGTTGGAGAAAAGCGATATTCTATATCTTAAATCATAAAGCATCCATTTTTCAACTAATCATTTTGGTGAACCCACATTTAGAATACCTTCTTTAATAATTTGGATCCACCATCATCCTAGATCTAGCTTGCATTAACATTGCATTAGGGTTTGCATTAGTTAATTGGAATTCTAGGCTTTCTAAATTTTGCATTAGTGAAAGTGCATTTAGGTTTAATTTTGCATCTCAAATCATTGAAAATCATATAAAAACTGCATTTTCATTTAGTCTTCAGGTCATACAAACTAAAAATCATAAAAATCACTTAAAAACCTCTAATTTTTTTTTTTTAAATCCCTATTGGGACTCATTCTCCACCTTGGGCGAATCAATCCCAGTGCACCCCTGAAACTACCTTTTACAACATCAAAAACCTTGTTTTTTCACTTTTGTTTGCTACCATTGGTTATATGTTTCAGTGGGTTTCCTTTTTGTTTCATGCATTTTACAAAATCTAGGTTAAATTGGTCAATTTCATGCATTGCGTATTGCCAATTTTTCATTTACAACATTTCAGTTTCAAATAATTGTGTAGTGTAATCAGTAAATTACCTTTGTTAAAATTTAAAAATTGCATTTCATTTTAGGTCTTTACATTTCTTTTTGAGTTTTCATACATTATTGTTCAAAAATGTTAGTACCCATCTTTTCCAAGTTTGCAAAGAAAAAGTTAGTCAATAAACACATTAGTCATTCATTCAATGCATTCCCTAGTTATGAAAGTCTCTTAGTGAAAGAGAGTGAAAATGGTGATGCTTGCCTTAAACTTACACCCCCTCCTATCTCTCCTATTTGTGAGGATGAATTGATAGAAGAGAATAGAAACATAGATAGCCATGATAATCATAATTGTTTTTCTCTTGATACCTATCCTTTTAGTGATGAAGGTATCTTAGAGAAAGAAGATACAATTGTTGAGAATCATGAAGATCTCTTGTCCTTCTCCTCATCCCCCTCAGGAAGATATTATAGAACAAGAAGATGAGATTATAGACACATTCTGAAACATTACCTTACCTAGTCTCCATTCATCCATTGCTCATGAGAATTTCCTAATAAAAGAGGATGAAAACATAGATAAATATGACAATCACATTTATTCCTCTCCTAGTAACTATCCTAGTTGCGAAGACAATACTTTGATTGGTGAGAATATTATGTGTCTCTCTTCCCCTTGGAAAGACCTTATTGAACAAGACATTCCAACCATTGATAAATCTCTTACTTCTGATGAAGTCATTTTAGAAGAACCTGTAGACACCTAAAAATGGTCTGGAGAATCTAATTAATTAAATACGACTTATTTAATTAATTTTTCTTAAATTCATCTACTTAGTAAATAAATAGAAATATTTATTTATATTAAGTTCATTATTAATTCTTCTATTTCTCTCCTAATTAAATAAACAAAATTAAAAACTTTGTTTTATTTAATTATTATCATTTCTATCGATATTTCTCTCTTAATTAAATAAACGAAATTAAAACTTTGTTTTATTTAATTATTATCATTATTACTTCTTTTATATTTCTATCATAAATTAAATACACAACTTAAATAATTTGTGTTATTTAATTACCTCATCACATTTCTTCTTAATTAAATAAAGATATTCTAAAATCTTTTATTTAATTATCATTTTTCCTTTTTGTTTTAATTTAATAAACAAACCCTATAGTTTGATTTATTAAATTATTCAATCCTCTTTTTGCTAAATTTAAATAAAATAAAATTATTTACATTTACGCATAAATTATCTACCACTATTCACTCACCAATAAAATTAAATTTTCAAAATTTAATTAATTCCACTATCATTCACGGGAAGAGCTTCGGGGACAAACCTGCAGGAAGTTCTCTCAATCACCTTCCCTCTCATCTTGCCTGGTGTTTTCATGGGGAGAAATAATCCTCCATGATCAGCTCCATCTTCTTATCCCATGCCATTCAATTCTGTAGATTGAATCCCAGCCTCTTATCTCGTATCCCTGTGCAAATGTGTTGCCGTGAAAGCTATAAATACAGCTCTTTGGCTACAGGAAATGGATCCCAACTTATGCAATCTTACTCTGTAGGTTTTCCAAAGCATCCAGCATTCATCCAGCAATCAAGCATCCAGCATCCATCCAGCATTCATCCAACATCCAGCATTTGCAATCATGGCAGCAATCACAGTAGTTTTAAGCATTTAATCATATAGGAAATAGAATAGTTCAATTCTCATTCTCTAAGTTTCATTTCAATGGTCTAATTAGCTTCTAAAATCTGAGAGAAAAGTAGATTAGAGAGATCTTTAGAGTTAGAGAGCAATAGGACAGATTTCTAAAGATTTTTAGTTTAAATTAGCTTAAATTTCTTAAATCTTAGATGCAATGTCTTATTTAGAAGTGTAGATGCATTGTTAGTTTGTTTTCCTCATTCTACCACTTACAAATTGGCACCCACCGTGGGGCCTAACCCCATATTCTTCTTGATTTTTGAGAAAAGTGTCTTACAGGTATCAGCGTGATAGTTTTTGCTGAACCGTGACTTTTTGCAGTGCACCAGTTGGATCTTATAGTGCGCTGGTGGTCTGTTTCAGCGCGTCGGGCTTCTGTTGTAGCATGTCGCGTCACTGTTTCAGCGTGCCACATCACTATTTCAGCGCGCGCGCATCACTGTCCTTAAAATCATTTTTTTATCTGGATCCGACGCATCCGTGACTAGATTTGGTTTTTGTCTATTTTTGATTAAAATTTACCAATCCTAGGATAGCAAATGGATAAAATTTATCAATCCTATGATAGAAAATGGATAAAAATTGATCAATCCTAGGATAGAAACTTCACAATTTCTTGTGGGATTAAAATTGAACATCATGCTTTTATGGAGCAATATCTCCATGTAGATTAACTAATTTGTCTTTTAGGTTTTAAAAAGAACAACTTCTTTGCTGTGATTGGGTGATAGGTTTATGCTCTCCCCTTTACTGGGTGCATTAGAATACCAGACTCACTTTTCTTTACGCATTTTTAGCTTTTAAAACCTTTAGACAGGCCTGTCGTAGCGGGAAAAAGTACTCACCCTACGGAACGACCTGAGTGGGGATAGCCAAAAGCCATGGTATTCCAACCCACTTAAAAATTTATGTGAATTTGGGGAAACCCTCTTTCAATAGAAGTGTGCAGGATAACCATCCCCAAAATCTTTGTTCTAAAGATTGGGAGGCCTCTCGAGGGAGTTTATCCATTTGCCGCTTCGAACGGAAACCCTATCTAAGAACCTAGAAATAGAAGCATTCTTGTCAGTTTCTAAACATTGTAATACTCGGCGGTGCAGGGGTGGGGAAGAATCTACCCTCAAGCACTCACCATATAATTGCCAAGGACTGTTTGCTCAGGGGATCCGGTATCCACTTTCGTCACTCTGAGTATGCACCTGGAAAAGACAAAAACACAAGCGCCCTCTAGGGGGTGACATGGCTGTGTGAGTCGATGCAATTCCAAGTTGTGGGCCGTTCGAGTATATAACGATGACCTTTTGTCTCTAGGAGTGAGTCTATCTGAAGTGTCTTATCTGTTATAAACCAGTGAAAATCAAGAAGAATTATGCTTGATTCTTAAGAACATACACTATCTATTTAGATTCTAGGATTTTAAAGTCAACCATTCTATTCTTGCGTGTTGTGTCTTCTCTCATTAAATTCAGATAAGATCATCACAAAAATCTTCAAAATCAAAACACTTGTGAAATTCTCATGATTCGAGATTGGGTATCCACCAAATTTGTCAAGAAATCTCTTGTCAAACGAATCAGAAAACCAAAGAAAACACTGGCATACAAACAACTTTTGAGAAAACAACAATTTTTATATCAAAGTAGGAAAGTTCTACTCCAACATAGGACTTTTATTCATAGGTATCACGATTTCTCTAGAGGTTATACGGACGACTATGTTGTAGCTCCCTTAGATTCACAAACATTTTATCAGAGAAGGGCTCTTAGGCAACACCACAATCACAGTCAAAGAATTCGTTCAAAATACATCCCACAACCAGCCATACAATACGATACTAGATCAAGTGAGTTTCATAGAATAAGATAGTTTTATGTCTTAACACCTCATGGTTCTGTTTTAGCGCATCACTGGTCTGTTTTAGCACTTTAGGTTTCTGTTCTAGCGCTTCACTGGTCTGTTTTAGCGCTTCAGTGGTCTGTTTTAGCGCTTTAGGTCTCTGTTTTAGCGCGTCACTGGTCTATTTTAGCACATCATTGGTCTATTTTAGCGCTTTGGGTCTCTATTCTAGGGCGTCATTGCTCTGTTCTAGCGCGTCACTACTCTGTTATAGCGTGTCCCAACTTTGTTTTAGCACTCCAAAAAGTCAGAAAAATAGAGAGTTAGTAAGACAGTTTGTCAGTTTACCCATATCAAAAACAAGGTTTTCATCGGTCCAAAACATTTTTTTCCATAGTCGAAAACACTTGAATCATACAAAAGGAAAAACTTTACTATTACACCTAGATCTTGAAACATCTTGCAAAGTGTTCTTACCACTAAATCTGAGATTTTGTCAACATTTCCCTATCAAGGATTTTTATCATCCTTCCATCACGAAACTAAACACGACTAAATCAAATTTTAAATAAAAAACATCAACACTTATCCAATCAAAAATTCAAGATCAAAGTCTAGAGTAAAACTCTAATGTTTGTATGCCTATTTTCACACGATCAGCATATCAAAGACAACAACAAGAAGAAAACAAAAGAATAGTAGGCATGGCTGAAGAAAACCCTTGGGGACGATACAGTAACACTGATCCTCTCACTAATTCTCACGAGAAAGAAATAACTATAGAAGAAATCAAGAAAGTTCAACAAGACCCTCATTTCCATAAATTTATGGAAAAGATGCTAGAGCAAGATATGGAAAAGTATCTTCTATTATTAGCTGACAAAGGTGCTAAGCTTCCTAAAGACTTTGATGTCAATCAACTCAAGGAAATGACCACACCCCAGACAACTATTATGGAAAACCCAAATCAAATAGATGCTTTGACAAAACAAATCCAACAATTACAATTACAGTTCAAAAATATCCAGCAAGGGCCAACAAAAAGATATTCCTTACAAGACATTTTCCCTTATCCATTCGATCCAAGCATTAACATGATACCATTTCCACGGTATTGTGAATACCCGACGTACAAAAAATACAATGGAAGAACCGATCCATTTGATCACGTACGTGAATTTTGAACCATTGAATAGAGTTTGCACACAAGGACTCTTACTTACTATGATTATTTCCAAGAAGCTTAGGAAACACTTGAATGGAGTGGTTTTCTAAATTGGAACCCGAGATCCAATATTTTGAAGAACTGATCAATAGGTTCATAATGCACTTCTCATTCAACATCCAACATGGAGTGACCTTAAAAGAACTCTACAACACCAAACAAGGAAAGGGTGAAAAGTTTATTTCCTTTCTCCAACGATGGAGAAGGCTATTTGCTAAATACCCCAGATCTATTCCTGAAGAGGAGAAGATAGAGATGTTCATTGATAAATTAGTGGATGACATGAATTACAGATTGGACTTACAATGTCCATCTACATTTGAACAAGTTATCGAAAAGGGGCTCAAAATCGAAGAGGCTCTAATCAAAAGAGGAATGATCAAACACTTCATTGAAGGTTCAAACAATAACAATTCCTCTAACAACAACGAAAAGCCAAGATTTTGGCAAAAGAACAAGAATACTGATACCATGATCGATACACACACATCTAAACCAGTATTCACCTTGATGCCAACCACTACAAACAAACAAAACAATGGTCTTAATGTCAAACAAAGTAGTGATCAAGGAAATAATAAAAACAGTGGAGAAACAAAAACCCAATCATTCCAACGACCATCCAATAAACGAAAATTCACGCCATTAGGACAATCATTGGAATCAGTCCTCAAAGAACTTTTAGACGAAAAACTCATTCAAGTACAAGAGGCTAGAAATTGGGACCCTCAAGTCAAACCATCATGGTGGAATGACTTACATTACTGTCACTACCATCAAAATAAAGGCCACATGACTAAAAATTGTTGGCAGTTAAAACATGCGGTACAAGACCTCATAGATCAAAAGAAAGTATTTGTAGAGGGGCACCAAACAAACAAAGATCATACAATGTTCAAAAATCCTCTACCTAATTATCATAAGGGAGAATCCTCTTCCGCAAACACCAAAGGTAAAAACGTCAGTTATGTTTATGACACAACGATCCTTTGTTTTTCTGCTGCCAAGGAGGATGAAGAGTTATGCAATCAAATCAATCAGAACAACAACATTACATCTACCAATTTGGTACAACATATGGAAAAATCTGAAAACCAAATTAACGTAATCACACTCAAAGGGAAACAAGAGTACCAACCAGTTAATGTCACAACAAGGGCACAATCCAAAGTTATATTGAAAGGAGCATCATTATCATCCCCATCTGTGGATCCTCCCTCTAATCAATATAATCTCATCGATCAATTACAGAAAATACCGGCACAAATATCCATCTTGGAACTTCTAAAGATTTCCCCATCACACAAAGAAGTTCTTGAGCAAGCTCTTGTATCAACCACGGTACCTAACAATTTGGATGTATGTCAATTCCAAGCTATGGATAGGACATCTATCTGCACCTCATTGCCTTTCATTTTCTGAACATGATGATGTATCACTCACCCATCCACATAATTATGCCCTTCACATTGAAGTCCTCATTCATAAACACCGTGTAAAGCGTGTCCTGATAGATGGAGGGGTTGGTTTAAATATTTGTACCTTAAAGCTGATTCGTGCACTAGGATACTCAAATGAAGCCATTGATACAAGAAGAAAAATCACAATCAAAGCATATGATGAAGAAGAAAGGTCCTCTAAAGGGTTGATCATATTACCCATTCAAGTGGGACCTATTGTCCAAAAAGTGGTTTGCCAAGTCTTAGATAGGGAACTGACATACAACATGTTGTTGGGATGCCCTTGGATCCATGATATGCAAGCAGTACCTTCCACCTATCATTAATGCCTGAAATTTCCCATCAATGGATAGGAGGTAACAATCACAGCAGACTATAATGACACCCAAGCTTGTCATACATTGAAAACATCTCAAGATACATTCATACCTCACAATAGAGAAGTTAGCACATCAGATGGTGAGCAATAGCAAAGCTTCATATCAAAGTGGCTTCCAAAACAACAAAAATCACAAGAGATCAGGGTGGCACAATCTAACCTTTCAAATGTTGAAGAACAATTGGCTCCACTCTCACTTCAATTCACCAACAAAGTACGGATAAGTGACAAAGGAATAAGTGAATATGGTGTTGGACACTCTTTCCATCTATCACAAATGTTACCCTCCTTACAAATGTATGGACAGCCATCTACAGTCACCCAAAATTCAGCACAATCTACAACGGCATTAGATGGTAGATTTCTAAGAGCAAGAAATTTAGATGAAGAATCAGAAGATAAGGCTATTCTAAATTGGATTTATAAGGATGAGGAAGCTTCCACTTCCATGAGTAATATCATAGAGACAAATCAATATGGAAAGGGAAAAACTATTCTGGAGAAGATGGGATATTCAAGACAGGGACCTCTTGGGTTAAGGAAACAAGGCATAATAGAACCAATCCAGCCACTCATGCTCCAACATAAGGATAAAACTGGACTAGGATATGCAGTAGAACAATGACCTCTTGAACGAGGGGAACAAAGTATAACAGAACCAATCCAAGTTCTCACAATTCAGCAACATGGTAGAGCTGGACTAGGATACACAGAAGAAGCAAGAGCAGAAATCACTAATAAAACTATGGAGCGTATTCTTCAAATGAGAGATAACTCTGAAACATATTCAAATGAATATGAGTGGGACAACTTATCAGATGTTTCCTATGAAGATATTCAGATCGACATTATCAAAAAGTATACCCCCAAACGTGAGGAGGGTCAAAGCTCAAGTTTTAATCCTATTGTCTTTGAAACAAAAACTTTTGATGACTCAAGTGAAGATGAACGGACATCGATTGAGATAAACGATGTGGAAGAAAATACCTTTGTAGGCCTCGACATAACCACTAACAACCTAGATGACATTTCTGTCTGAGCTTTCACAATCGCTGACCTCAACCCATCTAATGATTCATTGCCTTTACTGCATCCCGAGCTTATCGAATGGGAACCCCAACACCCTATCAATCTCCCTGTTTTTGAAAATGATTCTGCCATTATTAACTACCTTTGCTGTGAGGAATCTGATACTTGTTCTACCAATACTTCTTTTAACGATGCTTTTAGGCAGGAGGATGCCAAGCCTTCCAGTTGCAAAAATATGAAAGTAAAAAATGGATTTAATGGTGAAAACCATTCTATGGCAGTATTTGATCCTAAAATAGTAAAAACAAAGAATGCATCCAATGGTGAAAACCTCATTGAGGCACCAAAGGATGGAAGGCTTGACATCCTCCCATAGCATTACCATGAAAGATCGTCAGTGTTGATATAACCCACATAGTCTATTGATATTGGCACAGCAGAGAAAGTAAGAATCCTACACCTGGTAGCATCCATGACAGATACAGAAAAGCCAGATTTTATCAAATTCTTTGAAGAATGATGCATCAATTTTGCATGGTCATACTTTGACATGCCAGGCTTAGACACAGATCTCATTATGCATCACTTATCCTTACCAGCTGGCACTAAACCAGTAAAACAAAAACTGAGAAAAATGCATCCACATGTTGCATTATTGGTAAAAAATGATTTGAAGAAACTACTAGATGCTATATTTATTAGATCTATTGATTATGCGGAATGGATATCCAACATTGTACCTATTTCAAATCCAAATCACACTATCATAATATGTACTGATTTCTGGGATTTAAATAGAGCATGTCCAAAGGATGATTTTCCTTTGCCAAACATAGACATGATTGTAGATCTAACAGCCAGCCATCAAATGCTATCACTCATGGATGGATTTTCAGGATACAATCAAATCAAAATAGCTCCTAAAGACCAAGAAAAGATAGCATTTACATGTCCATGGGGCACCTTTTGCTGGACCGTCATGCCTTTTGGGTTAAAAAATGCAGGAGCTACATATCAGCGAGCTATGACAACAATCTTCCATGACATGATGCACACCTTCAATGTGGACTATGTGGATGATATCTTAGCCAAGTCTCACACCAGGGAAGGACATCTAGAGATACTGGCCAAAATATTTGATAGGTTGGAGAAATTTAAAGTCAGATTAAATCCTAAGAAATGTGCCTTTGGAGTAACATCAGCAAAACTCCTTGGATACATAGTTTCTATAAAAGGAATTGAAGTAGATCCAGCAAAAGTTAAAGCCATTGTGGAAATGCCACCTCCTAAGAATATCAGTACATTAAGATCTCTACAAGGCCGACTACAGTCCATCAGAAGATTCATCTCTCAACTAGCAGATCGGTGTCATCCATTCAACCATCTTTTGCATAAAGATGTGTCTTTTAAATGGGATGAACAGTGTGAGAGTACTTTCAATCAAATCAAGCATTATTTAATGACACCACCAATCTTGGTGCCACCCAGTGAAGACAGGCCATTGTTGCTATATATCGCAACAACGGATATTTCTTTAGGAGCCTTGCTAGCACAAGAGGATAAAGAAGGAAAGGAACAGGCAATATACTATATTAGTAGGACACTCAATGGACATGAAGTAAACTACACCTTCATTGAAAAATCATGCTTAGCAGTAGTATTTGCAACACAAAAATTGACACTATATGCTCACTCACATTGTCAAGCTCGTTGCAAAAATTGATCCCTCAAGTATTTACTGAGCAAAGCAGCTTTAACAGGAAGGTTGGCAAAGTGGGTCATGCTCCTCAGTGAGTTTGACATTCAGTATGTTGAAAGGCGAGCTATCAAAGGACAAGTCATCGCTGACCAATTAGCAGAAGCTCCATTGTCAGACAGTCATCCTATGACCATGGAATTTCTTGATGCAGATATCCTCAACATTACAACACAACCATGGCAACTCTACTTTGATGGATCCTACACACAACATGGATCAGGGGCAGGAATTTTATTTGTCACACCTCTTGGGCACACAATTCCACGATCTTACAGGCTTACCTTTCGTTGCAATAACAATGTTGCAGAATATGAAGCTTTAATTCTTTGAATTAAAGTGGCTATTGACCGAAAAATCACAGAACTACAGGTGTATGGAGATTCTCAGTTAATCATCTATCAAGTCAACAATGATTACCAAACTAAGGATGACACGCTGATTTTATACAAGAGACTGGTAGATGATCTAAGAAAATACTTCATAGATATCAAATTTGAGCAGATACCAAGATCAGAGAATAAAGCAGCAGATGCCATGGCCACAATAGCATCTCTTCTACAAATTCATGAAACGCAAGATCGTTATCGATTTATTGTAGAACAAGTGTCAAATCCTGCATACACAAATCCCAGATCCCAAACCATAAGCCTTTTGGATAGTGCCCAATCTTCCATTTATGGAGACATCTATACTTATCTAAAAGATAATATCTTACCAACAGGTCTTTCTCACAACCAAAACAACTTCATACGCCAATCTGCCAAACATACCATTATTGTTGATACCCTTTACCGTCGAGGCCTAGATGGTACTCTTTTGTGTTGTTTAGAACATAACGAATCTGCTTCGGCTTTACATGCGGTCCATGGAGGAATTTGTGGTACACATTCAAGTGGATTATCCTTAGCCAAGAAACTCCTTCGTTTGGGGTATTACTGGCCACACATGGAGCAAGAATCTTATGAGTTTGTTAAGAGATGTCAAAAATGTCAAATTCATGGCAATCTTATAAATGCACCAGCACAGGAGCTCCATCCATTCACAACTACATGGCCTTTCTATCAGTGGGGATTAGACCTGGTAGGGAAAATTAACCCATCTTCATCTAATGGACACAAGTTCATTATCACCGCAACAGAATATTTTACAAAATGGGTGGAGGCAGTTCCCTTAACCACAATCACTGGGAAGAAAATATCATCTTTCATACTTAATTATCTCATTTGTAGATATGGGATACCCCAGTCAATCATCACAGATAATGGTAGGCCTTTCAAGAACCAAGACGTCCAAGAGCTGTGTGAAAAGTTCCACATCCAACATCGCTTTTCAACCCCGTATTACCCTCAAGGTAATGGACAGGCAGAAGCTTCAAACAAAACAATCCTAAAGATTCTCAAGAAGACTATAAATGAGGTAGGGCATGATTGGCACGTCAGCTTAACCCTGCTCTTTGGGCTTACAGGACTAGCATCAGAACACCAACAGGAGCTACACCATATGCTCTTGTCTATGGATCAGAAGCAATATTACCTATCGAGGTAGAAATTCCATCCCTTCGAGTTTCACTAAAGGGACTCATTTTAGATGAAGATTATAGGATCTCTAGACTTCAAGAATTAGAGTTACTTGATGAACGTCGACAACAAGCTATCAATCATTTGACAGCCTATCAACAAAGAATGTCTAGGAACTATAATCATAGGGTTAAGCCTAGAGTCTTCTGGATCGGAGACTTGGTCCTACGGGAAAACCCTAGAAATCAAGCAGACAGAGAAAAGAAGGGAAAGTTTGAACCTAACTGGATAGGGCCTTATGTCATTATCTCAGTCTATGGATCAGGAGCATACCGACTGTCTACACCAGAAGGAGATATGTTGGAGGAGCCCATGAACAACATTCATCTCAGGCGATTCTACACTTGAGGATATCTAGTGCATGGTCAATAAAGTTGTCTTGATGAAAATCTGGCAAACAGGCGTCATGATGACAGAAAAAAAATAAAAAATAAAAATAAAAATACAATAAAAATAAAAATACAAAGAAAAAGAAAGAGGACACAATAAAAACAAGTGATGAAAACCTGGAAAACAGGCGCTACCTATGATTTTCACCAAGCTCTTCTATCTATTAGGTATAGTTTTGTTACGATTGTTTCCTTTCATATCATTTCCATCTATCGTTTGAGATAATCATTATCACTATCCATGTCATAGCAAGGATATCATGTTTTACCCTGGCTTGGGGGCAATATCCTAGTGTTATTTGGTACAATGGACTTTCAGCTTAAATGGAAAGGCAGTCAAACATGACAACACCAAGTGATGATACTTGAAAAAACCCAAAACATTAGAAAATCCATCAAAATCCAAAAACATCAGAAAACCAAAATCCAAAAACATCAGAAAAATCAAAATCCAAACACATCAGAAAATCAAGAAATCCATGCAAAAACATACATAAAATCGAAAACACAAAAATAGAGTCTGTGTTAGTCGAACTACGTGGTCTCTGCATGTATAACGTAGGCAAGACTAATCTTTGATTAGTCCCTGAGACCCCTAGGATAGGTCTTCAGGTTACATCATTTGGTCAAAAGTCTGGGAAGATCATGCAAACATCAACACACACATTTCAACATCGATGATCTAATCTGAATGATGATTTGAAAATACATTAAGTAGAATTTAAATTGTTGTGCTTTGCTTATCATTTCTTTGGAGCTACTTGATGATGTATTGAACTAGAGAAGCAAGGAAGGAGAATGATACCTTTTCTTTGTTTGTTGTTTGTGAGTTAGTCATTATTATTTTGTGAATTGTCGTGGGAAATGCTCTACCAAGTATCATGGATGACATTCCGATTCACTTAAGAAAATGATTAATTCTTGTCTATTTATGCAAGAAATGCTCAAGTCATCATTGGTCTATCTTATACCTTGATGCTTGTATTCGCTTGCAATATCAAATATGATGAAAGAAATACTCAGGTCATCATTGGTCTATCTCATATCATTGATGCTTGTATTCGCTTTCAACATTTTAAAAGCTCAGTGATGATAAAAAGTAGAATAAAAAGATTATTGAAATGACACTTAGGTTTGCATTGATAAAATAGGTTTGCATGGTAAACATAGATTGCATTCATAATAATACATCTGCAGAGTACTGGTTGCACAAGTTACAAAGATTCATTCGCAAATAATGTTATCTTTTCTTATTAAGGATTGAGTATACTTGACACATACAATTTTCATAATGGCATGCATATAAAATCATTTCTTCATCTCATCATAAATTTCACAATAAACATCTCATTTCATGACATCATATACACGTTATGTTACATCATTCATTTACATCTCATCACATTGTCATTATCATGTAGTTGCAAAATCATCATTCATTGCATACATATAGAAGGCATTTTACATTATTTTATCTATCATACATCATTTCATTTACATCTCATTTTATCTATCACATATCGCATATTCATACATTACATTCCATCCATATGTCATTCATTTACATCTTTTTCATTACATACATCATTTCACTCACATCTCATTTTATATATCATATATCACATATCCATACATCATTTTATCTATCATACATCATTACATTTACATCTCATTTCATATATCATATATCATATATCATTTTATCTATCACATGACATCTCATTTTATCTATCACATATCACATATTCATACATTACATTTCATCCATACATCATTCATTTATATCTCATTCTATATTACATTTCATCCATATATCGTTTCATTTACACCTCATTAATATATCATACATTACATTTTCATCCATACATCATTTCATCTCATTTTATATATCATACATTGCATTTCATCCATACATCATTCATTTACATTTCACTATATACATCACTCATTTACATCACATTTTATTTATCATACAGAAGGGAAATACGTCATCAATATCATATCACATCATCATTAATGCATTCATACAAGCTAGTACAATAAATCATCATAAAACATAAAAATTAAAATGCATCCATCACATCAATCATGTAGAACACATCATAAAGATCAATGCATCCATCACCTAAATCATGTAGAACACATCATAAAGATCAATCGAATCGCTGCACATATATATCTCATCAAGTGTCAAGTATACAATGAAGTCTGAAAAGGATGAAAATAACATCATATCAAAAATGGTTGTATATATCTCTCAAAGAGTACACAAATGATCTCAAGTGGTGCTCGCACCAGAAGGAGCAAGTCTCGCCCCAGTATCATGACCACCACCAGATGTCCCAGGATCTCTCGAATCTCTCGGAAGAGGCTGTGTCATGCCTCTACTCACTATCCTCGAACGAGTCCTCTCTGAGCGAGACTGGGCATAACTGACTCTCTGCTCTGGGGGGAAAAGCTCATGATAGCGGCTCCTGTAAAACTCAATCTCAGCACCTGCCTACATGGCCTCTCGCATGTAATCTACCACAGAGGTCCCATCGGCCACTCTCTGCAATCTCTCTGCAGTAGCATGTGCTGTCTCTGCTGCCTGTCTGATAGTATCTCGCTCTGCAGTCAAGGCTGTGATATGTGCCTGGGCAGTGGTCAACTGTGCTCGTATACCTACTAGCTGAGCCTGTGTTGTCACTGTTACATGTAGGGCCTCATCTCTCTCACCAATCAGAGAGGTAATCTGTGTGTGTAGTAGCTAGTTGTGCCTGCATCTGGGCCTGCGTCTATGCTAGTAATCCCTGCACCTATGCTAGCTGTCCCTGTAAGGTCTGAACCTGCACCTGTAAACCTGCAACCTCTGATTGCTCTACCGACAAGGAAGCAACGGCCTTCCTCTTATGAGGCGCACTAGTCGATGGCTCTGTAGTACCTACTACGCTCGGTCTCCCCCCATCTCTTCCATCATCATCACTGCTATCATCACTGCTATCCTCGCTGCTATCATCACTCTCATCACTGCCCTCCATGTCCACATCTACATCCTCCTCTCTCCCCCGTCTTTGACCAACCTGACCACCCCCTGCAGCTGTTGGTGCTGGTGCTGGTGCTGGTGCTGGTACTAGCTCATCTGGAATGGTAATACGAGGAGGGTGCAAGCCAAATACTATCCATACTCGGGAGTAACAGGTGCCTCAACAATGTCTTGCCGCATATCCCAGGCCGATGGTTGTAGAGCACGATAACCCTCAACAAGTGCCCCATAAGGTAAGCATGGACCCCAATCACTGGCATCTATCTGTCGTCATCCGTAGTGCGCTACTCCCTGTGGCATACACTGCACAATCCCATACTGCCTGTAGACACAATGAAACAGGAATCACTCCAAGATCCTGGGGCTCTTCCCGATCAAATACATCGAATCGGCCAAGAACCCCAACTCAATATCATCATCATCCCAGTCATCATAGTCTAAATAGGGACGCCAGGTCACTGTCTCCACATCATCAATAATCCTCCTCCAATAATCTAGCTTACCCATCATATGCTGGGTAGGCCTGCCTCTATAACGAAACACATAAGGTCTCGTCGTTGGTCTCGATAACACCGACACAGGATGTGTAATAGCAATATGCTCCCATGCCCATACCTGAAGAAGGGTAGCTCCCGCCAATAAATTGATGCCTCCGAGGTACACGATCCAGTGCAAATCATGGTATAGCTGAGCAAGCATGCACATGCCCCAAGAATATCTCATCCTATGTACTACCATACCCTCTAATACCCGACCCCATCCAAGAGATAGACCCTTTGACCTCTTATCAGGACAAAGGAATCCACCAATAAAGCTGGCCAAAACTGAAGGAAGTGGAGCATATGACTCATAAATCTCTACCCATGGAACCCACTCTCCCGCAACATGGGGATCCTGAAAGACTCTCTGCATGGACTCTACCCCACCAACCTCCTCTGCATCATGCACGACAATCTCCCCAACAAAAGGAATGCGAAGAATACGCCATACATCCTCTGGCGTCACGGTCATCTCACTAGTAGGTAAGTGGAAGGTGTTGTGGTCACTATGCCACTGCTCTGCTAAGGCTGTCAATAGACCCCTATTAAGTCTAATATGGGGCATATCCAGTAATGAGGCTAAACCACAATCGGTAATGTGCTGCCTCTCATCCGCTGAAAGTCGTGGTATCATATCAAAAGGCCAGGGGAACTGCTCTCGCACCTGGATAACATCTAAATGCTCCTATCATCATACAAGGGGAACATTTTAATCAAAATATCAAACATCAGGAGGTCATCAAAATTTAAAAAAAATTATGCTTTACCTATCAAACTATCAATTTATCAAGAAGGAACCCTAATCTATCAATCGGGTTCATTCTTTCAGAAATTTTAATTATTCCTCACCTATCATGAGGGTAATTATTATCAATAAATGGATCTCACTCATCATGAGATCATTTACCATTTATTTAGTCAAGATCAAACTAAAATAGATGGGATCAACAAATCGATGAAATAAAAATCAAAATGCACAATTTTTCATCAATCTATACTTTCAAGCACTACAAAATCTACCTAAAGCGCTATTTCTACTTAAGCGCTACAAAATCCTACTGAAGCACTATAGAATCTACCTAAAGCGCTATTTCTACTGAAGCGCTACAAAATATTACTGAAGCGCTGCAAATTTGACCCTGCGCGCTAAAACTCTAACGCGCTACCCTAATCTATGGACGCGCTAAACATTTCAATGGGCACACTAAAACTATGGCGCACTACAACAGAAAATAGACACGCTAAACCGCGTCTGTCGGGCGCTAAAAATATAAAAACATGTGCAAAATGACAAAAACATACAAGCATGAATTACGAGGAGGATTTGGGGTACGTACCGGAGGTCTATAGTCGGTCGGATGCTGGTGACATCGCACACACTCGAGTCGGTGGCTATGGTAAGGGATCGACATCCTGAGGCTCTAGCACTCTGAGGGTCTCTATCACAAGATTGTCAAAGTCAAATGCACAAATGACTTTTGAAAATGACCTTTTGAGCTTTTATAGGTTATTTTTGTGGGATTTTCATGGGATTTATTTATTTTTCCTTCGGAGGAATTAATTTTTATCTATCACAGGGGCATTTTTGGACAATTTTGTCAGGAGATAAATTGTTTCTTCACCAATTCATCATCGAATCATCATAAAAATTCAAAATTCATCAATTTATCTCCCATGGGGGCATACATCATTATCATTTCGAAATTCATTTTCTGGGGCAAGTCTGGGGCATATTTCAAACTTTTCATCAATACTGGCAGCTGAAGCAAAATCATTCTTTGAAGCAATGCATAAACACATCACTTCAAAGAGGGGCAAAATGTAGACACCTAAAAATGGTCTGGAGAATCTAATTAATTAAATACGACTTATTTAATTAATTTTTCTAAATTCATCTACTTAGTAAATAAATAGAAATATTTATTTATATTAAGTTCATTATTAATTCTTCTATTTCTCTCCTAATTAAATAAACAAAATTAAAAACTTTGTTTTATTTAATTATTATCATTTCTATCGTATTATTTCTCTCTTAATTAAATAAACGAAATTAAAAACTTTGTTTTATTTAATTATTATCATTATTACTTCTTTTATATTTCTATCATAAATTAAATACACAACTTAAATAATTTGTGTTATTTAATTACCTCATCACATTTCTTCTTAATTAAATAAAGATATTCTAAAATCTTTTATTTAATTATCATTTTTCCTTTTTGTTTTAATTTAATAAACAAACCCTATAGTTTGATTTATTAAATTATTCAATCCTCTTTTTGCTAAATTTAAATAAATTAAAATTATTTAAATTTATGCATAAATTATCTACCACTATTCACTCACCAATAAAATTAAATTTTCAAAATTTAATTAATTCCACTATCATTCACGGGAAGAGCTTTGGGGACAAACCTGCAAAAAGTTCTCTCAACCACCTTCCCTCTCATCTTGCTTGGTGTTTTCATGGGTAGAAACAATCCTCCATGATCAGCTCCATCTTCTCATCCCATGCCATTCAATTCTCCAGATTGAATCCCAGCCTCTTATCCCATATCCCTGTGCAAATGTGTTGTCGTGAAAGCTATAAATACAGCTCTTTGGCTATAGGAAATGGATCCCAACTTATGCAATCTCACTCTGCAGGTTTTCCAAAGCATCCAGCATTCATCTAGAAATCAAGCATCCAGCATCCATCTAGCATCCAACATTTGCAATCATGGCAGCAATCATAGTAGTTTTAAGCATTTAATCATATAGGAAATAGAATAGTTCAATTCTCATTCTCTAAGTGTCATTTCAATGGTCTAATTAGCTTCTAAAATCTGAGAGCAAAGTAGATTAGAGAGATCTTTAGAGTTAGAGAGCAATAGGATAGATTTCTAAAGATTTTTAGTTTAAATTAGTTTAAATTTCTTAAATCTTAGATGAAATATCTTATTTAGAAGTGTAGATGCATTGTTAGTTTGTTTTCCTCATTCTACCACTTACAGAACCAACCTTTGAAAATAATGAACATGTGGTTTTGAGTTCTCTTAAAAACTCTCCCCCTTGGGAAGATATCATTGTATAATAAAATGTGAACATTGACACATATCCTTCAAACACTAGTAATGAGGCTTCCTTATATGAAGATTATGAAGTGACATTAGACTCCTCTTCACTAAGAGATCATGAAAATAAAGGCAAGTCTATTGAGGTTATGACGACACAAATTGGATCTCCTTTAATTAGCGATCCTCCTAAGTCACCTCCCATTAGTGAATCACATAAGAAAGTAAGAGATTTCTTGAAATCTAAGATGCAATCTAACAATTTTTTGCAGCAACCAAGATATAACACAGTTCCTCAAACATGTAAGGGACCACAAATCGCTCCCGCAACATCACCATTGCCTCAACATATTGTGCCTAATGTTGAAGACCTTAAAAATACTCTAGCTAATATATTTGTGTGGCGTGTGGAAACTCATTCAACTATCACCTACATAAAAGTGCCTATTTTAAGAAATATTACAAATAAAGGAGGAGGTACAATCCTATATGAAATTGAATAATGTAACACCTTCCTTTGATCATATGCAAGTCACGCAATTAGAAATCGCATTCCCTGTACATGAATTACCTCCACTTGAGACTAAAAACAAGAATGAAGCCTTGATGATAAAGATGATCATTAATGAAATTGCAGTTAGATGCACTCTCGTAGACAATGGAGCAGAAATTAATGTTTGTAGTATTGACCTCCTAGACAAAATTGGCATGGAAAAGAGGCTTATCCAACTTAATGATGTTCGTATTTGTGGCTTTGAAAATTTTAATAGGAAACCACTAGGAATGATCACATTACCTATTGAGGTCAAACCTATAGTGTTGCCTACCCCTATCCATATCATGCCAAGACATCTTTCATACAATCTTCTCATAGGGAGACCATGGATTCATGCTATGAAAGGTGTCCCATCTAGTCTTCACTGTACAATGAAATTTGAATACAACAATAAGATATACATGGTTGAAGCAGATGAATGAAGCTATAAATCATATGATCACAACACTTCCAACTCCCTAATACTTTCATTCCAAGATCAAAAGTTGAACCTATACAAGTTGATGCTAATCCTTCACCTACAACAAAACTCTTTAGCAATAACCCTAGGTCATTAGATTTTACGCCTCTTTTCAATAAAGAATCCAAAACCTCACCCTCAAAATCCAAAGAGTCATATACAAACAATTCATTTTTAGATACAAGTTCTAATGATGATTGGGGCTTTATACCTCCCATTATAGGAGAGCTTGAGATCTCACAATCTAAACCAGAACAACCTTGTGCTTCATTTCCTCAACTTTGTTCTATGTCAACAACATTACCCCATGGTGATGATGGGGGCTATGTAACTCCCATCCCTCATGGGAGGATGATGCATAACTTTAAAAAGGATTTTTTTTCCCATGAAGAAACCAATCCTTCTCATAAGCATAAACCCCCTTCATCTAAATTCAAATATTTTTACAGTATTAGATACAATCTCCCTCCTACACATAGATATAACTAACAAAAAAACCAAACCAACATACCATACTCTTTCAAGAAAGATCTAGGTTTACCTCCCTTATCTCCATTTTCATCTAATTCCTTATCATTTAGTGTTTGTATGGCATCTTGCACAAATAAAGGAACATATTCTACTATTGATCAAGAGAGTATCTTATCAAGACTCCTCCAGGATCACTTAATATCTCTCTCTCCAAGAACATGGAAGAAATTCTACTATAAGAGTTCATTTTCTGCATATCATAAATTTCATGGTCATTCTACTAACGAATGTGAGGCTTTAAGCAACAAAATTCAACATCTTAGGGACTGTGGTGCTCTTCCTTGTGTTGAATCACCTAGTTCCTATAATTGAAAATTATTTGAAATCCTATTTATCTCATCCTTGTCTTGCACTAAGTGGGGGCAAGGGGTTAAGTAGCCTTGTCCTCGTATGTCACTTGTCATTGTCTCTTTTGGCTATTTAATCACCTTTCATGAACATATAAGAGCAAGCTTGTGATGTGGACGAAATTCCTTAAGTTGACTCACATGCAACATACTTATTCATGATGTAGTTTAATTTGGAAACATAGGATTTGGAATACAGATTTTCAAATAATCTCTCATACCTTCTACTTTAAATCAATTGCTCACAATGATGGTGCTAGCAACCGCTTTAAAGTGGGGGCATACATCGACACTCATATTTCACTATGTGATTTTCTTCTTCTTGTGATATGTCCTTTTCTTGGTGGTGTCATTGGGATTTATTTCCTCTGGGAGTGTGATATTTCTTTGACTTTCCCTCTCTTGGAGACACTAAACACAATGTTCCCTATGAAGAGACCTTGCGTGAACTAAGAAAAATCCCTTTGAACATTCCTCACACTATATTTCATTTACAACAATTGTTATATGGCCACCTTGCATAACACAACTTGCATGCCTGTAGAGCCATCCTATTTTTTCATGAGTTCCAAGAATATGAAGCTTTTCTTGCTTCATGAAGCTTGAAGTTCATTTTTTTGTGGTGCCTTATCAAAGTTATCAAGGGACATAACTTTGGTATGGTTTGAGTGGGAATCCCAACCAAGGCATGACTTTCCCCATAGCCACTCGCATGTGTGTGTGAGCACATACTAGTCAGATGTGTATGTGTCTCACCTTTGTGGATACTCACCTAGCAGAAAGCCAAGAGTTTCATTGCCTCAGAGTGAGCATGCATTTTTGGAAAAATAGCTTAGATCTAATCCACAGCATGTTGGACAAACGGTCGAAGCTTGATCCACCTGATTTTTAGTTGTTTTTGTTTTTCCTTCTTTTTATTGAAATTTCATGTTTGTGTATCGTGTTTTACTGCAAATTATACACTTTGTGGCCATCCTTTGTGCTTATGTCAGTTTGATGTAGGATCTTAGAACTTGAGGGCTTGACCACCTCCTCGATCTTTTTTATCCTATACCATCAGCATTGGTACACTCAAACCCCTCTTGAATGTCTACTTTAGTATGAATTTGAAGCAAGTTCATCATCTCACTAAAGTGGGGGCTAAATGTAGTGTCAAAAAAATTTCTCGTATACATTTTCACACTTAATTTTAGAATAATCAATGATAAATTGGACTTAATATTTCCTTGATCTAGTGTTGTGATGAGTTTTACACATCCACGTTAGGTTTTGGGCCCTTCTAAGCTAAATAAACTTAACTTTTCTCTAATTTAATGTTGTAAAGTATATTTATTTACACTTTCACATTGGATTTTGTGCCCTATTACATTTATGACCTTTATATCATCATTAATAGGCCCCTATGACCCCATATTATGCATCCCAAGGCATATTTTAATCAAAAACCCAACAATATCAACATATAAGCTTAATTTATAAACTCCCTAACACCTTAGCAAGCAAAATAGCCCCTATTGGACCCATTCGCCATTTTGGGCAATGAGTCCCATCTAGGTGGGACTCATTCACCCAGAATGGTTCAAATGAGTCACATTGGCCTTTTTTCAAGGTTTGAGTGGGAAAAATTGGGTTTCAAGTTCAAATTTCTTCTATATTGGCCTTTGGGATCAAATAAATGATCATTTGAGTGCATCACCTATATAAGAAAGCTTTCAAATCATTATTTCATAGAAGCATACATGATATCAATTCAAGCACTCAAGGGTTAAGTATTCCAATACTTGACAAGATCATCAAGATAGCATTTAGGATCATTTCTAAGGCATTCAAGGACATAATTCTTCATCAATTTTTGCAGAAATTCAAGATCCATTATCATTTCAAGAATATCAAGCATCAAGCATATTATTGATCTAGTGTTGTGATGTAGCATTGAAGATCTAAGATCAAGAATTGTTCTACACCTATTGTCAAGATCAAGATCTACATACTTCATGGTCATTTCATGTTGAGTTGCACACTTACAATACATAATTTACAAGGCATCATTCAAGGTATCATTTTCCATGATTCGTGTTCTTCGTTTCATGTGTCATGCCTTCATTTCATTGTCTCGTCATTTGGTTTAATTATCTACAAGGGGTTTGACCAAGGAAAACCCCTATTCACTAACAATCAACAAGTTTTTCTCCTCTTTACATTTGTGATTGTAGATCTAGGTGCTTTGAAGACTTGAAGATCATTGAATATTAGGTTACGAGGATGGAGAAAGTCATCAAGTAATCACAAGGTTTCTATTGTCACAAAAAGTCACTTACAGTCCTAAAAATCAAGGTTCTGGATCCAAAAATAAAGAGGAATAGAAAGAGTAGGCAATGAAGACTAGATTCATCTTGAAGTTCCAGAAAATCCAGATGCATACAATCCTTTTTGTAGCTTTTTTTTTTCTTTGCATTCATTTCTAGGTCATTTAAATCAAGTTTGCATCATATTAGGGTTTTTAATTTCATCTTGCATGACACTATCTTTTCCAAGTTCTTACTTGGTGGTGAACCCCTCATTAATCTCTAAACATACCCTAGGACACCCTCCTAGCAGATCTCTTTCCTCTATTCCACTCTTGGGGTGAGACCTCTATGGCATCCTTGAATGTTAGTTGGAGAAAAGTGATGTTCTATGTCTTAAACCATAAAGCATCCATTTTTCAACTAATCACATCTTCACTATACACATGATATGATAGAATTCTATATTCAGCAACCAATCAAACCATCATTCTGACCACGATAGTAACTATTTCCATAGTCACACAAACCCTAACTACTTCACAATCCCTTGAAACCATCACTTTTATGATTTTTCAAAAATACATTTAAATCAGCTTCAACTCTGTAACTACCCGTCAAATTTTATCTTCAAGAAGTAGTTGTTTGTGCACTTTGAATATCATTCATTGATATTGACTTTTCCACCATGATCTAATGGTCTTCACTCAATATACTTCAATGTTTAAATGCAACCATTTGATCAATTTTCCTTTGAATACATGTCATAGATCTATATTGCATACCATATGCTTAGCATGTTTTTGCTTCATGCTTGAAGAATGATATATGCAATGTATAGGAGCTATGTGATGCATTGAACTTGATTTCCACTTGTCATCATGAACACATGTTGGCATACTGTATTTTTCCAAAGCTATAATAGGGACCCACCATCCTTTCCATGAAATAGTGGAAACCATTCAATCTTCGCCTTCAACATGCACCAATGATCTAAGTTATTGCATTTTTTTTTCTTAGTGAACTTTAGCTTTTCACTTTTAGTATGAAATATGCAATGCATATTAATTTTGCAATGCAATTTCCTTTGGACACTTGTCACTAGTTCGCACTATCACAAATATTGTGTAAAAAAGACTTGGAAATGTTATGCTTCATCAGCCATCGATCTCTAACACCCTTTGTGTTGACCATTGATCTTCCAAAGAAAAGAGCCTTTCCCTTGGTCCCACCAAACATGTGGTACATTTTCATGATTCCACAATCAAAATGATCAGGCCTACCAAAGACTTTGTAGACAAGCAAAAAGTCGTCTAATCTTTGATCTTTGATCTAAGATCTCCACCATCAATCAAGCTAGGTAAAGTATTAGGTTCCAAACTTAGGAAACTTTAATACTCCACCGAGATGGTAATTACTGGGATGAGGAGTTGGTTATATAATAAATTTGAAGGATTAAGTCATAACTTAAGTGATCGAAGACTATTTACTAGCAATCAACTGAAGAATAAAAAATATGAACCTATGTAGACACTGAAAATTTTCCTAAGCATGTGAATGCTATTTTTCACATCAATTTCCCTTCTTCCCCCAATAATTGAATAATTTTAATTATTTGATCATTGTCTAAAGTTATACTCTTCTATTAATTAAATAATTTTAATTATTTAATTAATTCATGTTTTCCCTTTTATTCTTCCTTGATTAACTAAATAAATTAATATTTATTTAATTACATCTTTAATGTTCCTTTCTCTATAATTAAATAAATTCATATTTATTTAATTATTTATTTTCATTTTTCCACTACAATTAAATAATTAATTTAATTATTTAATTATTCATTAGCCTTTTCTTCCATAATTAAATAAATCTGATTTTTTTAATCATTTCCTACTTTTCCCTCCACTATTAAATAATTATTTTAATTGTTTACTAATTTGTCCTTTTCTTCTAATTTTAATTTTAAATACTTATTTTAATTCAAATTCAATTGATCCTTCTTCTATAATTAAGTAATTTCTTTAATTGTTTAATTATTCACTTTCCCTCCTAAATTAAATAATTAAATAATTATTTAATTTACTCCAATAACCTCTTTTTTTGTGTCAATCTCCTCTTTTATGTCAATTAACCTCCACCCTTGATAAGGTTTTATTACCTTTTAATCTCCACCATGGGTGATCCCACAAAACCAGTTTACAATTTTGTTGAGGAAGCAAAATTGCAAAAAATGCCCCCATGAAAAAAATTAGGGTTTGAGGGGTTCGACCGAACTTAGGGTCCAAACGAACCCAATAAGCGTTCACTCAAACCCCCCTTCGAGTGAACCCTATTAAATGTTGGGTCCCACATATTTCACATTTCTCAGAATAAAAAACAAAGAGAAACTTTGTAGGAAGGGGGGTTCACTCGAACCAGGGTTTGAATGAACCCAGGTTCGAGCGAACCTCCAAGTGGGGTTCACTCAAACCTAGGTTCATTTGAACCCCCCTTTTCCCCCCTTCTCCCCCTCTAGTAGCAAAAATCTGTAGAATTTACCCTTTGAAGCTCAAGTTGAGGGTGAAAATGGAGACTTCATAGACCCAACTAGATGATGGTAGTCCTCAAAATGAGCTATCCATCAAATATAATTTTAATATGTTTTGGTTTTATTATGTATTTTTTTTTTAGTTTGATTAAACATAGGTTTTTCACTGAAAATAAAGCTCTTTGTTCTGCACATGTGGAAAAATAGCAGATTATCAAAATAAAATTCTAAAAAATATGTGCAGGCTAGGTATTGATGTCCTTGATCCAGTAAAAAAAAAGAATTTCGATACATACAAAAAAAGTTGGGTTGTATCTAGTCCCCCTATGTCTAAATTGTAATTGGTTTGACTTCGAAACTTGATTAAGGAAAAAATATTCAATAAAACACTATGAAACCAAATGAAAGGGTTAGATATTGTAGTTACAAATCTAAGTTTAAAAAAAATTAGAATTTTATCCTTCATAGAAAAAATTTATGTTATATACGGTGAGCATCACTCCTTAAAAATGGTGTTTACTGATAAAAACTAGTTTTCAAAGGAGATGGAAAAAGAAGTACAATCTGATTCCAAAAAATTTAAAATATATATATTTAGAATCTATAGAGAAAATGTCACAAATCACTAGTTTGCATCATCTTCAAATTCCTCATGATTTAGCCACTATATGTGCTTGAAAGTGAAGATTTAGTTAGAAAAAGTCAGTTCAGTGTCCAACTTGGCCAAAAATTGTAAATCAATATTGTGGGATCACCCCCATCCATCCTTAACTAAACCCTATTTTTTCCCTAACCCTATTCACTTGCTTCTCAAAGCAATCTCATCCATTGATCTTCATCATTTAATCTTGACCCTTCATTTAAATTTGGTTTTCTATAAAAGAGACCTATCCCTTTCATCTCAACCCTACAACCACTATCTTTGATATGTTGTCACTATCATTAGGCTTATTCTTGCATACTAAAAATCTGAGGGCAAGCTAGCATATAAAGCAAAATGGAGAAGAGAAATGAATGTGATTCAACTATGGCATAAGAATTATGGTATTGTTGCTTTGTTATTTATGCTTCTATGTTCATTTGTACTTCATTATTAGATTAGGGTCTTTAGGGATTGAGTTTTATGTATTTGGTGGTTGATACTATTGATTCATGATTTACACCTTGATTTTACCCTATTCTACATTGGTGAACCCAATGTGAACTAACCAGATTTAAAGAAATTTGTGAGAAATTTGGAGTTTTCTGGTCTATGATGCATTTGAAAGGAATAATGACACATTCACATGATAAATGATACATTCGCATGATAGTGCGACACAATCGCAGTATGGAGTGACACATTTTCTATACAATGAGATGTATTCACAGATTTCTTCGCTACATTTGTTGCACAGAGAGCCACATTTGTTTATCTTAGGGAAAATTTTCAAAATTATCTATTGTTGTGGTTTTCTATCATTATTTCAGTTTTTGGTTTTGATTCTCACATATTGATAGATTACTTGCATCATTTCTATCATTATATTTTCAAAAAAACTCCAAATTGGGTTGTTTTGCAACTTTTTGATTATGTACCACAATTGTTAAATAGTGTCACGCATGTGAATGATAGTGTGTCACATTTGATTAAGCAGTTTGTTGCAATCACCAAGCCATTTGATGCAATCACCATTTAGTTTGACATATTTTCCTGAAACAATATATTACATCTATTACATAGAGCAATGCAACTCTGTGTTTTTGGTAAAAAGGGTATAAATCTAAAAAAAATCATTTTATGCCTTTTCCATTCATTAGGGTAGAGGTTTTTGGTGCTAATAATATCTAATTTGCAGCCTAATGCATTCATTGGCATAATACATTTCTATCTAGACTACTAATCCATGTTCTTGTAGGATTTCATGTCTGTGATTTTGAAAGGAGGAACATTTGGATTTGGGCTTAAAAAGAACAAGTGTCTTCCATGTTTGGTGCTTCTTCCACATTTTGTGTTGATCCCAAGAGTGTTGTGTGTGTATCCTCTCCCCTTGTGCTTTGTGTGATCTTGGGTGCAAGAGAAACACATATCAATATTTTAGCGGGCCTACCTTTTAGACACATCCTAATGGAGAACTCATTAGGAATGACCCAAAGCACATTTTTTCGAGTGGGCTATATAAAGGTGTGAAGGAAAAATTCAATAACTCCATCCAACAATGTACACCATGCATGTCAATTTTAGTGTGGGTGTATAGACCACACGGAGGTTGACTAGAGCCTTAAATGTCTCACATTTGACGTTGTACCAGTGGTGCTCACTAAGTCATTAGAAAATTCTTTCTTTTAGAGACCAAGACTTGTTTGACTATCTATTAGTGTGGTGCAAGGGATGTAGATCATACCCTGAAGCTACATACCACTTCTATCCATGGTTGAGGTGTAAGGTGTCGTGCTATAGTTTACACTCTTTCAAGCCTAGGGTATCAAGGTGGTCCATGACCGTGGTATACCCTTTTCACCCACTCCTTGGATGTATTTGGTCCTATAGAGGTTCCTTCAATTGGTAAATCCACATAATATGTTTCATTTATTGATGATTATAGTAGGACATGGGTATATTTTGTAAAGAGTAAATTTGAAGTTTTTAGTCAATTTAAAGAATTTAAAGCAATGGTTGAGTTGCAAACTGGAAAGAAAATAAAATTTTTGAGGACTGATAATGGCTGTGAATTTTTCTCTAATTATTTTGATAGATTTTGTAGAGATTTTCGTATTCATAGACAGAACATAACTTTGTATTCTCCACAACATAATGGAGTTGCAAAAAGAACGAATAGGACATTGATGGAGAAGGCTAGGAGTATGTTCAGTGGTGTTGGCCTAGAACTAAAGGCTGAAGTTGTTGCCACTACCTGTTACCTGATTAACAAGTCTCCTACATCAGCTCTTGTTGATAAGATGCCTATAGAGGCATGGTTGAGTCGTAAGCCTTCATTAAGACATCTTAGAGTTTTTGGTTGTGAGGCATATGCACATGTTCCAAAGGAGAAGCGAACAAAGTTGGAGAACAAGGTTGTGAAATGTATCTTCATCGGATATAGTTATGGTGTGAAAGGATACAAGCTTTGTGATCCTATTGCACAGAAGGTAATACATAGTAGAAGTATTATTTTTAGAGAAACTAAGCCTTCTTCTATTACATTGCAACCAAAACAAAGTAAACAAGAAGATGTGATTCAATTTCCTTCTACACCTGAGAAAGTTGAATCGAGGCCCAAAGATAGACAAGAAGTTGAGGAGAGCTCATCTAGCTCTGGATCTTCAAAAGAGGAGGAAGAACCTCCAACTCATCTTGTTTGTAGGTCTACAAGGCATAGACAACCACTTGAAATGTATTCACCTGATGATTGGAGATGTATTTTTTCTTTGAATACTAACATGGATGAACCCAAATCAATAGAAGAGGCACTAGGTATGAATGATGTAGAATCCTAGAAGATTGTTGTAGATGAAGAAATGACATCTTTGAAAAAAAATGATACATGGGATCTTGTACCATTACCCAAAGGATGAAAACATGTTGATTGTAAATGGGTGTTCAAGAAAAAGATTGGTTCAGATGGAGGTATTGAGAAGTACAAAACAAGTTTGGTTATGAAGGGTTACTCTCAGGTTGAGGGAGTTAATTATGGTGAGATATTTTCTCCTATTGCAAAAATGACATCCATTAGATTTTTGCTTTCTATTGTTGTTGCTTATGATTTAGAGGTTGAGCAAATGGATGTGAAAACTTCTTTCCTTCATGGTGATTTGGAGGAGCATATTTATATGACACAGCCAGAGCACTATGTGGTGAAAGGTAAAAGTAAGTTTTCAAATTGAAGAAATCTTTATATGGCTTAAAATAGAGTCCTAGGATGTTGTACCAAAAATTTGATACACATGTGTTGAGTTTCAGATTTGAGTGTTTTAAATCAGATCATTGTGTTTATTTTAAAACTAATGGTGATAATTTCCTATTTATTGCATTATATGTTGATGATATGTTATTTATTGGTAGAGGCAAATGTATGATTTCAAAACTAAAATCTCAACCTGCTACTAAAATTGAAATGAAAGATCTTGGTGCAGATAAACACATTCTTGGGATGGAAATTAAAAGAGATAGAGTGAATAGAAAGCTATGGCTTGAAAAAAGCAAGTATGTCAACTTAATTTTATAGAGATTTAATATGTAGGATCGTAGAAAATTTTGTCTTCCTATTTTAGTTGTGTTGATGCCGAAAGTTCACAAGGTAATAGTACTTATGGGAAACTTAGTTTATGGGGAACCTTTTTGTGCTAAATTGAGTGACCTCCAGATTTTTAAAGAAGACGACTTCTTCTATAATGGAGTTTGGGAAGGGAAAAGGAAACAAATATATAAAAATAAACTCTAAACTAAGGCAATGTGCCAAGACTTAAAAATAGGCACAATAAATCATAGATTTAAGGGCCCGATTGGTAATTGTGATGTTCTAGAAATGCAGAAACTAAAGATTAAAGTATAGATAATCCATTCATTGACATAAAATAACATTGCATACATTCCTACAGCCAAGAAGAGTCATAATACATGATCTAGACTAGAAAACTTGCATTAAATTTATAGAAGTTCTCAAATGAAACATCTAGACAATAGCAGCACTATCTAAAGATAATCAAATATCATAAAAGAATAGAAAGGCCAAACAATTGGCATAGTCTAAAATTCTTTGCAATAAAAATAACAATAATAAAGGCTTGGTGTCTTTCCTAAAATTAGTGTTCTTCTAAAAAATTCGGACCCTTCCCTCAAAACAGAGAGAAGTATATATAGCTGAAAAGTTCCACTACCTTGGAGAGAAGTAACAAAAAAGATTTCACGATCTTTGGAAATGATATAGAATTGAGTATATCTCCAGGTCATTGCAACAAAAAAATTCAAAACAAAGCATCTGGTCATTCTAGGCTCAGATGCATCCTCTGAAAATGATGGTGGTGGTCCTAGCAAGGTCAAGTAGGCAAGTGTCATCACCCCGTAAAGTAATTATGACACGCGGTGGCCAGTCACAGCAATTTTTTCGCTTTATTCATCACCCAAATACAAAACTTTCCGAAGAGACACGTGGCAGCATAGCGCAACCCATGTGAATCTTTATCTTTCGCCATTGAAAACATACACCAAGGTGAAACATGGCAGGAGGGCAGAGCTTTACTCAAAAGTGAATGGAAGTGATCATTCATTGTGTGCAATGATGACACATGGAAGTATAGTGAGGATTCCTGAAATGTGAAGGAAAGGAAAATTTTGGGGAGCGTAGAGTAGACACGTGGAGGAGGTAGCGTATTTTGACAAAAAAAGGCCGAGTGGCTTATTTGCGATGTGTGGACCGATACTTAGAGCAAAAATATACCCAAAGGGAGCTTATTGAATATTTCTTCATAGATTTTGGCGACTACTAGAGGCGTATCGCTTGAGGAACAGAGAACCCAAAATTTCTCTGGTTTACAGACCAAAGCACCATTCACTAGGTGACAGAGTCAGAGCTTGGAAAGAGCCGCCTACAGTGGTGACCAATCATCCTCAGATGGCTTGGCTATATTGTGGAAGTTCTCTTGTTCTCCACCCAATTCAAGTGCTTCTTTATAAGGTAGTGTCTTAGGAAAACTAGCCCCTACCTTGCAATGAAAGAATAGTTGTGCAAGAGGATGAATAAGCCCCTCAATGCTAGTTGCGGTGGGAGGTTGGCTAAAACTCTGGAAATCATTCGGGTCATTTTTCTTCTCCTATATTATTTCTACAATCTGTTCAGCTATAGCAATAGAGCCATCTTCTAAGAATGGAGATGGTAGACCCATCTCACTTAACCTAGAGAAACTCTCCCACATGTTGCCTATCATTTGGTTCAGAGTAGCTAGGATTGCACTAGTGCACTAGAAGGTCGAGTGACAATAGATAAACTTGTTTTCCATCTAGGCGGCATCTTCCCAATCTTTAATTCCTTCTTTGGCAAGGTCCTCATTACAGACTAAATATAGCTTGGTGAGCAGATCATTTTCTTCTGAAACCTTTTCCG
This sequence comes from Sequoia sempervirens, assembly GCA_007258455.2. Classification (NCBI taxonomy): domain Eukaryota; kingdom Viridiplantae; phylum Streptophyta; class Pinopsida; order Cupressales; family Cupressaceae; genus Sequoia; species Sequoia sempervirens. The sequence goes on from VDFB02105785.1 coordinate 580,178,232, forward strand.
AGATAAACTACGAAAAATGCTCAATTGTACTATGAGCCTCTTAGCTCAGTTTTGCTATTTTGGTGATGAATCGAAGAGTGGGCTATAGAGTTAAGCAAAAAAAATTAATCTTTTCCCAATGAGAAGTATACAACTGCCTAACCAGTGGAACAAGATCTGGCTATGCAGGAGAGGCTAGGAGAGAGCTTTTAAGAGAAGCAATCTCTGCATCCTTTGAGCTAATGACCTTGGCCAATTCTGCACTTTTTATTTTTTCAAATGTCAGTTGCTCTCCGGAGCTACTCATTTCTTTATGCCAATTTTCCTCAGCTTGGGAGTGGTTTTCCAAATGCATGTCAAGAGAGGACTTTGCAACTTGAAGTTCTTTTTCTAATTGGGCTTTTCGTCCCTCAAATTCAACATCTTTCTCCCATAAATTTTTCTCATATTGAGCTCACTGATGCTCTAAGGAGTCATTATTTTGTGCCATCCCTTGATCATATTCAATGTGACACTACTCCAACTCCTTGTTCCTTAGCTACAAATTTTGCTCTGCCTCTAGATTCTTAGTACGCAGCTCATTAACCATAGCAGGGTTGATAGTCTGAACTTTCACAAGCTCCCCCTGAAGTCTATTCCTTTCATTGTCTACTGCCAGTACCCTCTATGTCGAATGTACAACATCTGCTTCTAGGGATTTTTCCTTTTTCTCCAAAAAACTAGCCTTTTCCCTTACTAATTTAAGTTGCTCATCCATTTTCTTCAACTGGCGACCAATCTTAAGGAAGCCAGAGGTGACCACCCGTTGTGTTTCCTCCATAAGCTCAACCTTATCCTGTGGTTAGGCCACCTTCATGTCAATCCCTACTGCATATACCTCATAGTTTTCTAGACGCATCTCCGCTTGTGGCTTGGTTACCGTTGGGTACATGGTTGCAAATTTCAGCTCCTACAGGGTCTCATCATAGAGAGTTTGCATTTTTGGTTCCACAGGCTTACCATCATCCTTTTCCTTTCACTTTTGTACTAAATTTGCACATGCTTCCTTTCCAAAGTCAATATGTGCCATGAATAGGGTCGGAGATGAGACTTTCCTACCTTCGAAAGGAGCACTGGAAGGTAGGGCATATGGATAGGTAATTTTGATAGGCCCGAGCATTTGCTTCTTCTAGAGAGTGGTAGTTTGTGGGGAGAAGAGGGCACATTCCAAAGCTTGGTTTGAGAACTAGCATAAGGGTTTTCCACTTTCCAAGGTTCAATTGGTGAACCAACAGGAGGACTCATGGGCTGAAATGGTGAAGGAGTTGTCATCATGGAGTCGGCCTACTATGAGGGAAGAGGAAGATTTGCGGTAATAGTAGAAGCAAGGGTGTTGGAAATGAGTATACCTTTGGAAAGTGAGGCAAGGAAGATTTGAGCGGCAGTAGCTAGTGTAATGGTTCACAGAGGAGTAAAGGTGGGTGGAGTGACTTTTGAGAACTGGGTGAAACCTCCCACATGCATTGGATCAAAGGTGGGAAATGGAGGGCTAGCACTCATGGCGGGGATTGCAGCAAAGACAGTGGGGGATACCAAGGACTAAGAAGTAAGAGAAGGAGAAAAATTGACCTGCTGACTAGTTGATGGTGTCCCTTGACTCGTTAGCGACTCTTCCCCTTCTTCAAGAACATGGCTAGCTACAAGCACCTGTCCTCCGGTAGGTTCTTGTGAACTCTCCCCAACAGTAGCCTTTTTTCGTTGTTTCTTTGCGGGTGGGATTTCCCCAGCCTTGGTAGTTACTGTCGATTGTTGTTGTGACACTCTAGTTACCTTAGTGGCCCAAGTGAGTGTATGTGAATCCATCGATACATTAAACCGCACATTTGTGGCTACAAAGACGGGTTGTCCAGAGCTTTTCTCTTGTGGTGTAGAGGATGCGGAAGAAGTCATTTCTTCTTCTTCTTGTTCTTAGAACCCACCTTCCTAGTCATTTCCTTTATTGGTGCTAGAGTCAGAGCTAGGATGCTCCTCATCCCACCATTTTTCAAATTTGTTGTCCTCCTTCAAACTTTCATAAGGAGCATTTAGTTGTCTTGTCTCTTGGTGATATTTCCTTAAAGCTTCTATCTTCTCATCAATCCATTCCTCATCCTTCTACAACTTGTTGTACATGGTGCATTCCATATAGACACTATCCTTAGCCTCCACCATAACAAAGTAAAACGTGTGCCATGGCTCTTTGTTATCATGTGTGGGAACACATGCTAGTTCAACAAAAACTTCATCCTTATCCGCCCGCAGGTTGCGCCTCTTTTCCCAGTAGGGTCGATGAATGTGAGTAACCTTCATGTGTAGCTATGGTAGATCATTGAAAGGGTTGTACTCCCATTTATCACATACCAAAACCAACCCTAAATGAGCCATTTTATCCTACAATATTTGATGTGATTGCTTCTTTACCAGAGTCATTGTTTTGAAGTTCTTTGGACAAGTGAATAATTCTGCTTCTTGACGCTTTGGCTGCTGCAGAAGGTATAATCAATAATACACACCTGTCGATACATTTCAAGCGCAAGCACCCTATTTGTGACACAGGCTAGGAGTAGGAAAGGTTGATCGGTGAATCCCCACATCCGAAGAAGTGTGAAATCCACTCTAAAGAACCAGTCACAAGCAGGAGTGAAACTCTACATATATCCGGTCTAATCTATGTTGAGTCAGATTATGTCACTTCCTCATAAATCTTGCAAGACCAGAGTTATAAAATAATCTAAAAACACATAGTAATCATATTTCATGGAAAGAAAGGGTGTGCATGTGGATACTAGCTTCCTCCTCTGCTTCTCATCAAAAATAGGCAAATCAAAATATCTGCCGAAGAAGTCAGGGTTTTGATGCAAGAACATATGAACCAAGAAGGAGAGAAATCTAAACTTCCCTTCCACTGGGTAATTTTCTATTTACCGTATCATTTCCTCCATGAAGAATTAGGTGAAATCATACCAAAAGATATTGTGTTTCTTGCAGAATTGGAAAGAGGACCCCAGTTGAAAGGCCTCCACCATCTCGTCGGAGTCTTGGCCGTACACAAACGCTAGCATCAACAAGGAATTCTACATGTCTTCAATAAATGAACGGTGTGGCAACAAGATACTTAGCAGCTTAACACCTAGGATTCCCTTCTTTCCAATTTCCTCCATTAGGAAATCTGGGCCCTTTTTCATCACCTTCCAAGTGTTTTCTCCTTTAGCAGGAGAGAACACTCAATTTGCTCCTTTCTGGTACCTGGGTCTGGGATATGTATAGCACGTGCCAAATGGCTTGTGGGTTGATGTTAACATTTAAGGTTTGACCCTCAATGTAGTGGGTGTTTGTGTTATAACATTGAATGGTGGCATCAACTATCTCCGACCAATAATGTACGAGCGGGACCATGTATTGCAGAAGTCTATTTTACCATACCTTTTTTGTTGTTGATATGGTTTCCCAAAATTCCCTCATCCTTGCACAGGTTGCTTTTCTTAAAGACTTAGGGTTTTTCGTAAGGTGTGGGTCATGAATATTATCCCATTTTTCCTCAACCCTTTTTTGGTTTCTATAACCTTTGGGCCTATCTAGCTGCATTGTTTTTGCCCTCTTCGGCCTGCCTAGTATACTAGGTGTAGCATATGGTAAATCTTCATCGATATATACAGCCTTTGATGACTGTATAGATCGCAACAAGGATTGGTCAGCTTCCCCCTGAGTCTACTGTGATGAACTCTCTAACATTTTTCTCCTCAGATGAAAGCTTCTACAGGTTTTGAATTCTTTGTAATTTTTCCTTGGCTCTAGATATGCTAAAACTTCTCTTCACTTGGCTGAGCATATTTCAAAAGACATTTAACAATTAAAAGTTTTGTAGGAGATATTTAGCTATCTTTCCTCAAGATGGTAGAAGAAAGTGGGCTTTTTGCATTTAATTTGGCATGTACTGCCAACTCCTTGCTTCGGGCGAAAATAAATTACTTTCCATTTAGAAGTGACAAGAATTCATTATCGTGTTGGGCAGCCGTGTAATACGATGTGATTTCCTTTGAACTTGAGTCATTGATTTTCCTACTAACCTTGCATTAGCATGCACTGGCAATTAATATCCCAGATGTAATGATTAAGTCAAAGCAAATGACCACCATCTAAAAAGATATGAATCCTACCTTGGGTTCTAGGAAACGCTTGTGAGGTAACACAATAGCCTACAAACCATGTAGCTTACTGCCGATGAGTGCCACCATTTTTAAGCTAATTAATTAGCTCTCATTAACTCTGCATACATTAAGTCATACTTTAATAGATGCAACTGGTTAGGAAATGTGAGTAAACCCAAGAATGCTTTTCAAGCCAACACTTGGTTACCATCATATTTTTTAGAAGCATATTAGCATTCTTTTCCTCATTTTTTCTATAAATAGGCCTCTAAGCAGTGAGAAAATCACACTTAGCATTTGAGCAATTTTTAGCAATAGGTCATTTTCTTAGTATTTGGCTTTATTACTGGCAAGGTTCTCATAGACTAAGTTGAAGGTAGCTTTCAGAAGTAGTTAGAAAGTAATAGTAGTGTGTCGGTACCATGGATACTCCTATTAGGCTAGTGTCATATAAGTCACAAAAAACTTTCCTCAACAAGATTTCTACTAGGCGTTTGAAGAGGATAACGAAAAATAAACACTCCCTGGCTTTGATTGCCATGAAGTGGGTTCTAGGTCGGGACTGTCTGGAGTACAAAGAGAAATACCGTGTCAATACCAGCATTTTCTCACACTTTGTTGTGTCTATGTTGGATATTGGTATCCCCAGGCCTTTGATTCTGAAGTTAGTTAAGGAAATATTTCCTAAAAAGTACCTAAATGGTCTAGGTGAAGTTGTTGCTCACGCTGCGTATGGGGTAGGCCTGCCAACAGCCAATGACCTTTGGTGCTATATTGAGGAAGAAGCGGTCATCTTGTGGTTGTTGTTTCTTAGTGGATTCCACCTCCAGACACATGATGAGCACCAATGGAGGGTTACCCAGGCCTTGTACTTTTTTTTCTCCATCTACAATGTAGTGCCATTCTACAACATTGATTAGTACACTGACTTCAAGAACTTGGTGTTCGCTTTGCCAATGGCGGTTGCTCTAAATGATTATGCTTCTGCTGCTGATGTACCTGCTAATGAAGATGTGGTAGATGCTATTGTTAATGCATCTATTTTTGTTTCCTATGCTATTGGATGAAATGCTTCCTTGTCTCCTTATTTTTTGTTGTTAAGAATACACCACCCATTTCTAGTTTTTTGTATATAAGCCTGAAAAAGGCCATAGACATAGTATATATCAAAATAATATCATGTATGATCATATACTTTCTGAATTATGGCTCTTTTAGCCATTTTCACCATGTAAAAATGAAAGAATATATATAATGACATATATCTTTATAAAATCCATGGCTCCTCTTTCATCATATCCATTGTATGGGTTCCTTTTCATTTAGCATATTTGGTTGATTTCCCTGGCATATGGGTGTTTTCCTTGATTATTTTTGCAAAATTATATCACTACTCTATTCCCTACAATAATGGGTCACTTTTCCACCAAAACACGAATTAATTCTAAAAAAACCATCCAATAGAACAAAAGGGGAAAGGAAAAAAAATCATTATTAACATATGTACAATAGTAAAATTTTGCAACTTAATGGAATAGTTTAAGATGAATCCTATTGACTGAAATTCCCAAGGCTTCCTGTTCCATGCTTTCTAATTTGAAATAATTATGTTCTTTGCACTTAATGATCTTAAATGGACCGTCCCATAGGCTATCAAACTTTCTATGCTGACCCGACTTAGCATCCCTTTCATTAAATTTCAGCACTAAGTCTCTGCACTTTAGGCCTTGGTCGGACACCCCTCTTGTCAAACCATCGCTTGACTACTTGCTGGCAGTTTGTCATGGCTATTAGGGACTTCTCCCTTTTTTCTTGTACCTCTAATAGTTCAGCAAGCCAAACCTCCATGGCATCATTTTGTTCCATCTTGAGGGATTTCAACAATTTAAGCATTGAAATCTCCATAGATATAGGCAACAGTGCCTCTTTCCCGTATACCAACTCATAAGGAAAAGTCTTAAGGACTTGCTTAGGAGTTATGTGGTCTTCCCAAAGCATCACTCGGAGGTTTTTGTGCCATTCTCTCTGGTGCTCTAAACCAATTCTTTTAAGGAGTTGGACTAGGCTCTTGTTTTTCAACTCAGCTAGACTATTTCCCTATGGGTAATAATTCGATGTTGTCTTAAGGAATATGGAATTTGTTAATGGAAAGTGACATACCTTTGCACCTAGGAAAGCTTTGGCATTATCGGAAGTGATAGTCTTCAGAGGGTCAAACCTTGTCACCAACTCTTTGAGGAAATCCACTATTTCTTCCTCTGTTGCATTTTTAAGCAAAGCGGCCTCTGTCCATCTCGTGAAGTAATCTGTAGCCGTTAGAATCCACTTGTGTCTGGCACTGGAAATTAGATTAATTATCCCAATGAAGTCAAAGCCCCATTGTGAAAATGGTTCATCTGCCACTATAGGCTTGAGAGGCATTAGAGAATTCTTCCTTCTGCTTGTAAAAAACTTGCATTATTTGCAATATTTCACCAAGGAGTGAGATTCGTTGAAAAGTGTGGGCCAATAGTAACCTTTGCACATGATTTTGATGGCGATGGTCTTAGCGGAGAAGTGCCTACCTGCAGTGCTATTGTGGAAAGTGTCGAGGATTCTCCTGGCTTGCTCTATAGTAACACATCGCAGGAGGAGGCCATTGAAATTCCTTTTGAAAAGGACCCCTTCCACTAGTGCATATCTATAATTTTGTAGTCAATAGTATCTCCTCTTTTGGGAGGAAAGACCTGGTAGATACTTTCTTGTTTGCATAAACTTTACTCTATCTGTTAGCCAGCAGCCCTCGGACTCTAGCTCATTTGTCAGAACAAGCTCTGGTTGCTCTTCTTCGGCGGGTATCTCTTCGTCATGTGCCATGTATTCGCATAGTCCTCTTCCACCAACAGTTTTGGTGGGTTTGACCTCAATGTCATATTCAAGGATCTTGGTGATCCAATTAGCTCTTTTTTTGTGATTTCCCCCTCCATGATATATTCTCACACACTGGAATGCGTGACATAGTAAAGATCACTTTGTTGCAAGAAATTAGATGGTGAAACTTTTTAAGTCCCTTTACTATTGCAAAGGCTTGTCTTTCGATGAAATTATAGTTCATCTCATAATCCTTTAGGGTCTGGGAATAAAATGCCATTGGATGTTCTCCTTTTCCTTCATTATCTTTCTGAGTTAAAAGAGTAGCAATACTAGACTTGCTACTGAATACATACATTATAAAGTCCTTTGATAAGTCTGTATTAACCAACATAGGGCCTAGAGAAATAGCATCCTTAACTTTCTCAAAGGCTTCTCAGGGTCCCTTTTTCCACTTAAATGCTTGATCCTTTTTTAACATCAGGGTGATTGACCCGATTATTCCTACGAAGTCAAAAAGAAACTTGCTAACAAAATTTACCTTTCCCAAGAAGGACTAAATGTCTTTCTTGTTAACTAGAATGGGAAGTTCCTTGATGGATTTCACCTGGTTGAGGTCGATTGAAACTCTATCTTTGGACACCACATGTCCTAATAGCTTTCCTTGTGGTACTCCGAATACATATTTTTTTGGATTCAGGGAAACTCTGAAATCCTAGCATTTCTAAAAAACCATTTCAAGTGATCAAAATGACCATCCTTAGACTTAGAAAACATAGTAAGATCATCTAAATAAATTAGGATAATCTTATTGATCAGCTCGCTGAAAGCGATGTCCATTGCCTATTGGAATGTTGCCCTAGCATTAGATAAACCAAAAGGAATTTTAGCATATGTGAACGTTCCCCACTTTGTAGTGAACGTAGTCTTGTATTGATCCTCCTCTTTAACTCAGATTTGATTATAACCAAAGAATCCATCAAGCAGAGAAAACATTTCCGATCTTGCTACTGTTTGTAGGATTGTCTCCATAGAAGGCAGCAGATAATGATCCTTCAGGGATGCTTTGTTTAGGTCTTGGAAGTCCACACACAAGCAGATATCTCCATTCCTCTTTCAAACCAAGACCAGATTAGACACCCACATGCTATGCTTGATTGAGAAGACAATCTGTGACTCGATTAGCTTTGTTAGTTCTTACGCCATTAGTGCTTCAATTTTGGGGTTTATTGGCCTCTACTTTTTTTTAGACTGGTTTTGCACCTTCTTTCAGCTCGATTGTGTGCTGGATGATGTTAGGATCATATCCCTTTAGGTTATCATAGGACTAGGCCATTGCTCCTTCATATTTCTTGTAGAAATTGACAATCCTTTCTTTATCATGGTGCGAGACATCTTTCCTTACTTGAAGGTTTCTGTCTTCTAAGACCCAAAGGTCTATATAGTCACTTTTGTATACCACAAACTTTTGTCTATCATTTCTTGCATCATCACAATCAAAAAGGTTTTTGAGAGTAACAAATCCTTTCAGAAGCTTGTTAGATTTGAGCTGCATGATTTGTCCTTCATAAGCCTCTATAATCTTTGGTTGGATCTGATTGGAAAACTCCCCCAACTGTTGGATGAATGAAGCAATGCGTTCATCACTTTCAAACACCTGCCAACTTTGATCATTATCAGGGACCACTAGTCGAACTATTACTCGTACAAAGTGTTTGTCATGTATAAGGTTGGAAGCAGGATTGAACTGGGATCCAATTGTTTCCATGCGATCTACGTTGTCATTTTGGTCTTAGGAAATAGTCTGAAATGTTGAAGGCTTCAAAACCCTCAAACAAGTCCCAGACTCAATGCCGATAAGATCTCATGCATACATTCCTTGCCATGGAAATTCCCTAGACTTGGTTCACCACAAGTTTGGAATCTCCAAACACCATTAATTGATTAATGCCCATTCGCTCTACAAGGCTTAAACCCTGAACTAATCCTTCATATTCGGCTTCATTGTTCAAACAAGTGAACTGGAAGTGGAAAGACCTTAGTATTTTTTCATTTTGTGGGGATATCAAACATATCCCTGCTCCAGTGCCTACTTTGCATCTTTCCCCGTCAAAGTACAACATCCATAGCTCAGGTGTTTAGCCACCTTCAGACTCTTTGGCAACCTTCGGGAGCACTTGATCTTCATCATAGATTACATAGGTGCCCAATCCTGTAGCATGGTAATTTTTGAAAGGGTAATTATCCATAAGTTCACTTAATAGAGCATCCTCTTGATCATTCCAATCTTCAGTCACCTTTTCTTCCTCTAGTAATTCAACGCAATACATTTCTTGCTTGGTGATAGAGGTATGCGTGGCTTCAAAATTGATCATGGCTTCATCTGCTACATGTTTAGAAGGTAATGCTTTTGATTCTATCTTCATTTTTGCGTCATGTTTGGTTCTGAGAACTAGATGTGACCAATCTAGGGATAGGTATCCGCCCACCCTTGAAGTAAATTATTGGGATAGACAGAGGCCGAACATGGGAGGAACATATATGATCATAGTGTCTTGCGGCACAATGATACTAGGGAAAGAAAATAGAGTTAAAGGAAGTGCCTTGATCATACCTACGGTCTCAACTCTATTTCCATCAAGCTGCATTACTCCCCTTTTCATAGGTTCATAGTTGAGTCCTAAAGCTTCATCTATTTGTTTAGGCATAACCGTGGTGTTAGCACCAGAATCGATCATAGCATTCTACAATAATTTCTTCCCTATAATGAGTTAAGAAGAAGGGTTGGGTCTTTGACTTATCTCTAACTTCAATAAGGGCTTCTGTTGTGTTGTTCATAAGGACTTTAGTAGGAGATAGTTGGTCAACAGCCTTTGCATTAGCTAACTACTCCATTGGTGTTGCATTGATCTCTGCTTGAAGAGCCTTTTATAATAGTGTCTTCTACTCTAGGATAGCTAGAATTTCCCATAGAGACACATTAGTGGATGAATTCTTCAATTCTTCCACCACGTTAAAAGGTGGTGAACTTGGAGGTTTTTGCTCCTTTTCTCTTGTCATGATAATGTCCTTTTGTAGTTGATATTGTGGCGGCACAGTGGAACTGTCAAGTATCTAATCGGAAGCACTTTTAGGTTGCATACTAGATAGTTGCAGGGCAATTGAGTCGCCATTAAATGTCCTCTGTGAGTGAGTGTTATAGTCAGATTGCACTTGCAACATTTTGGATATGAATGTATCATTAGCAAACACTGTTTCTTCTTCTTCCATCCATGAGAAGAGCGCATGATCAAGATCGATGTTGGATTCTTGTTCAAGGAACATTCCTTGCATTTACACAGTAAGAACCATGCTCTCCATTTGTGGTGAGGCATATACATAACCTTTGTGGTCCGAAGTCACACCTTAGCTATGTTGTTCTGCCACCTTTTGTTGTAAATTGCCATGTGGACAATTTTGGGGCATGTGTGCATCACTACAAGGGAATCACCACAGATTGATATCACCAATGAGGTCATTTTGTCCTACGGTCAATTCCCTACTCGAGCTTGGTGAAGTGCTCATTGGCGGAGTAGGTACCGGCACTATTTGGTTGGCTATCGGAGCTAGGGGATTGGTGTGGGAACCGCCTCAAGGTACTAATTATGTTGATATTAAGACTGTCTGCCTTGATAATTTCGATAGGCAGGCTTCAGAGGCATTGATTGGTTTCACTTGAGGGTGGTTATGTCATTTTCCATAGTCCACAACATTTCTTTGAGATCACTCATTTCATCCATGGGAGAATTGGATGTAGAGGCAACATTTTGTGGCACTATCATATATGTGTACATTGACTGGGGAGGTGTGGGTGCACTCGTCAATGCGACTTCCTATGCGGGCATCGATATTTCAAGAAATATCGACATGATGGGCTATAGAGGAAACTTTCCACAATCTATCAAACGATTCTCAGCTTTAACAGTGACACTATAAGCATATGGTAGACTAGCTCCTCCCAAAGACTTGATCATCATAGAAATATTGAAGTTGATGGACTTCAGATAAAATATGAATGCCAACTCAGGAGTCAGGCGTATAGCAACAGAGATCCTCTACCAGTTTGTGTGGAATCGAGCATTGAAGTATGTCATAGCCTCTTGAGGAGCTCATTTTATGACAGATAGTTGATGGTACAGCGAGGAGCGATCTCCATCATTTGAAAACCTCTCATAGAATGGATCTTCGAGCTCATCCCAAGTACGGATAGTGCTAGCTAAAAATGTTCAGTACCAATCCAACACTTTTTCCTTGAAGGATGTAGCGAGGAGCCTCAGCGTTACATTTTGTGCGGTGATCACATGCACGAAACACACGTCTGCCACATCTTGCAGATGTTCTGCGGGTGTTCTCGAGCCATCTCTGGTAAACTTGGGTATAGCTTTCATAGGGGTGGTTGCACGAAGTTGGTAGCACTTTTGTGGCCAAATCAGAAAAAAAATGGGGAAACACATAACGCACTCGCGTTACAACATGAGCACGTTATGTGTTTTTAAAAGAAAAAGAAAAAAAAGTGAAATGCATGTATCATTTTATTTTCACTGTTTCTCGGCTCTGCCCATGGCCAAAAACCCTCATTTTTGCGCTCATGTTTTAGGAGAAAGGACTTCTGCAAATTTCATCAAGAACAGTTGGATTTTTCTGCAAATATGGTGCCATGACAATGAAGAGATGCAGGAGGTAAGTATTGTTTACTATTTGTTTTGAATTTGTTAGTTTGAAATTGATTTTGTTTGTTTTAGGTTAGATTTGATTTTTTTTTTTTTAAATCTGTAGGAAATCCTGCAAATCCTCAACAAGTAGAGGAGGTAAATCCTCAACAAAATCAACCTCCCCACCATTCTCTCAATTCCCTCCTGGCACTCAAGAAAATTTGAGTGAAATTGAGAACAATAGAAAACAACGAGGATCTTATCGGTAGGTTGAGTGATCCAAATCCTTCAACCGGAAAGAATGCTTCTAGCAAATTCATTGAAAGACATGTTAAAAAATGTAGATACAATTACCCAACAAATATCTGGATGGCAAGATAGGAGGATTAGGGCATATTATGCAGACAAATTATCATATAAACAAGTAAAATATTTAAAAATTACTAAAGGTGATTTGTGCTCTCTATTCACGACCCTAAAACAAATCAAAATCTTACCCTCAATGCAAAGAGGTTTCCTATTCATTGGTGCCACCACCAAGAGATTAAGAATCATTTTTATGAAAGATGGTATATGGTCTTTGATTACCCACTGTGCAATAATTGTGAAGTCCCCCAATATTTTCTTAGGAAACTATACAGTGAGTTTATATTGAACCAAATCCCAAATTATTTTGATATGAGGGAGTTCTAGGGGAGAGGTGGGGGTCAGCTCAGGATAGGCCCGGTGCCACAGCTGGATCCTACATGGCAAGGGAGACAACCTCTCGCTAGGCCGCCTCGTGAGCAGATTGTGATGCCTGCATTGTGAAGGAGAGTTTGACATAGAGACATTGTAGATCACAACTTTGACCGAGTGTCATCGATCACACTATCCCTATTATGCAACGCCATCGGGGGAGTCTTCAGGTGGTGGCCTTGAACCCATGTGTGTCAATCTTGCGGGGTGACTTCGTATGAGCCTACGGCACTCAAGAGGGTGCTACGCAGGATCCATATGCTACTACGCAGCGTGATCTGTATGCATCTACGGGGATGGAGAGGATGGCTGACATTTTGCATGATGCATATGGCATTGACACTCAGGTAAAATTCAGCATGTTCATTGAATTTAATTTATTAAATTTTGATTGTGAAATGCGAGATTAACTAATTTAGTTTTATTATTTTAATAAAATTGCAGGGTCACAGTGTAGAGACTGGATACACTATCATCCACCTACTTATTTTTCTAGTACACCTATTGGTGGGGTATGTAAAGTTAGTAAACAATTATAAATTTATCACATGTGTTAATAGCATTGTTTTACGAATGGTATTTTAATATGTGATTTTGGATGTTGAACAGGGTACTATTGGAGGTTTCAAGGAAACACCTCCGAGTGCTAGTAGATTTGATCAAACGTTCACAGAGGTAATATAGAATTCAAAGAGAACTTAAGTAATGAATTCTAAGTTTAATAGATTCGTGTAGTTTATATTCATATTGTTGACCTTACGTTGCATTACACAGATCATTCAAAATCAAAGCGTTACTTCAAATTTGATAACTAATAATTAGAAATATATATGTTTAATACTTGTACTCAAAATTTTGTTCATTAGATCTCATACATTATAAGTCATCACATGGATCACTATTGTAACTTTGTTGTGATTGAATAATTTGTTGTTTTATTTTCAGTTGTTGGTGACAGAAACACTGCCAAACGTTACAAGGGCAATGGATATTGGTGTTTCCTCCGCTATACAATCCTTGATGGCTCTGATAGGGGAGGTATGAGCCAAATTACTAAATTTCAATTTACATTCATTGTTATAAATGAACTAGTTCTAGTGAAAAATAAAACCATTATTGATTCATAGTTTAATTCCTATTTGGATGGTTTATACAGGGCTTGAGCACACCTAAGCATCGGTGTGAAAATATTTCCATCGAGGAGAGTGATTGTGAGATGGCCGTAAGTGATTATTTTGTTAAATATATTAATTTTTATAATGTAATTTCTATATATTGATGTCTTCACTTCTTATTGTAACAGTTGAAACTTCACCAGAAGCTAAACACTAGGAGCAGCAAGAGCACTCCTCGAGCACAACAGAAATGGGTGACAGATTTATTACCATCAGATCGCCCAGCAAAGGGAAAAAAAAAATGTATTTGAACCATAGCATGGAGAGAAATGAATTTTGAATGCCTATATGGCATTCTCGTAAGCCTATATGGCTATTTTGTAACTATATTTTATACTTATATCGACATATATTGATGTATGTGTAGATGGCTATTTGCTTAATACAAATCTTTTTAGCGATGGTGTCCATATTTGCAAATTATAAACTCATGGTTCAATAGATATGAGTTACGTGTATTCAAGTGTATACTTTACAACTTACGCACATATATTTATGACATACGTGTGAACATCGAAAAGTGTGAAAATTTCTGTGTTTGGAAGTCAAATGTAAGCCAATTCTGCAATTCTCAGTTCTTGCATACTTGATCTTATGGACTTATTCCTTCCTAGCACATATTGTGAATATTTCTCATTTGGTGTAGAAGACAGATTCCTCATTTTTGAACCACTAATAGCAAAGAGATTCACAATAAGACTTTAGCATTGGAACACTACTCCATACTTCTCTTGTCTAGACCATAAAGGATTGAAAATTCTTAATTTGATGCAATGATAGTCGTGAGATGAGAATTTATATAACCATGCCTATTTTGAAACTTTGCATCTAATACTGCATCAACAAGAACTTAAGAAGTGTTGCATAAGAGTGTTAGGTTTGATAGGCCTTCTCTTCCCTAAGGGAGGAGAGCCTGCATCTTGAATTTTGAACAAAATTTTAAGAAGAAAACATTTTACCTAAAAGCTTCAAACCTAGATGACATATTTGGCTAAGTCTATCTTGAAAGTTATCAATGCGTTCAAACTCTAAAGGAGATTCTCCCTGAAAAGAAAACTTTACCCTTTTTCCCAAGGAAAGAAATTGCAACAAGTTGCATGTGATTTATCTTATTTCTTTCTCACAGTTCCTGGTCAATCATTCATGGCTCAGGATAGTTCCGTTCCAAGGCAAGGACACCCAAAAAATCACTGAGATTCTTCTATGATCTGCAAGAAAAAGGTTTTGGCTCTTTCACAATGTAAATAATTATGTAACATTGTTTTCTTGTTTTCCTTCCACACAGAAAAATGTTCACACTTTTCAGATTGATCAATGATCAATAATGGCTGATTGTAAACACTTGACATTTTTATGTTTGAACTTTAATTTATAATTTTGTATCATGACATTCAAGTAGATCACTAATATTTTAATATTTCACTATGAAAGTGGTGGTGTATTTTTGCTATGTTATTTGACTATTAATATGGTGGTGTATTCTAAACTTGACTACTGCTGCAAATATGTATATATTTCTGATTTTTATATGTTTTGTATGACCGAACCCAAAATGAACCCAACCCCCAAAAAAAATTCCCAAATCGGCGATGAACCGGGTTCTCAAACCCGATCCCAAACCCAAAACTAAACCGGTAACTAAGTAAAAATAGATTTTTGTAGTTTATATTCATAACATTGATTACATTGCATTGCACATCTTTCAAACTGAAAGCATTGCTTCATGTTTCATAACTAATAACTAGATGCTGATAGATGACAAAATTTCAATTGCAATATAGTTTTTACTAAAGTCAACCTAAGCAGTTATGCAATTACTTTCCACATTGCATAACAAATAACTAGGAGCAGCGCCAATTGCATTTGGTTGTCATGGCATTCTATGAGACCACATTTCTCGAGGCATTTTTTTCAAAGAGTTCACTGCCTTGTCTATACTACCACATTTTCCATGCATGTCTACCAAAGCATTTTGTCAAATAGTTCAAGTGTTGCCTTGTTTCTATGGCTAAAATCCTAAAACAAGTGCTTTCGAATAAGCTATGGATGCTTGGAAAAAATCTATCAAAATCATAATGGTAAGCAATATCATAGACAAGGCGGTGAACTCTTTGAAAAATGCCTCAAAGAAATGAGGAGCCTCATGACACGATGAATGCCATGACAATCAAATGCTTTTGATTGTCATGGCATTCCATCACCATGAACACCTCATTTCTTCAGTTCATACATGTCTATCAAGGCATTTAGCCATGAGTTAATTTCCTTCTTTGCTATGGCTAAAATCCTAAAAGCAGTGCTTTTTGAACAAGCTATGGATGCTTAGAAAAAATCTATCATAGCATAATAGTAAGCAATATATAAACAAAGGGAATGAGCTGTTTGAAAAATTCCTCCAAAGAAATGTGTGGTCTCATGGTGGTGGGAATGCCATGACAAGCAGTGTTAATGAATTTTCATGGCATTCCATCACCAAGCTGAGACCACATTTCTTGAGGCATTTTCAAAGCAGTTAGATTTGCCTTATCTATGCTACCACATTTATCATACATATTTACCAAAGCATTTTATCAAATAGTTTGCTTCCTTGTTGCTATGGCTAAAAGCCTAAAATAGGTGCTTCCAAAAAAGCTATGGATTCTTGTGGAAAAAATCTATCAAAGCATACTAATAAGCAATAGCATAGAAAAGGCAGCAAACTATTTGAAAAAGCCTCAAAGAAATGTGGTCTCAATGGTGATGGAATCCATGACAATCATAAATTTTCTTGTCATGGCATTCGTCATCCATCCTATCACCATGAGACCTCATTTCTTTGAGGCATTTTTCCAAAGAGTTCATGCCTTGTCTATGCTAACACATTTTTCATACATGTCTATCAAAGCATTTAGCCAAGCAGTTCATTTCCTTGCTACTATGGCTAAAAGCCTAAAGCAGTGCTTCGAACAAGCTATGGATGCTTAGAAAAATATATCATAGCATAATAGTAAAAGCAATAGCATAGACAAAGGGAATAAATTGTTTGAAAAAAATGCCTCAAAGAAATGTGGTCATGGTGGTGGAATGCCATGATGGTGTGAGGAGCATCCAAGCTCCTTGAGGATCATTTGGAGAGTCAGGAGATGGAAGGGGGTCTTGAAGGCCTATAAACCTTTCGAGCATCAATCATAGCATTTTGGAAGCCTATAATGGCATATGGCATGGATGGTGTATACGGGAAGATCAAAAGTCCTAAGGGTCACGATAAGGACCATAGGACCAAATTGACTTGTAAATGGAACAATGATGTTCTAGGAGTTTAAATAGGTATATGATGTTTTAATTAGGTTAAATAAGGTTGAGCGATGATATGTAATAGTTTCGGAAGCTTTATCGTTAATAGGAGTTAATAAATTGCAATGTTGGAAATTCAAATTTTTGAAATCCAACTTTGGGTGGAAAAGTGAGTTTTAGAGTTTTAATCACAATAATGTAATAAAATCAATTCTAATCGGTTGGGACAGTTGTAGGATGATTCTATAAGCCTGAGAAAGCATTTGTATGGAGGGTTGGCTGATATTGCAAGTGTTGTACAGACTGCTACAGAAAATCAATAAAAACTTCAATCTTTTTGCATTTTCTTGAGTTTTTTTGATGAATCTCTGATTCCTTTTGGTGTCATGATCATTTGGATGGTTTAAGAAATTTTATTTACATGCATTTAACCTTTTTAATGACCTGAATAATGTTGGGAATCAGTTTCTTGTGTTATATTGCTGACTGTCCTCAAAAAGTACAGATTTTTCACTAGTTTTGAGAGTCTTCATGAATAAATGATCCATTTCATGGGAGAGTGTGACTGAAAACTTGTGAAATGGATCATATATAACTTTTATTATATAGATCTAACAAGTTATTGTGCAGGAAAGAGTGATTCTTGGGTGCACACTGAGTTTTAGCAAGGAAAAGGGCATGAAAATGGTGCCTAAAGTATAGCAGCAAGAGATCTACCTTAATAAGGGGTATATTTCTGAGTTGAAGGTGTTTAGATATGTTTATTTATTGGTGAAAAGTCCAAGATAAGGTTCTAGAAGTGTTGGGAAAGCTAATTTTCAAGAGGCCCTAGTTTTGGAGCAATTTATTGAGGGTTTTGTGTTTTAGGGTGTTGAGGGTGTCAAAGAAGACTAATACCTTGAAAATATTTGGTTTGGGAACATTTTAAAACATTGTTGAAATTTTCATAGTCAGGGGATAAGTTTAGAGAGGGGTTGCTTTGAAAAAGTGGGCTAATTAGGCCTTAAATTTGAGGAAACAACAGATTTTGGTAGGTTTGATCTAGAACAAGTTCCATAAATGATTTGATATGTTGTGTATCATCATGAATCACATCTGAATCAGTCATTATATTGAGGATTCCTTTGGGTAAGTTGAGTGAAAAGTCAAAAAACCATCGCTAGAAGCCTAGTTGGGCTAGAAGCCTAGTCAAGGTGCAAAAAGTGAGTTTTGTCTAAGACAGAGGTTTGGGGCTTTGAAACCATTCAAGAAAGTTTTTTTGAGTTCCTTGAGATCATTCCAAGGGTTTGGGTCCATTAGGAAAGCATCTAAGTTATAAGTGCACTATTGAGGCTTGTCTCCATTAGGGTGCCTGGAAGAGTGTTTGAGATTGCATCATTGTAATCCTTGAAATTTTGAGTTTTGACTAAAGTCCCATCCCCTCTGCATCACATGACAAGCAAATTGTTGTGGATTTTCATGGCATTCCATCACCATGAGACCACATTTCTTTGAGGCATTTTTTCAAATAGCTTCGCTACCTTCTCTATGCTAGTACATTTATCATACATGTTTACCAAAGCATTCTATCAAATAGTTCGCTTCCTTGTTGCTATGGCTAAAACCCTAAAATAGGTGCTTCCAAAAAAGCTATGGATTCTTGGAAAAAATCCATCAAAGCATACTAATAAGTAATAGCATAGAAAAGGTAGCAAACTGTTTGAAAAAAAGCCTCAAAGAAATGTGGTCTCAATGGTGATAGAATGCCATGACAATCCACAACAATTTGCTTGTCATGGAATTCCTCATGCCATTCCATCACCATGAGACCACATTTCTTTGAGGCATTTTTTCAAAGAGTTCACGGCCTTGTCTATGCTCTTATGAATAGAATTTATTGAAATTCAAGATGCTCTTATAATGTCTATGCCATAGGTGGTCATGATAAAGTTAAATTCAAATGAATAACTTGAAATTTCCTCATCAAGCTTCGCACACACTTTTTTAATGGCTTAAAATCATAATTGAGATTTGTCAAGATCATCAAAATAAGGATGTCACATTGCTTTTCTACTTTAGATTCTCTTGGATGGCTCATAAATCTGCATTTTATGCAAGGGGACACCAATCAATGTTTGCTTGGTTACTGTTATGCCTTGCATAACCACCCCACTTTGATCTGGACCAAAATGGGTCCCCTTTCTCTTTTGGTTTCTTTGCCTTTGTTTTTTTTGCTTTGTTTTTGGGTTTCTTCTATTTCTCCATGTTTGTCTTTTGGTTTTGTCTAATTTTGGTTCTGCCTTAGTCAGAATTTGGGTTTTCTCCTGAGTTCGGGATTTTCCACCCAATCTGGATTTTCCCGGATCTCACTTGGGCTTCGTCCGAGCACTGTTGTTCAGGGATTTTTGGTCTTCACGGAATTCCACATGGACCAGATTTTCCTGAAATCCCCGAGGCCTCTAAGCGATGTCTCCTTCTTCGTGGATTTCTTTCTCATCTGAATTTTCCCAAATCTCGCTCGAACTCCAGCTAAGTGTTTTCATTCGAGGATTTTCAATCTTTGCAGAAATCCATGTGGACCAGATTTTCATGGATTTCCTTCTCCCCCAGATTTTTTTCAAAATCCATTGTTCCCTGTTCTTTCTAGGTTTTTCGGAATGTATTCTCCTTTGCAGAAATTCATCCTGCACGGATCTCCCCAGAGTCTAGTGGAATGTGAGGAGGTATGGAGTAGTAGGGCTAGTTAACAAATGATGATGCATTTTATGAATAATTGATGCTATTTTAAGGTCTCACATGTTGTTCCTTGATTGATAATGATCAGATTGAGTTTCTAATGGGTGTTTCATGCTTATTCCACTGGAACCCACCTGGCTCAGAATTCTTCAAAATTCCTCCTTGGCTTCGGTTCCGCAGGTCGGCCTAAAACCCGAACTATTGGTATGATCATTTGGTTCGAAGATTTAATGGTACCCTATTGACATGGGATTCATTTTAATGATGATTTTGATTAATTAACTTTTGTGTGTATGATCTTCCATGTTGAATGCAGAATTAAATCACATAAATGATGATATTTCTCAAGTGAATCCGCTTGGAAGGTTGTCCTCAATCTAGTTGGTTATGAAATCAGCTAAGGAAAAAGTCGGCAGGACTTTTCTAGACTCTTACCAACTGGTGGCTCGGCTCTGAATATTTAGAATCCCAAGGAATCAAAATACTCCCCATTGTGCATCTCATCGGTGTAGGGTTATCACAGTTTCACTGACTCATGGTTCGTTTGGTTCAAATCTACGTTTATGTTGCCTATCGGCAAGACCCCAGAGATGTCACAGCGATCAAGAATCATATGCAGGATATGTTAGCAAGATAGGGGTCATCCTCTTGGCGACATGCAATTTCCTATTGGCATGAGGGGTTTCTTTCAAACAAGGGTCATGGCGAGATTTTTGGGTCTCACCGACCGACGGCAAGGGCATACACTGTCAGCAGAATGTTCTCTATTCATCGAGATGTCTTGGGGAATCCCTAAAGTCTCACCGACTACCGCCCCAACAACAAAAACTTTGGCCAAACAAACAGTATTTGACATGTGGTCTTTCTGAAGGCTCCATCTCTCACCAACCACAGATAAAGATATTCATTTCAGTGAGAGACTTTCCTTCGGAGAGAAGTCTCGGTGATTGCATCCTGTCTCACTGACGGAGCACAAAAGTGGTACATTTCGGTTGGAATTCTCTAGGGTCACAATGACACAAGGAAAGCTCTCCAAGAGGTATGATGTCGGCGGAAGTTCTCGCTGACCGGTGGATGTCTCACCAAAACATGAAGGGCATCGGCATAGTAGTTGGAGCTCGCTAGGAAGTCTCTGCAAAGAAGGAATGTCACGCCGACACAGTGAGGGGGAGTCTATCGGTTGTCTTCGGCTTGAGAACAGAGATGTCACTGTGACAAAAGGGGTGAACTAGTAAAGCTTTCACCAAGACATGAGATGTCTGTATGACATCTCCCCAACCATAGAATGCTACAGTGATGCATGTGAAGCAAAAGAACCCATGTCAGCATGACTACAGAAGGGTCTCAGCGAAATGAAAAGATCGCCAAAGGTCAGGTCACAGTGACAAGGACAGCATCGATGTAGTAATTTGGGCTTGCTATGAGGTCTCGACGACCAAGAAATGTCCCAGCGAAGGAAAAGGAGGCTCGCCCAGAGATTTGGCCTTCGGAAAAACATCTCGCTGACTCACCAGTGTTACACCGAAAGGATGAAGTCAGCCCGCCGCAAGATAAGGAGGATGTCGGGGAGACTCCAAAGGAGAATCAAGATTTCACCATGTGATCTTGTCAATATGCTAAAGTCTTGCCGATAGCGGTAGGTTCAAAAATGAAAAATAGATATCAGTATAACCATGGGGGATTGCCATGGCCTTGGGCCGATTGAGGGGTCTTGCCGAAATGAAAGCGAACTCTGAGCCAGAGCGAGGGATACCATCGTTGTGATGTCCTACCGACAAAATAAGGTCTCAGTGATAGGAAAATAAGCTCGATGTGACTTTTGAGCTCGCTGAGACGTCTCACTGATTGACACTTGCTATGCCGATGCCATCTCATTGGGGAGACACCGATGGTGTCTCACCGACCTGCAATTTAGGTCAGACCACTCTTGACTGCTCAAAATTCAGCGTGGCAGCTGATCTCCCAATCAGAAGGAGTTGAGAGAGACCTTTGATTGATTGACCACTCCTGTGAAAGAAATACTATCAGAGGGTGACCAGATGGATTCCTACTGAGAATAGTTGATGATGAATCTACTTGGGTAAAATATCCAGATCTACAAGTAGGCCCGATGATACTTCCAGAGAACGGTAAGCATGCCGAAGGGATCCAAAATGCGAAGAAGGCTAGAAGAGGGGCGAACAAACTATGAGTCACAGGGACAGCTGTGGCGACCACTGGCAGGAGGTAGACCAATATTAATGAAGATATTCTAAGCATTCAAGGCGGAGTGCAAGAGAGTTCAAAGATGGACACGGAGACAGAAGAGTTAATGCTACAACAGCAAAAGATCTATAGATCTTTCCTAGAAATCTTTCATCAGCATGGACACTGAGGATTCACATTGAATGCACAACAAACTTTCTTCAAAAGATCTGAGAGCCGACTATCCTGCAACCAAGAAGATATTTTGTAAACCCTAGTGTAGGGGACAACGCATCCTTTCTTGTACATTTTGTATATAAGGCTTTCTTGCCTCTTTGAAAAGGTTAGAACTTCTAGGGTAGAATTAAGAGTAGAACTAGTAGGATTAGAACGAATAGGAATAGAGGGGATAGAAGCTGATCCTGATTCTTTGTAATAGGACCTTCTTTTTTCTTCCTGAGTAGGAGTTAGATTTAGAATAGAAGAATTTATCTTTTAGTTTTCTTAGTGTAAATGGAAACAATTTGAAATCATAGATCTTTTGTACACTAGTGATTGTGCTAGCTTTGTAAATGTGGCTTATCTGTCTCACTAACAATAGAAGCAACCAGATTTTAATCTATTTCATGTTGTGTTCCAGAATGGTGTTTTTCTTGAATTAATCATCTGATTTGGGAAGCTCTCAAGGAACGAAGTTGGATTTTATGTTTTATTTGAATGGTAAATTGTAATCTGTTGTTGAACTCAGCACTACGAATGAATGAAACTGTGTGTTAGTCACAAGCTAAGTTTGTTCTACATTTTTAGTTAGGAATTCCCTGAAAGGAAATAGGTCTGGTTAATTTGGATGAAGTGTCATTCTTTTCTGTCCCAAAGCCCTGATCCATCTTTTTCTATTTCTTTGAAAACCCCAGTTAGAGTAGATTTAAATTCATGTTTAACCCACAATAGTCCAAAATCTCAACACCAGTAGGCCCCTTGAATATTACTATTGCATTGGCCACTGAGCAACATCAGCACAGTTGAGACCCAACTACCAAGACCTTGGGAGCTAAGGCATCCATTTGTTTCCTTTCTCTTTCAGGAAAAGTAGAATAGCAATATTCTGCTTGCATTGTTGTGGTGCCAAAATCGCCATCAACAGTTACATACAGATACACAAAGTAAAATAAGATGATAGCATTGGCATCAACCAAACTGACATGGATACAAGTATAAATTAATAAGAATCGTTGTGCATATACTTACAAATTAATCCAATGAACCATTTGGGTCTTCTCTACTCTTTATTGTGTCAAGTATTGCCTCATGGTCAGACTCACAGACCTTCCACAAGGTCTTGTTAAAAGGTCTACCCCCATATTTTCTCAAACGAACATTGGATGCCACGACAAGGTTTGATTAATGAAGAATCTTACGATGCATGTAAAATTCCTCAAACAACCAATGTTTAACACTCTTATGTGGGTACCTTCTCAGCCACATTCCAGTAACAACAAATGAGCCTGTAGGGTATTCAATGTTTTCTCCATCTATAATTGGGGCTTCCAATTTCTTTTTTGCCTCAACACAATGACACAAGTAATAGTCTGTACCCTCTTCATTGTCTTCATCTTCAATAACTGCATAAACATGCCCTGCATTTATATGTGCGGCATATCTCTTGAAATTAGTCAACATTATGAATATAGTACAAAGTAAGATAACAATATGGTATTTCAAATACTAAGAAAGTAGATATATTACCTAGTTGAACTAGATCCGATACATGGTCAAATTCTACTGATGATTCCATCTGTGTTAGTTCCAATGCCATCAGAGGGCGATACGTGTGAAGTGGGCTAAGATAACTTGTCAACCATTTGTCAACCCACTCCCCTAACTCACAATCATTTCAGGCTTGCATTGTACATGAAGAACAAAAGCATGCCATCTTACGTGTATGGATACTCCATGAACTTGCATTTGAGCTAAGGAAAGAGTGAAACTCACTCGATCCTATTAGTGTACAACAATCCTCATATGGTGCAATGTTAGTATCATCCATCAACCAAAAAAATCTATGAATTGAAGATGTACCTTCATTACCTGGACCCATCGAACCATTACACCACTTGACGATTAACCTTGCATCTATCAACAGTGCACTATCTTTATACTATAACTCTTCTCGTGCTAATGCTCTTTTCACACATGCTCCTACACCGTCATGCTCTCCCTTTCCATGTCCAGCCTCACAAAAGTTCCACATATGTTGAACACGTGTAGTGAGATGCATCCTACACAACTAGTAGAACATGCGCGCATTCTTGAACTGTGTTGCACAGTTATCTAACCATATTATATGCCGATCATATGATATGCCCCTTTGAGCCAAATGATTGTAGAACATCTAGAAGCAACCTTGCACGAACTATGGAGAATGTGTGCGATCATCATTAATATAAAAGTGATACTCCCTCAATACCTTCCTTTCGTCCTCTGTACTTTCAGCTGCATGTATGAATGTTATGTACACAAATATTGAAACCTGTGTGGAGTTGTAATACTATGACTGCACCTCACGCTATGGTTTTAGAGTGTAGTTCTCTGCAAATTCAATCACTGATACTATGCTACCAAGTGGAAAGGTGTCCTTGCATAGCTTGAATTATGTGTCCAGCCATCGGGCTCTATGGGTATGCCTTGCATACTCATACACTAGATTCTCACGAAACATGGACATGAACTGATACACTGGAATCTTCTTAATAACCAACTCACACCTTTTTGCTTCAGACCCATCTTTTGTAGCATATGCCACTATTTTATACTTCCCGAACTCTACTAGTTTTTATCCTGCCTCATATGTGCTTTCCATATGTTGACATACTAGCATTCGTTGCAAGCCACCACAACGCTCGCATGAACCATCCAAGCATGTTGTCTTATAGAATATTTGGCCATCCTCTATTTCACATAAAAATTTTGATAAGAACTTTCTTGAAGATTTTGGTGGGGCTTCTATGCCACAATCCTGCAAAACATCGTTAGTATGCAAATGTAAACATATAGAACGATAAACATCATAAAGGTTAGAGAATTCAATATGTAGTTTACAACAACAAGTAGTGCGTGTGTGATTTATCTTGACATAAAAAGGTTTAATCATTTCAAAAAATCTTTGAGAAATACTAATTTGAGGATAAGAATTTTGAAATTTATGAAAAAATTGGGTTTGAGTCGTATCCAAAAATGCTTTGGATGTGGCTCATGGTTTTGACTATCGATTCTCCTTCTTTTCCCATAATGCCCATAATTCATTTGAATCGGTGCCCTCAATTCTTTGCCACCTTTGAATGGTGTTTGATAAAGTTTTCTACTAATTCCCATTTGTTCACTTGTCTTTTTAATGAGGCGAGATCTCTTTGTTTGATAGCTTACCAAAGTCGATGTAATGACACGTCGGGTGACATTACTATCCTTTGAGCGTGAGGTCTTACCCACACTATCATAAGCATCCATTAGATTCTTCACAATAGTGTTTTCACTTGATGCATTTGATGTTCTCAACCCAAGACTCTTCATGATGTTTCTATACTTTAAACCCCGCATCATTTGAACAAATAGTTGACATCTTACAGTCTCATTTAGCCTTTCAAAGAATATTTTCCAAATCTTATCAGCATATCTTCTACAAGTACATTTTGGAATTTTACCTTCCATGTGCTGCAAAATATCCTCATCAATATTAATCAAAAAATTTGGCTTTCTACGCAAAATTCTAGGTGGTGTTCTCTTAAGTACATACATCTCAACATTAGCAATTTCATCAATATTTAATTGAGGTGGGCTAGATTGCATACCTTTGATTGAGGGTGGAATAGAAGATATACCTTGAGGTTCACGTGGGGATGATGGCATACCTTGTTCCTCAACTCTAAGTGATGATGTACTCTCAACTTCAGATGTGGTGGATGGTGCCCAACCATACTCACTTGTGGTAGATGGTGTCCCTCCATATTCGCTTGTGCTTAATGGTGTCCCTTCGTATTCACTTGCGGTAGATGGTGTGTCTCCAACTACGATATCTGCATCTCCCCTAGCATGACTCTTTCACATTCGTGCCCTTTATGCTGCCAATTTCTTTTCTCTTTTTGACAGTTGAGGTTCCTCTTCAACTGGCTTGTTTTCATCAATCGTTCCCAATTTCTGCTTTTCACAAAATTCACTCATCCATTTTTTCTCTTTATCTTTGATGGCTTGGAGCTGATCATCTATTAGTTTTTTCTTTTATTAGTTCATTTCTTTAGCATGATGAATAATTTTACCTGTGCAAAAAGTGCTAAATTGTCAAATTAACTAATTGAAAGCTTTGGAAACATAACTCAATGAAAGCTTTGGAAGCATACACAAAGAAAGTCAATGAAAGCTGGTTTGTATAACTATTTGAAAAAATAACTCAATGATAGCTTTGGAAGCATACACAAAGAAAGTCAATTGTTAAATTTAACAAAATTCCTCAAAGAGATGTGGTTTAAAAAGGTAATAGGAAAGTGTATTGAATTGTGTGATTTAAAATGTCCATTGACAACGTAAGGTTGTAACATGAAAAACTAGTGCAGGAGCATCTAGGTCATGAAATTCCTTCAAAAGGCTAATTTGTTCAATTTGTAATGTTCAAGTAAATATGATGAGTGAAGGTCATTAAATGATGAATTTCAATGTATTTGCACCATGAAATAGGTCACTAGGTGATATTATTGAAAAGTTGCTTTTTATAACAAAAGTTGTCAATTATTGTAAATATGTAAAATTGCACAAAAGCAAGAAGGTGAAGAGTCTTTTTTGTGGAAGGGAAAGGATGGGTTGATGAAGATGAAAAGGCAGATATTTCAATTGATTTAGACACCTTTAAAAAGTATTTCTATTCTTGTTTTCAGGTTGCATAGTGATTCAAGCATGTTCTAATATTTGATTCTTGTCAGGGAAAGAGACTTCTTTCATTCTTGAAAGTTGTAGGAATTTTAATTCAAATAATCAATCTAATTTGAACTTAGTTTTCTAAGTCTCGGTATGTGGTTTCCTTAGAATTGTTTAGAGAGTCTAAAAAGTGATTCTTAGCCATTCCACTAAGGTAGGGCTAGTAGGTTAGTGGAATGGATCATATTTAGTTTCTTTTTAATGTGAATATGTGTGTGGCAGGGGTAAATAGAAATAAGAAGTCGGGATACTATTGCATGAACAAAATTCTGAATTTTCTCATTCAAAAAAATGGTGTTTTCAAGTAGGGTTTGAGGAAGCAACATGTAGAGGAGCTTAGAAATGATTTCAAAATAATTTGTAGACATAATGAAGCATGTTTCAATTGTTGGGTGGAGTAGTAGAGGTTTTTTAAATGTTTCATTAAAGAAACCCTCATGGTTGGTGTGTTTTCACCCTATAATCAAATGTTTACTGATTTTGTGTATTGATGGGTGTTTCCCATCTTGAAACTTGTTTATTTGTGAGTTTCTACACATGGCCTAAGACTTTTTGTAGGTTTGGTGGATTAGTGAGTAGTTCTATGATGACTTGCTTTGATAAATTGACCTATTTAAGGGCTTTTACCAGTAGACAGCATGTTGGTTCTACTATGTTTTGTGAAAT
Organism: Sequoia sempervirens; assembly: GCA_007258455.2. Classification (NCBI taxonomy): domain Eukaryota; kingdom Viridiplantae; phylum Streptophyta; class Pinopsida; order Cupressales; family Cupressaceae; genus Sequoia; species Sequoia sempervirens. The sequence continues at coordinate 580,205,631 of VDFB02105785.1, forward strand.
AAGTGTATAAACTTTTATAGTATGTTGAAAAGGATCAAAATAGGCCTGAGAATCTATATTGGGATTGTGTAAATGCATTATAATAGAAAAGGAATCACCCGATTAGATGGAATGTTGGCCTCCTAGAGATATTTGGCATTGTTTGCTAAAAACAGAGAATATGTAGAAACAACGAAAGGAATGTTGTTAAGTGCTTGGGAGCAGTCTCATTTGTGATGCCACAGTTGTGTCTATGCTTGGTAATATTTTGAAGGTAGATTGTGAAAGATTTGATGATTTGGGCATATGTTTCCAATATATGGCAATGGTTTCTTGAATGCAAAGTAGTCAGTATGTCTATCTGATATATTGGAATATTACAATCAAAACATGATGATATTGGTATCTTAAAGGTCGGTGATAGTGTTAAACTAATGCTGCTTGTTGTTGTTACAAATGGTGTTTAAGTGAAGATAGGATGATGGATGTGTTGGTTTGAGCAAAGATATCTTAAATGGTTGGGATGATGTTTGATTGCAGGTCTAAGGAACAGAGGTGTTTGATTGTTTTTTCCTTGAAGGGGTAAGTTGAGTTGATGAGTGATTGTTGTATTGTTTATGACAAGAAAAAAGTTGAAAGTTGATTTTGAAAATGGTTTGCTATATGGAGATGGTGAATTGGCTACTGATAGCCTTATAACTTGAAATGAAATAAATGGATTTTGGTTGAATGAAAAGTAGTTTTGGATGAATTTGACAAAGTTTGTATAAATTGATCTTTTACTCTTTATTGATTTGGGAAGGAAGTTCCCTAAAGAAATGATGTTGTTGAGTGGCTTGGCAATCTGATATTGCATCACAAACAAACAATTTGATCAACATGGAATAAGCTAAACAACAAAAATGAAAGCAAGCCATAATAGAATGAAAGAAAATGTACAAAGATTTCACATACCTAAAAAAGAAAAGTTTCAAATAGAGGAGTTCTACCCAATTATGCAGCTATTGCTTCTTCCTTCCTCAAACTCCTCAATAATTTGACTTCTTCAAAAGCTTGTTCCCCTCCAAATTTCAATTGTATATCAATTATCACTATAATTCAAACTTAAATTGATATTATATGCCTCTCAACGTGAAAACTCTGCTATTTCATGCAAAGGTGATGGAAAGAACATTCAAAAGGTGATGGAATCTCAAAATCATGCATGCACACTTCACTCAATCACCAAAAAGCTACTTTTTGTCAGAGCACGCGCAAAACCAGGAGAATATGCAAAATGTGGGCCGACATCACGGGTATACTATGATTTTTTACTATTTTAGTGATAACACGAGTGCGTTATTTAATCCTAAATGAACATATCTCTACTGGTTAATAACATGCTCGCGTTACGATAACCATGTCAAGTTGTGTTGGAATATCGATGAGACACTGTCCATGTCTCCTCGATGCCAACATAGTCAGCATTCGATATCGCCAAGAGTCCTTACAATTGACAAGAGGTTATATCGAGTTCACCCATTGCATCAACTTCAGTTTTCCCTTCGGTAAGACTATCGCTCTCGCCAGGACCTCATGTCGAGCCTTCATGTTAAGATGTTTCTGATGTCATAATGATTTGTTTTTTCATATAGGCAACTTTCGGTGTGACATTCACATGGTTTTGGTGACAAAAAAGGTTCATATCAGCATAAGTTATACTGTCAGTATAGGGTCACAGTGAGATTGTTATGTCTCACCGACTATTGCATGAGGTGGTTCATCAGCGTAAGTAATCCCTATCGGCATCTTGTTTCATCGAGCGCTTTGTGTCTTGCCGACTGGCACAAGAAAGATCATATCAGCAAGAGTTACGACATTGATATAATGTCTTGGCGAATTTTTGGGGTCTCACCGACAAACACATTAAAGATTCACTTCGGCCTAACATGTTGCTTTTGGTGCAAAGTAATATGATTTCATTTTGTCACACCGACTAGCAACTAAAAGAACATCTCAATGAGAGATAAGGTTTTTGGTATGAGGTCTCGGTGAGTGACCTTCGGTCTCGCCGATGGAAAACAATGAAGGACTTTCTCGGCATGAAGATTGATTTGTCATAGCAAGACATGGGACTTCGATATAACTACAGGATGTCATGGAGAATATTTGGCTAGTGTTAGAATCCTTTTGTGTTTTGTCGGTGAGACCCAATGCATTCCCCAATACCTTACTCTGAAGCACTTTAGTCTTACCGAAATACCCCATGATGCATTCCTATCGCTAAGACATATAAGCTTTCTCGCCGATGAAACAACATATCGGCGTGACATTCGAGTCGGTAAGACTGTATAACCTTACCCCAATGCAAAAGTTTCTCACCGAGATGTATATTCTTATCGGTGGTTAGTGAGACAATAATATCTCACTATGATCTTTGAGGAGTCTCACCGAATGGTTACTCTTTGGAGTCTTCGCTGTGACAAGAAGCTTTCGGTGTGACCTCTTACCGCTTAGGGAGATCTTTGGCTGACAAGCCATTCTATCACTTATCATTGAGACCCTTGGCCGAAAGGCTTCGTTCGGGAAGAAGTCTGGGCGATGTGTTAAAGTCTCGTTGACAGTATGTTTTGTATTGAAGTCTTCAGGATAACTAAAGGATTCTCACTATGATGTCCCAACAAAGTGTTAGAGTCTCGCTGACAGTATGTTACATGTTGTGGTCTTCAGTGTAGCTTATAGTCTATTGGTAACAAGTCTTACCAATGTGCAAAGGTCTCACCGACGGAGGTTCAAATGTTGTTCATCAGTGTAACACAAAGGGTTTCGAATAGACACCTCAGCGAGAATGGAATGTCTTGTTGATGATGAGAAGCCTTCGGTATAGCTCTTGCCGAATGGTGGTCATCGGTGTAACATATATGTGTTCGATAAGAACTCTCGGCAAAGGTGTTATGTCTTTCCAACTATCCTTTGGTGCTCGGTATGATTTAAGTCTTCGAAGTAACATTTGTGATCTCGATGAAACCACTTGGCGATATCATTAAGTCTTGTTGATTGGTGATTGGAGATTGGTATAACATGTGACTTCAGTATAACCCTTGATGTCTCAGCATGAGGTCCTGGAAAAAGTGATAGGTCTCGCCAACTGTTTGGTGCTTCGTTGTAACACAAGAAGGCTCGTTGAGATGACTTGGCAAGAGCAATAGTCTTGCCGAAAGGAAAACTGAAGTTGATACTTGTCTGGCCGAAAAATTTCCACGTGCACATGGTCAGTGAGACGAGGCCCATTCAGTGAGGCCACATACCGAAGACATAACTCTTTCTGATACATCGCTCTATGTGCTAGTCACTGAGACATAATGCAATCAGTAAGACCTCACCCCGAAGTCTTTGTTTGGCCAAAAATAATCCTTTTGAGTCACTGAGACAATGAAAATGTCCTGCTGATAGGCACCTACGTATGAATTTCAATTGCTATGACATCCCTGAGGTCTTGCTGATAGGCAACGACAAAAGTATATAAACAAAAATGCATTATGGGTTGGGGAGACCTTGATAATCTCATGTTGATATGGACTATTGTTGGTGTAATTAAATGTCTTGTACCTTGTCCTAGGTCATGATTACACCTTAGTTAAGTTTACTTAGGGACCACATAGGAGGTTGTTGGAGAATTTTCACTTTTGGTGGACTTGACATGTCATTACCTCATCACTTCCACCTTTTGTGGACACATCATGTGATTATCTCTCCACCTTTCGTGGAGTGATAGGTTTTCCTAGTTGTCTCATGTCATAAGATTACGACACTTGTCATAATCTTATGCCCTTCTATGTTCTCACCTTAGCTATTTAACCAAGGGGTCTTTCTCATTATAATCATAATCATATCATATCATTGACATTGAATACAGTTTATTCTTGTCATATCATTTCTCTCTTTCTTGTGCTTTCCATTTGGTCCATAGATCTTGGCAGCCATAGCCAATTCTAACATGGTATCAGAGCGGGTTGGGTGCCATTGGAGAGTCTTTTTCTGAAGAGAGATTCTAGATCTGAGGAGGTTCCGTTCGTGGCTCTTTGTTGTAGGTTCATATCCAAGCTTGCTGGTGCAAATATGAGCTCACCATTGCGTCTGGAAGGTTTGACATAGTTGATTTTTCCTTTTGTTTCGTCCAAATCGGAGATATGAGGCCAAATCTAAGAGGGTTTGAAGCTGAAGTGTGGTTTCCAGAGCCAGAAGGTAGCTGCAATTTTGGAGCATTTTGGGTCAAATCCTTCCCTTCCATTCGTCCAGAAGGGCCAAAAACCCTAAGATCGTATCCAATTCGTCAATTGAACAAGTTATCGATGAGACAAAAAAAATTTGCCCACGTAAAATTATCATTTCGGTATATTATTTGGCAGTACGTTTGAAAAAATTGTTTAGAATTTTCAAGAATTTTCAAAAAAAAACTAATAAAGATTTTTTGGAAAAATGTATGTGAAAAATTTATATTAAAAATTTACAAAAAAAAAAATCAAAAAATTTGTTTTCTGCGGATCGTACCCTGCTGCGCAGGGTACCCTGTACACAGCAGGGTACCGTCACCCGCACGGAGGCCACGTGGCCTTCATCCATGGCCCCCGCAGCCGTCACATCCTCTGGCCGCGACCATCACTCTCTAGGGGAGAGGGCCCAATAGTCATGCGGGGTCCAATAGTCGTGCACCCAATCATAAATATAATACCCAATAGTCGTTTATATAATGTCCAATAGTTGTGATTTGACTACCCATAATTAAACAAAATGTATGCTTTTGATCTAAAAAGCAGCCAATCATGTGATACCACATCAGCGCTCAACTACTCATGATGTAATGCACGAGAATTGGTCTCACTATTTTTTGGGGCCTTTTTGGACACCTTGACAAAAATGCATGTTGATGTGGCATCATATTTGATGATGTGGCCCTGAAACCTTAGTTATAAGCAGAGAACTTGCCAAGTAAGCTACTGTAAAAAATTGGGAGTGATTTGAAATTTTGACATAGGATAATTAGAAGTGCAAAGTTAGGGTGCACGACTACTGGATCCTCTCCCCTATTCCGGGGGGCGAAGGATAATCAGTACCCGCAGGCTATTTTATTCTGCCACGTGTCGGCTTCTGCACACCCATGCCAATCCAATCTTCTCCGGCGGCTTCTTCATCGGCCGCGGCCCACCACTGGCAATCAAAATCCCTTTACCAGGAGTTGCTTTAAATCTTCGGGCGAACAGTTTTCCGCACAGCCCAAGATTCTCTGAGAATATTCTTCATACCGACAGCGACGTATGATGGGAATTTGCATGTCAATCTTAAGCTCAAGCTATTGGAAGAATATTTTTTTGTACAGGAGGTAGAATATTCTCTTTTGATAGGCCCGGAAGACGTCAAATTTAATCATGAATTGCTGACGTCATTTTGTGTCAGCAGTGATGTCAGCGCAGTTTTGAATATTCTACCCCCTCACGGTTTGCAATTTGGTTTTCATAGGCGAACTTTGAAGCACAATATCTCACTCATTTTGGCTCTTTTTTTCAAGCAATTTTCTTTTATTTGGGCTAGAATTTTGTGCTCTATGCACTGGTGCAATCATTTTTTGGTTTTGGTGCCTGGTTTTTCCAGAATTTGCAGATTTTTCCTGTACTTCTTAGTGGTAGGATTAGATTGATCTCATTTTGTACCAAAAATTGTACTTGATACTGTGGCCTATTTTGGCATTTGTAAGCACTAATATCAAGTCTAGTTTGCTATTTTTGGCATCTAGCAATTGTAAACGCACTAAATATAAAGTGCCAAATTAGATATTTCTTGGGGGTTTCTTGATTGAGTGATTTTGGGGGGTAATCTTACAGTGATTGTTTGGATTCTTTTGCTTGGTTTGTGTTCTTGCAATGGGGAGATCTCAAATTGAACCCCTAAATCCACATAATTATGCTACATGGAGAAAATCAGTAACAAACTATCTCATGATGAAAGGTCTAATAGGTCATCTAAAGGACACAATTCAAAAACCTACTGATGCTAAAGAATTGGCAATATGGGAGATTGATCATGAGAAAACACTTGGATGCATATGTTCATTAGTCTCATTTGATTTGCAGTTTCATATTGAATCATGTAATACACCTAAAGAGGCATGGGAGACTTTTGAGAAATTGTATGGTAAAACAGATAAGATTAGAGGCTATCAGATTGATAATGATTTGATGAATCTTGATCCTAAAATTTTTGACCACATCCAAGACTACATCTCCAAAATCAAGCAACTAAGAACACAATTGAAAGAATGCACTATTGAAAAAGAGGATTTACAGTTGATTCTGAATGTGTTATCCAAGCTTGGTCCTGAGTATTCAGTGTTTGTTTCTGGCTTTCATACCCATCAACTTTCTATGGGAGCATCATATGTTGATCCTAAGTTTGATGACTTTGCAAATCTCCTAATCCAAGAGGAAGCTAAGTTAATGAACATGTGTCTAATCAAGTCTTCCAAACACAAGCATTGGTGGCTAATGAGCCTAAGGTAGAAAGAATCGGCAATCTTGATAAGAAGCAAAAGAAAAGAACAAGCCGCTACATAGAATCCTCATCATCAAAAGGAGAAACATCTAAGGAGAGACCTTTTTGTGCATATTGCAAGAAGTATGGACATGAAGAACATATTGTTATAAGAAGGATATTGATGACTTGAAGAATCTTCTCAAAAAGAATCACATTGATTTTCCTTTAGAATGTCTGAATCTTCTTCTCCTTCTACTTCAAAACAATCTAAAAAGGACAAAGGTCAAACATCAGGATATAAAGGACAAGCTCTTTGTGCTCATTCAAGTCCAGGATCAGGGAGATGGCTTCTAGATTCAAGAGCATCACATCATATGGCATCTTTACAAACTATCTTCTCTTCATTTCAGCCTTGTTTGATGTCTCCTATCTTGATGGGAAATAATACATATATGAGTGTAATAGGGAAGGGATCTATTAGCATTAGGGAAAACACTTTTCAAGATGTCTTGTGTGTTCCTCATTTGGCGAACAATCTACTTTCCATTTATCAGATTACACATGGTGGAGATGGAAGAACTGTGGAGTTCACTCCTGATTTTGTTATCATTCGAGATTTGGAGAGTCGAGATATCATTGCTACTGGGGTGGTTGATCATTCATCTTGGTTGTATTCCTTTGCACAGTTTGCTTTTGATGATGACTTTGTTCCTTCGACTGTTGATCACAACTATGATTCTGAGGAGACATTTGGCTTTTTGAACTTGGGAATACTCACATCAGATCCAATACTTGAGCCATGCATTTCATCTCCTCCACCTACTATTGCAGTTGATGCTACTTGTGATTCAACAGTTTTGACTCCTTGTGATTCAATGCAGCAGGATCCTGATTGTCTTCCAAATATGGCTACTTTGGATGACTTCCTAATAGGTATTTCAGACTTGTTTGTGGAGTCTCATCTTGTGGATTTGGAGGACACCATTGATAGCATTCATCTTCTCTTTGATGAAGATGAACCTTCTTCAGTTGTTGTGAGGGAACACCTTGACCCTCTTGTTCATTCTCTACATGATCATTCTTCACAGTTTGGCGTGAGTGTGGATTCTTTTGGACAGCATTTGGAGGAGGCTTCTTTGTCTTCAGAGGGGATATCACTATCTTTGGATCATGTTCTACATTTTCCTCTACTAGATGTTGGATTTTCCTCTTTAGCAGTGTGGCCTAGAACACCTGATTGGAGTGTGTCGGCTTTATGCATCGACATGGAGACACTTGAGCATGCTTCAGAGACATCATCCATCATCCATGATATCATGCATACATCCTTGGTTTTGTTTCTTCCTAAGGGGAGGAACATTGTTCGGCGAGATTGGATCATCTTCAACATTCAATGTCGAGCTTCTACCATCATTGCAGGAGACTCAACATTGAGGGGGGGCTACCTTGCTTCTCTTCTACTTCTCTCTTATGGGGGGGGTCTTTTTCCTCACATGGGGTTTTTACCTTCTCATTCTTCATTGAGAGTATTTCTATTTTGTATTTCATCTCTCTTTTGAGGGGGAGTTTTTCCCACGAGGTTTTCTCCCTTTCCTCATTTGTGAGAGATTGCATTGATTGCATTGTTTGTACATGGGTACCTAACATGGCCTAGTAGCTTGAGGGACCATCTTTGCATCTTTGTGTGTC